>OY282558.1:0-600000 GCA_958295665.1 Tipula vernalis
AGCAATTACAGGTCCCGAAACCTATTGATAGAGGTATCAACCATCGTAATCGGACCATTTTAGATTTTTGCCGCCCAAAAACTTGTGGGCTATAGCACAGTTGATTTTCAATAAAATTGAATTTTCTAAGAAATGTTTAGAAATAATCGAGCAATCAAAATGAAAATTGTCACAGCAATTACAGGTCCCGAAACCTATTGATAGAGGTATCAACCATCGTAATCGGACCATTTTAGATTTTTGCCGCCCAAAAACTTGTGGGCTATAGCACAGTTAATTTTCAATAAAATTGAATTTTCTAAGAAATGTTTAGAAATAATCGAGCAATCAAAATGAAAATTGTCACAGCAATTACAGGTCCCGAAACCTATTGATAGAGGTATCAACCATCGTAATCGGACCATTTTAGATTTTTGCCGCCCAAAAACTTGTGGGCTATAGCACAGTTGCTTTTCAATAAAATTGAATTTTCTAAGAAATGTTTAGAAATAATCGAGCAATCAAAATGAAAATTGTCACAGCAATTACAGGTCCCGAAACCTATTGATAGAGGTATCAACCATCGTAATCGGACCATTTTAGATTTTTGCCGCCCAAAAACTTGTGGGCTATAGCACAGTTGATTTTCAATAAAATTGAATTTTCTAAGAAATGTTTAGAAATAATCGAGCAATCAAAATGAAAATTGTCACAGCAATTACAGGTCCCGAAACCTATTGATAGAGGTATCAACCATCGTAATCGGACCATTTTAGATTTTTGCCGCCCAAATACTTGTGGCCTATAGCACAGTTGGTTTTCAATAAAATTGAATTTTCTAAGAAATGTTTAGAAATAATCGAGCAATCAAAATGAAAATTGTCACAGCAATTACAGGTCCCGAAACCTATTGATAGAGGTATCAACCATCGTAATCGGACCATTTTAGATTTTTGCCGCCCAAAAACTTGTGGGCTATAGCACAGTTGATTTTCAATAAAATTGAATTTTCTAAGAAATGTTTAGAAATAATCGAGCAATCAAAATGAAAATTGTCACAGCAATTACAGGTCCCGAAACCTATTGATAGAGGTATCAACCATCGTAATCGGACCATTTTAGATTTTTGCCGCCCAAAAACTTGTGGGCTATAGCACAGTTGATTTTCAATAAAATTGAATTTTCTAAGAAATGTTTAGAAATAATCGAGCAATCAAAATGAAAATTGTCACAGCAATTACAGGTCCCGAAACCTATTGATAGAGGTATCAACCATCGTAATCGGACCATTTTAGATTTTTGCCGCCCAAAAACTTGTGGGCTATAGCACAGTTAATTTTCAATAAAATTGAATTTTCTAAGAAATGTTTAGAAATAATCGAGCAATCAAAATGAAAATTGTCACAGCAATTACAGGTCCCGAAACCTATTGATAGAGGTATCAACCATCGTAATCGGACCATTTTAGATTTTTGCCGCCCAAAAACTTGTGGGCTATAGCACAGTTGATTTTCAATAAAATTGAATTTTCTAAGAAATGTTTAGAAATAATCGAGCAATCAAAATGAAAATTGTCACAGCAATTACAGGTCCCAAAACCTATTGATAGAGGTATCAACCATCGTAATCGGACCATTTTAGATTTTTGCCGCCCAAAAACTTGTGGTATACAATTTTACACTGACGACTCCAAGCTAGACGGCATAGTCGGAGCATGAGTCTTTTGTGACAAATTAAATGTGAATATATCCGTTCGTCGTCCTGATCACTGCAGTGTGTACCAGGCGGAGGTGGTAGCGATTGAGGAAGCGCTGACTTGGTTGAGGCATAATGTCATATCCACAAGGGTTATAACAATATTTGTGGACAGTCAGGCAGCAATCAAGGCGCTGGAATCAGTTTCTCTGACATCCGTGGTGGCATTGAAGTGCCACTTATCTCTTAACGAGACGAGTGAGCAGTTCAATATCCAGATAGTCTGGGTCCCCGGTCACTCGGACGTACTGGGGAACTGTAGGGCGGACGAACTGGCAAGGCAAGGTACAACTCTCCCATTGAAACCGGAAAGGGAAATTCTGGGGAGGCCCATTGCGGCGATTTTTAGGGCGCTTGGTAATGAGGCGATAGCCTCGGCACAGAAGAGGTGGACTAACACCATAACATGCAATGTAGCGCGGCAAGTCTGACCGAAACTGAACTTGAAGCGCTCCAAAACGCTACTATTCCTACGCAGACCTGACTTAGGTATAGTCGTGTGGGTACTCACAGGACACTGCCTCATTGGGGAGCATGCGAGGAGGCTTGGGTCAATGACAAATGACTTCTGTAGAAGCTGCATGGATGAGGAGGAGGAAGACACTCTGAGCCACTTCCACTGCTCATGCCCGGCGCTAGCTTACAGGAGGCATAAATATCTGGGCAAGTATAGTTTGGACGGCCTTATGGATCTCAACAACTGCAATGTGCGAGATATCTTATGCTACATAAGTAGCTCAAATTGTGCGCTACATAAGTAGCTCAATTCCAGTGAAGGTGGAAGGGGAGTAGGATCCCTCGGTATCACAACGAACCGTCATCGGTCTAAGTGTGCGTTTTGGCAGCCGCTCTAACCTAACTTAACCTAACCTACATTCAATGAAATTCGTCGTCTGCAAAAAAATTGAAACATAACATAGGAAACAGTACATAGACAAAAAGAGAAAAAATAATCATCTTCTTAAAAATGTCAATTGAAACCCGAGAAACAAACCCAAAAGTCGCCTTCTGCTATAATTGTTGCTCAAAATTTTTTATGTAAATCAATTGAAAAAATAATTGAATGTAAATCAGTCTTAACTAATTAGTCACTTCAAATTAATTTTTATTAAGCTAGAAACTAATTAAAAGAAAATTTATTGAGATTTTATTTATGAAATTTTACAACAACACTTTAATCAATTTTGTTTTAATCTTATTTATAGAACCTTACCGAAGATAAATTTTCAAGTCAAGAATATTTTCACTAAATACCGCTAAAAAGTAACCTAAATTTTCACCAAAATTGGAATACTGTTAACATTTCCTTCTGCAAACACATAAACACAGTATAAAAAAGCCCATTACGATTTTATTACATTTTACAAAACGAAATCCTATCTGAAATGGGTAAATAAAATATTAAAATTTACGATCTAAAGACTTAAAACACGCGCCATACCCATACAATACACACTTCTACTTCTGCATGGGTAATGTATTTGTGTATAAGACGAGTACTAAAATGAGGATGGATTTATAAAAGAAGAAAATAGGAAAATTTAATTTTATTAGGCAACAAGACTAACAATGACGTTTCTTGTATGTATCATTTTGTTTTGATTCAATCTCGGAAAATTTTGTGCGATGACGACAGCCAAACAAACACACAATAGATTTTTATTCTATTTTTAATTTTCCAATTTTTTTATTTATTCCTTTTAAATTTAATCGAATTTATTATGAATGGAACGAAAGAAAAAAAAAAACTAAAAATTTAAATTTGTTTCCTTCTTAGGATCCATCCTATGATGAATTCTAAATTGAATGAAAATATGAGCTATTGTTTGGCACAATGATAGGTTATTAAATTAAATAATTTACGATTTTTTGTTTTTTCCAATTTTTCTGATACGGCAACTAAGTATGGATTTTTTGCAATTTTTTATTGTTTGAGAATATATGGTGGCATAAGATAAATCGTATCAGGTTTAGAGGAGGCTGATTCGCCTGTTGGTTGGATCAATTTATCATCCTTCCAGCGATCCCAAAAACATAAAGTAAAGGTAGTCAGAAATGGATAAACTCGGGGCAACAAAACAATGAAATCATATACTGCTCCATTTTTGGGTCGCTATGTTCGTAGTTAGCAAATTTTTGGCTGCCAAATTTTTTCATATCTCAAATTTTCTCTCCATCAACAACAAAACACGTAAATTTAATGCATTGAACATAATAACATTTGAAAAATCAATTAATTGATTTAGTGAAACGATTTTGAAGGTTATGTTATTTAATTTTGTTATCGCGTTACTGACGCTCTTATTGTGTTTACTAAGGCAACATCGCCGGCAGACAAATGTATTTTAATGTCGTCGCTTGTATGTTGTTCTATCTTTATACCTTGTAGGATGTAAACGATTCATAGAATTTTTGATTTACGCTATTTCCCAAAACGTTTAATTATATTTTCCTGTTGTGTGCAAATTAATGAAAAATCGAATAAACATTGTTTGGTACCAAAATACACACAGTATTAGGTGTAATCCGATATAATATAAAAATTTACTTGAATCAACTCTTTCTCATTTTATATAAATCACCTGTTGATTGTAAATTTTTTTTTTTTTTTGTGATGAGGTGATTTACGAGTATTAAGTTCGTTGTCGTGTTCAGTGTGCAGGTATTTGTTTTACTATGGTTTGAGGATGGTGTTTCCAAATCATGAATAATTCGTTCATCGCTCCCCAGTGTGTTCGCCCTTGTGTTTCCGGTCATTAATTAAATGGAAATTGATTTTCCCATATATTCGTGAGAGTTTCATGTAGGACATGTGAGTATTATATTTTTATGTGGTTTTGTTAATTACATGTTATAATAATTTATTACATTTATGTTCTGTGTTGTCAGCAACATAGTATATTTGGCAGTGAAAATAAATCTCAATTGGAATCTGGTTTTAACTACTCGTATCGTTTACTATGTTTTATCATATTTGATACTGAATCACATTATTTATCAATTTACGGTTGGTGGGTGACTACATTTTGATTAGATTAATAGTTTTTTGAGAATGTTCCCTCTTATCCTTTTAGAATTGTCAGGATATTGTCAAAAACATTTTCGACGTAGAACTGCTAAAAAATGTGTTACAAAATATGCTACCCTGTTTCGCTATTATTGATCGGAAATCAGAAAACTATATAGAGATGATAACTTTACTAAATAAAGGAAAGACTGCAGTTACAAAAGGTATAATAATCTGCTATTTTATATAAATCAAATCAAAATTCAATCGACCCATTTGTTGGTGTCCTCATAGGAAGTGAAGTGGTACGGTGTGGTAGGACTTTCCATTTCAGCGTTTCTAAGTAATTTTTTGCTGGTCTTGCAACATTATAGGTCGAATGTTGTCATGCTGAAGTATAATCTTGTGATGTCATTCGACATGTTGCGGCCGTTTACCCTTCAATACTCAAACGCATGCATTAATTGGGGTCGGTAGCGTTTCGCAGTAATGATTTCGTTGGGTTTGAGCCACTCACAATAAATAACGCTCAGCTGGTCCCACTAAATACAGAGCATTAGCTTTGAATCATGGATAAGAGAAACTGTTTGTTAGAATTGATGACAAATTTTTAAATATGTACTGCACAATATTTAAGTCTCTAAAACTTATCAACGCAGCATTGATTTGCGAATAACTAAAATCGGTTACTATCACATTAAACAATGACCATTTCTTTGATTCTTCAATAATACAAATTTTGAAAATGTTAAGCACCTATATATCGGTTCAACTGAATGACTGCCACTTATAAAATTTAAAACTGGAAACGAATAGGAAGGATCACTTAAATTAGTTTTCAGTGCAATTACAATAATTGTGTAATAATAAATTATTGATGAATAGGCTTAGGATTCTTAGGTAAAAAAATATTTTTTTTTGGGAAATCCAAACTAAAAATTCGTTGGATAGTTATTCTGTTTAGTGCAAATAAAAGCGAACGAGCTATACATATGTATATGTTATCAAATACTTTTAAATATTTTTGCATGATCACAAATTTTTACATATTTCCATTTTTCTTCAAGAATAACGTAATTCGACTTTCAATAGCTTATGTTGACTTTCAATGGCTTAACATTATTATCATCCATGTTCAGGTGTCACCTTGAACCACTCAGTTAAAATTTTTATAGCCATCAATCAAAAACAATCTGAGAGTAGTTTTGTTCTAATTGTGTAATTTAACAATCAATCCATATGGTGAAAACATTTTAATGGCTGGTGTTGACTTATGTGGCATATGTAATATTAAGATTTTTCGTAAATTTGTCATATGTTCTAGCTGCTCGAAGCCCGTGGCGTACTGCAGCTATCGGGGGTGTCGCAAGTGGTGGATAGTGGACGACCTATCGATAGGTAGGTTAGCGGTGAATTAAATAAGCCGCCCCAACCGCAGTCCAGCTGGTGGGAGAGTCTCAGGGAACTGGGGAGTGGTTAACCTCAGTTCATTAAATTCTGAGTGCCTATGATGCCCAGCATGAAAAGGCGAACAGATGGCGCCAGAAAACCATCGACCAATAACCACGGCGGACTGGGCGTCACGTCCTCTCTGCACCTCCGGAGTCTCCGCGGGTGATGAGTGGGGGACCCTATAAACGGGTGACCCGGTGAATGGAATGGATCCCATTGGATTGGGCTCTCCGTGTGATTAGGTGAATGGGGGAGAGAATGGGCGGAGGGAAGGGGGTGCAGGGAGGCCGGGGTGCTAGCGAGCCGAATGGGCTGGATTGAGGTGTTAAGCGACCCGTGCTGATGGTCAACTAGGCTGGGGGCCCATTTAACAAAGCCCAGTCGCTAACGGAGCCCTCTGGATACCTGGCGACCTCTAGTTGTAATTAGCCTTACCTGCGTATACGGATCTCTGCGCAGGCGGACCTTTATTTCTCCGATACTCGTGGAAATCCAATGGCAAGATCAAACACAAAAACAAAGGGCACCGGCTCTCCTCAAAAGCCGGTATCAGCGGAGGGAGGTACCTCGAACCAGACGGGTGGGGCCTCTAAGGTTGCAAAGGTGGTTGACTCTAGGGCACAAGTCCCGGGAGTTAGCGGTACCAACGCAGCACAGGGGAGTGGGACGAGAGACATTCCTCCGGCGAAAAGGCGATACAGGAATCGCCGCTCGGCGTTCCGAATTCTCGAGAAGTGGGCTGCGACCCCCGAGGGGCAGCTTACGGAAGAGCAAAGAACATCAGTAGCTTGGGCAAGGAGCACTGTGGGCTGCGGAGGCTCGGAAAGGGATTATATGTCGAAAAGACAGGACGAGGTGGAAGGACGAGGACGAGGTGGAAGTAGTCAACAGCAAGCGGGCCAAGTTGGAGACTGAAAAGCAGCCGAGCTCCAACTCAGGGACAAAGCTGTTCAGCGAGGTCCTGAGGGAGCATGTGTTGATGCTAGCCGTCATTCACGAAAGTCAAGAAGATGGGAGCATCACAGCGGAAAAATGGAGGTTGGTGTATAATGCACTCAACCTCATCTTTTTAAAGGTCCTGGGTGAAAATTCGGGACCACCCCCATCCTGCAGAGATGCGGGATGGTATCAAGGGCGTGTAAAGATGACTGCATGCTCGGACTCTAGATCTGTGGATCTGTACAAAAAGGCTATAGCCAAAGTAGGGGAGGTGTGGCCAGGCGCAAAGCTTGCGGCAGTTAGCCGGGAGGAAATTCCCAGCAGGCCGAGGGCACGTGTCTGGCTGCCATCCGAACCGGCTAGCCCGGACGGGGCATGAAAATCATTCAGGCCAGTAACTCGAATCTTCCGACCGGAAATTGGAAGATCTTCAAGCAGGAGGAGGCCAAGGGGGGCTCGAAATTATCAATCATGGTGATAAATAAGGAGTCCCTTGCCCTCCTTCACAAAACGAAGGGAGTAATTGACTTCGGTTTCGGGTCAATTACTCTCAACGTTTATAAGAAGGATGGGGTGGAAGCGCGTACGGGAGGCCAACCCAGGCCTGAAGGGGGTACCAGCAGCATGAGGGAAGAAGCTGAGGGTAGGGGGGAGGGTGAATCCGGCGACCTCGGTAAGGCAAGGATTCTCTCGAAGGATGAGGAGGGGCACATAAGCGAAGGAGCTGGTGTACCGATGGAGGAGGATGTTGACAGCCCGGCCAGACGGGAAGGCACTGACAAGTCCCCTACATAGGGTATGAGGGGTGGCGAGACGGGTGTACCCGGCGTATCCCAAAATACCGGGAATTAATATTCCTGCGGTAGCAGGAATTTATCATAGAGGTAGGTAGAGGTGAAATGGTTATGATTAAGATAACTCAAATTAACCTTCACCATTCTAAGGCTGCTTCGGCAGCTCTACTCCTCAGGCTGACTAGTTCGGGTGAGGATGTGATACTAATCCAAGAACCTTGGATTAACAATAACAGGATCTGTGGCCTCAGAACCAAAGGGTACAAAATTATATCCTCTAGTAGGTCTGGGAAGATCAGATCTTGTATTCTTGGGAAAAATAATATTAATCTTTTCCTTCTCTCTCAATACAGCAATGGTGACACTACTGCAGTTAGCCTGGAAGTAGGCACTTGTAGATTCTGGCTAGTTTCAGCCTACATGGACCGGTAGAAGGAGGTTCCTCCGGATAA
This sequence comes from Tipula vernalis, assembly GCA_958295665.1. Classification (NCBI taxonomy): domain Eukaryota; kingdom Metazoa; phylum Arthropoda; class Insecta; order Diptera; family Tipulidae; genus Tipula; species Tipula vernalis. Next base: position 8,379 of record OY282558.1, read on the forward strand.
CCTGGAGAAGCTGATCCGTAAAGCGGAACAATCAAAGGTAGGTGTGGTACTGGGAGTTGATGCTAATGCGCATCACACTATCTGGGGAAGCACAGACATTAATGAAAGAGGTGAGTCGCTTTTTGATTATTTGATGAGTACTAACCTTTCAGTGTGTAATATTGGGCGGGAACCCACATTTATTACTAGTAACAGGCAGGAGATTCTAGACGTGACCCTTGCCTCAAATAACATTCTTCATATGGTTAAAAATTGGAGGGTGGATAAGGAACACTCCTTTTCTGATCATCGATATTTAACCTATAGCCTCGATATTCACCCTGCTACCCGGGAAGCTTTCAGGAACCCTAGAAGGACCAACTGGAGCAAATATGGGGAATTATTGAAGGAAATGTTACCGACGAGGGCTATGGAGCCCCCGACAACCGTTGGGGAGCTGGAGGACATGGTGGCTAGCGTTACTAGCGCATGCAACCGATCCTTTCGCGCTGCCTACTCACTGGCTAAGCCTAGGGGTAGGCAAAAGCCGGTATGGTGGTCCAGGGAACTGGGAACCTATCGTAAGGCATGTAGAATAGCCTTTAGTAGAGCCAAAAATACAAGGGAGGCTCAGGATTGGGACTCCTATAAGGAGAAACTCGGAATTTATAAGAAAAAATTAAGAAAGGCACAAAGGAGGTCTTGGAGAATCTTCTGTGATAATATGGAAGAGGTATCCGAAACATCCCGCCTTAGGAAGATTCTTTCCAAAATTACATCTAGTCCTAGTTTTTTGATAAAACCGGACGGATCTTGGACAGCTTCTAGTGGAGAATCTCTGGAGCTTCTCTTCGAGACACACTTCCCAGGGAGCTTTGAAGACCTGTTGGTGCGTAGCAATCATCAGGAATCACTGTCAGTAACCACAGAGGATATCGTAACCAGAAAACGGATCCTATGGGCACTAAGGGGTTTTAAACCATTTAAATCGGCTGGTCCGGATCAAATTATACCAGCGGAACTTCAAAACAACTCAGTAATTATTCTTCCCTACCTGGAAGCTATATTCAAAGGGTGTTTGAAGCTGGGCTATATTCCTAGGTACTGGACGGAGGTCAATGTGGTGTTCATACCGAAAGCGGGGAAAAGCTCACATGTCTATCCTAAGGACCTAAGACCAATAACTCTATCATCCTTTCTTTTGAAAACCTTGGAAAGGCTGCTGGATGTATACATCAGAGATAAAATAGGTGCCAGGAAGTGGGCATCGTCTCAGCATGCGTACACAAAGGGTAGATCTGTGGGCACTGCTCTGCACGCCTTGGTGTCTACGATTGATAAATCGATTAATTCGAAGGAATTTGGTTTGGTGGCCTTACTGGATATAGAAGGCGCATTTAATAATGTGAAAGCGGAGGCAATCAAGGAGGGATTGTAATTTTTGGAGGTGGACGTTCCTATGATAGGGTTAATCAATTATATGCTGGGAAGCAGGATTGTTAGCTTGAAGTTGGGGGACTCCACCTTCAAGAGGCGAGTAACTAGGGGAACTCCGCAGGGGGGGTTCTGCCCCCTCCTGTCCGCTACTATTGCTTTGTACTCCTGTACCTGTCCTGTGCCTCTGTCCGCTACTATTGCTTTGTACTCCTGTAGGAACGCCATTGGTCATAGATGGGGTCTGAAGCCGGAGCTGGTACACTGGCTCTACACTGCTATAGTGAGACCTGTACTCATGTACGGGGTGGGTGTTTGGTGGCCAGCTCTGGACAGGGTAACTTATAAAAGTAAGATTGAGAGAGTGCAAAGAACGGCCTGTATGCTTGTTAGCGGGGCATTGAGGTCGACACCGACAAGTGCCTTAGAGGTTATGTTGCACCTTCTTCCGGTCGACATTTTTGGCAAACAGATGGCGGCAAATACGGCTGTATGACTTGCAGCCGTCTCTCAGTGGAGGTGTCTTAGTATAGGACACTCTACTATTGTCAGATCGTTGAAGGATGAGCTGGCGAATCTTGACTACATTAAACCTACTCTACGCTTCGAGAAGCGATTTCGGACCTCCTTCCCTTCAAGGGAATCCTGGAGGAATAGACCGATATCACAATCTATGTGGACAGTCAAGCGGCGATCCGATCGTTAGAATCGGTGTCTTTGGCGTCACGGGTGGCGTTGAGTTGTCACTCATCTCTAAATGAGATGGGTGAGCATTTCAATATCCAGGTAGTCTGGGTCCCAGGTCACTCGGGCGTCATGGGGAACTGCAGGGCAGATGAACTTGCTAGGCATGGTACGAGTCTCCAGCTGCAACCGGAAAGGGCAAGTCTGGGGAGGCCTATCACAGCGCTGAGACAAGCACTTGGGAAGCAGGCGCTATCCTCAGCGGGGGAAAGGTGGTCTAACACCCTCACCTGTAGAGTTGCAAGACAAGTTTGGCCAAAGCTGGACTTGGGGCGCACTAGGGCATTAATATCCTTACGCAGACGTGAATTAAGAACGGTCGTAGGAATTCTCACGGGACACTGCCTTTTTGGAGAACATGCAAGAAGGCTGGGTCTGGAGGCTAATGACTTCTGCAGAAGCTGCTTGGACGAAGAGGAGGAAGAGACGTTGGTTCAATTCCTTTGCTCGTGTCCAGCATTGGCTCTCAGAAGGCACAAACACTTAGGTAAGTTCAGGATGGACTGCCTCTCGGATCTCGAAAACAGTAAAGTGCGGGACGTCTTACGCTACATAAGTTGCTCGAAATGGTTCCAATAGCGGTAAAAGGGGATACATCCTGTGATATCACAATGGACCGTCACCGGTCTAAATGTGCGTAAGCAACCACTCCAACCTAACCTAACCTAACCATGGCTATATTTGTAATAAACATGTGGGAGATACAAATAATATGCCAACAAAAGTCTATTTAAAATGTTCGGACTCCTAGAATCATATATAAAAGTCATTTCAACGACATTGTGGTCTGCAAACTACCTAGGCGATCAGAACTCCGGTGTGGAATATTACCTGAACATTCTAACATCTAACTCAGTTCTCAAATCTAACTAGTCTCATAATTCTTACTTAACCCCAACTTAATCTCCAAATCAACGTCCACCTCAATCTCCAACTCTATATCCAGCTCATTCTCAACGAACCCAACTCTCAATTAAATCGCCAACTCAACTTCAACTGAACCCAAACTCGACTCTTAATTAAATCCTCAACCCAGCCATAATCCAGCTTGAACTAAACTCCCATACTCAACTCAGCCTTCAAATAAACACCAAAATCAAAGTTCAATTCAATCCCCAAATCAACATGGTCCGAAATATTATACGTAACGATATTCAATTCAATTCAATTCAACTCCCAACTCAACCCTCAACTCAACACTAAATTCAACGCTCAATTGCATGCTTACCTGAACTCAATTCAATCTTTAACTCGACCCCGAACTCAACCTTCTAGCCCAACCCCAACTCAACTCCAACTAAACCCCAGCTAAAGCAGCTAATTTACCCCCCCCCCCCCCCCCCCGCCGCTCCCCCACTTGACTCTAAACTAAAACTCACACGATTTAATTATCACGTGGTTATGGCTTAATTCGTACGTCAGGTGCTCGCTCTTTTGACAGACCCAGAAACAGATCATAGACAAGCCTTTCTCGAGGTAACGAGGTTTTCTGTAAAATTGGTCGATATGCTAAACAAAACGGTGTTAACATAATTTATTTATAAACGGGAAGAATTGAGTCAATTTTTATTTAATGGATCGAGAATTATTGTGCTCAAAGAATGACAGTTTTCAAATGTATCACACGGTAACACATGAAACTTATTTCAAGTGATTCTTTTTGTGCCAGAACTGCGCATATTTTTTTTTTTTTTGCTTTTGATTGGGTTTAAAACTATTTTCTGCGTCAAATATAGTGATTGAATCGGGACTCATCAGCTATACAATAAATTTAGTTTATCAAATGCGAAACAGTTTTTTTCAAGGCATTGAAATTTGTACAATAAACTAACCTAGATATGTTAAAAAATAAATTATGCATATGCATTGCCGCAAATCGCAAACCTAATATGTAAATATACCAGCAAGTCATAACCTCACATAAATAATGTGCCATTGTGAAAATTTGTTTTGAAAATTCAAAACGATATGTATACGAAAGGAAGTAAAATATGCAAATTTGCATTGCAAAAATGCAAACGCAATACATGAGGGTTAACAAATTTAAATTTTCTAAAGCAAATCTTAAAGAATTTATTTCAATTTCAATAAACAGTCATAACATAATATACCTCTCGTATGTACTATATTTACTTATTATTTATTTAATTTGTGTTATATTTTTACATTTACATAACAACTGTATATTATTATGAGACTCTCGCGTAAAATTAAATTTCCTTAGAATTTTTTTTTTTTCCGTTAAAAATTATTGTAAGACGTAAAAGTAAATTGTAAACATTTTATTTTATTTGTGTTGTTGAATTATAATTTTTGTGTTGAATGATTGATGTGCATTTAGAATTTACATGCAAACACAATTTTTGCATATTTATCAACTGAAAAACCTTTGGAAACGATTTATGTTTATTTATTGTGTTTGTGGATCCTCCCTCCTATAATGTGTTGATTGAATTTAAATGCATAAATGTAGCATTTATGAACTCTGATTTGACAAACATTGTCAATAATCTATCGATATTGTTTGAAATTTTTTTTTTTTTTAATAAAATTGTTTAGAAGGGGATTCGTTTTTCTCAAATATTGACGTTATGTTGCACTATACGTGATTTTTCAAGGTTTTTAAGCAGGTTTCTAGATATGTATTATTCGAGATTTTATAGATTTATTTATTTATTTTTATTTATTTAATATTTAATATATTACCTACAGTGGTATACAATCGGCAACAATAATTTAAATCACAAAAATGAAAAATATGTACATAATAAAATAAAAACAATAAAATGCCTATGAGGAATAATTGAAAAGTCGAGACGTCGTCAAGGCTGGCTCCGAAAGTTGATAGTTTGTTGAGCAAGAATCGATTAGTAAAAAACCATCACGACGACGCAGACAACGTTCAGGAGCATAAATATTGAGACGTGCGAGTAATTCAGCACAATCAATACGATACAATAAAATGTCGCGAACAAATAAAATTCAAGCCGCCACCCGACGGCGACGCTGTTCTAAACGCTATAATCCCAAGAGGTTGCAGCGCTCATGATAATGTGGAATAGCATAATTATCCATTGATGGTGTACTGCGAAGTGCGTATAAAACCAATTGCTTCTGAACGCTTTCAATTCCATCAGAATGGCACTTATAAAAAGGAGACCAAACCTGCGAGGCGTACTGTAGCGGAGAACGGACAAAGGCAACATACAACGACTTTAATGTTAGCGGGTCACAAAAGTCCCTGCAGTTACGCTTTATGAAACCCAACGTCATATAAGCCTTTGCTATAACAGAATCAACCCCTGTGGTCGGGGGGCACTCTCATGATTCGTAAAGTTCACCTCACGAGCATGTTGATATCCTTAGAATACCACCACAGCATCCAGTGCTTGTCGTAGGAGGCGACTAAAATGGTTGGATCGCTGGGTTAATACCCAGCATCCGTAAAACTTTTTTATTTTTATTTTAACGATTATTTTAGTTCATATATAATTTTGCCCGCGTTCATTTTTTAATATATGCAATTTACTTTTTTAAAAAATTTTATTATTTCATTTTATATTTTTTGTTGGGTCGGTTTTTCTAACATTTTTGCGTACAAAAATGATTTACTTTTAATATGAACAACAATAAAAGAAAATCCCCGAAACATGCCTCTTCGGATCGCGGGGCGAGGCATAATCCTCGTAAAGACAAAATTAATAGCCTTAACATCCACTATACCAATGTCAGAGGTCTCGTGACTAACAAAAATTGCGCACATCAACATCTCGAATCACGAAAACCCAACGTATTAGTTCTAACGGAAACAAAAGTATCGTCGAACATCTACGAAAACGAATTCTACTTCAAGCGCTACCAGTTCGAACAAGCTTTCGAGTTGCAACGTGGAGTGTGCATCTACGTTAAAAACCACATACCGTACTCAAGACACAATAAGTACGAAATATTTACAAAAACTGCTCAAACTATTGTGCTTAAAATTTCCCTTCCTAATAAACTCCTTTTTTTAATTAGTTTATACAGATCTCCTAATCAGACGGATTCAGAAACGATTAGCTTCTTTGGGAGCTTGTCAGACAAATGTGACGATATTCGCAATCAACATCCCGAATGCGAATTAATTATGGTCGGTGACTTTAATGCCCACCATAAAGAATGGTTGAATCACAAAGATACAAATGTCGCTGGGTGCCATGCGGAATGGCTTGCCGTTTCGCATGACCTCACACAGATTGTTAGTGAGTCCACATTTGAATGCCAAAATTCTAGAGGAGTTCATATTCTGGATCTCTGTCTGACATCAATCCCTCATTCCATGGAGGCCTATGTCGAAAGTGGAATTGGAAATTCTGACCATAACTTAATAACCACAAAAATATCTGTCGAAACACCACCAGAATTTAGGCAGCAGCCAAGGCGTCTTTGGCATTTTAACCGAGCTGATTTTGATGGTTTACGGTCATTTTTTCAACACTTCCCTTGGGAACGCCATTGCCTACATAACAACAACATAGACGACGCCGTTTCCAGTTTTAATGACACCGTCTTACATGGAATGAATAAATTTATCCCCTCATCATTTTCCAATCCCAATCAAAATTTTAAAATATTTTCAAAAGAAGCCACCAAAGCTGCCAAACAAAATAAATCGGCACACAAAAAATATAAACGCAACAAAATTTCTTATGAGGAATACAAAACGATACGGAACACCTGCAAACAAACCTGTGATAGAGAAGCGAAAGAGCCGACAGCAAGAAAGCCAATGTGGCTTCCGAGCTGAAAATCTCCGATCGCAACTTTTACCACATGGTCGCATCGGTTGCAAATATTTCGAAAACATCTGTTTCAGCATTGAAATGTGCTGACGGCGCTTTGGTGGTGGATCCATATTTACAAGCCGACTTATTGGCAAGCATCTTCAAATCGAACTCGACATTAGTTGTCCCAGATGGAATTAGGCCTCCATTAGTTCCATATTGTGGTTCTAAAATGAGCCCCGTCACCATCTCGGAGGAAATTGTCTTTACTAATCTGAAGTCAATGAATGTAAACAAGGCCACCGGACCTGATGAAATTCCAGTTCGAATATTGAAGGAGTTTGCCAATGAATTGGCTCCAATATTATCTAAAATTTTCCTACTTTCATACAAGCAAGGCGACTACCCGAACGCCTGGAAGAGTGCAATGGTGCAACCCGTGCTGAAACGGGGTTGTGACAAAACTGACCCTTCAAACTACCGGCCAATATCAATTGTGTCAGCCGTCGCTAAAGTCTTTGAGAAATGCATCAATCAACATATAGTTAAATATCTTGAAGTTAACAAACTAATTTCGGATAGAGAATACGGCTTTCGTGAAAGCCGATCCACGACCGATCTCCTGACGTACGTCACAAACAAATGGAATCTCGCCTTAGAACACCACGGAGAGGCCTTTGCAATCGCTTTGGATATATCCAAGGCTTTTGATAAGGTATGGCATGAGAATCTTATTTGTAAACTTGTGGCATACGGGCTGGACTCGATGACCACCAGGTGGATTAAAAGCTATCTCAATGACCGAAAAATCAGCGTCGTACTTAATGGGAGATCATCATTGACGCACTCCCCAAATGCCGGAGTCCCTCAGGGATCACCTTTGTCACCGACCCTGTTTTTGCTATACATCAACGATTTGCTGGATAGCACTGTAAACCCTATCCATAGCTTTGCAGATAATGCCACATTACATTCTTCTATTTCATTCGAGGCGGAGCCTAGCATTACAGATTTAAATAATAAACGGTCAGAAGTCATAACTTCTCTTAATTCCGATTTAAGTACAATATTTGAGTGGGGTAACAACAACTTAGTGCAATTTAACGAGAAAAAGACACAAATATGCACATTTTCACGTAAAAAAAGTCGCAACGACTACCCATTTGTGGTAAAAAACCATATCCTTGTGGGTTGCGACTCAATTCGACTGCTTGGTGTTCAAATAAGTAACAAACTCAAATGGAATGAACACATTGTTGCATTGGCTAAATCCGCTTTAAAAAAACTCGGGTTCCTAAATAGATGCAGAAGGTTTTTTAAATCGCATCAAGTTCTCCAGATATATAAAACCTTCATCCGACCATGTATAGAGTATTGCTGTCAAGTTTGGGGAGGTGCGTCTGGTACCACCCACCAGTTATTGGACAGGGTTCAACGCCGCGCTATCCGAATAATACGGAATCCCAGACTTACCCAAGAACTAGACAGCTTACAGCATCGCAGAGATGTTGCAGAACTCTGCGTCTTCTACAGATGCTTACATGGTAAATGTTCTGCAGAACTATCGGAGAAAATACCACCATTCGTTACAACAACAAGAGTAACAAGAGGAACAACCAATGCACATAGGTTTACGGTGAAGCTCCCGAAACCTCGAACTGAAGAAATTAAGCGCGAATTTGTATATCGAACATCAAAAAAGTGGAATTCGCTAATACACTTCAAATTTCCGGAGGAATACAAAATGAATAAATTTAAGGTAGCTATTAATCTTTACTTGAAGGATCGCGCATTGGGTGCAGAAGCTCCGACAGTTACAAGGAGCTAGGACCGTTAATAAGTCCGCTCTGCACCAAATTAAAATATGTATATAAAAAAAAAAAAAAAAAATGTGCCTCACAAACGTTACATATACTCTACCCTTTCCACGACTCCATTAAACAGCGAATACCCATGAAATACCGGAGAGCGAATGCGATAGAAAGAAATAGTTTTACATTTCGCTATATTCAGGGACAATTTGTTGTTAGCCGACCAGACACAAAATGTGTCTAAATCCCTTTGCAACCTAAGACAGTCAGATACACTACAAATTGGTGCAAATATTTTCAAATCGTCTGCATACAGCAGGCAATGTGCGAACTCAAAGCACTGAACAACATCATTAATAAACAGTGAAAAAAGAAGAGGTCCAATATGACTTCCCTGTGGGACACCAGAGGTAACTCGAAATAAAGCTGAGGACGAGTCATAGATCTTAACATACTGCCATCGATCCGAAAGATAAGATTGAAGCCACTTAGTTGGAATGAATTGACAGTTCAATTTCTCAAGCTTATTGATATGTATCGAATGATCAATCTATTCAAAAGCCTTTGAGAAGTCCGTGTACACAAACATCCAGTTGTTGCCTGATTGCAATACTGCTATGTAAGTGCCCACAAAACGAAATCAGGTAGGTCACTGTGGATTTTCCAGGATAGAAGCCATGTTGAGCAGGACAAATTAACGATTTCAAATGAAAAAATAGAAATTTTTGTACCAATGCTTCGAATAGTTTCGGTATAGCAGAGAGTATAGCGATCCCACGGTAATTGCTGATTTCACACGTTTTGCCCGATTTGAAAATCGGGCGAATGAAGGAAATCTTCCAAGGCTCCGGGAAAACCCCTGTACAGAGGCTTTCGTTAAAAATAAACGCGAGAGGAACAGCTAAACCATCCGCACAGTTTTTCATAAGGACATGTGGAATGCCGTCATGTCCTGAGCCCTTATTCACGTCAAGTCGCGCCAAACTATCGGAGATCTCATCATACAGGAAACCTCAACAGACTAAATTCCGAACAGTCACCAGATTTAGTAATAGTGGTATGAGATTGCTCATAGACAGACTTAAAATAGTTGGCAAATAAATTACAGATATCCGAGGGCCGACTTGCATTTGAGTTCTGATAAATCATAGGTGACGGAAATCCAACAACATTTCTTTTGATGTTGATGAAATTCCAGAAATTTTTAGGATTTAGGAACCGGAAAGGAACCGGATTAAAATGCGAAACTCCATACGGGTTGCATTGAACGCAGAGTCAAACTTATCTCCATGTACCCTATATAATGAAAGAAGTTTATTACGACGCTCCTCGAGTAGCACAAGTTTATCATTATACCATGGCTCACGGAGGTTGTTGGGGGAGTAGTTTTAGGAGTCAAAGCTTTCTAGGATATGCGATTCTCATAAGACTTCTTCCTAGTGTAGTTACGCCTCCTCGTGGCGACAACCGGGCAATGCATCCTAGAATGTAGCCAAGTAACTTACACGACCGTGCAATGGCGGTAAATCCATTGCCCCAAGCTTTGGTGGGACAACATACGCTGAGAGCTGCGTGGCTAAGGGGGAGCTTAGTCTTTAGTATGTGAACTCCGGGTACCAGGCGACCCCCGGTTTAAAATAGCCTTCCCACAGTATACCGATCTGTGCTGTGGGTGACCTTCATTTCTCGGATACTCGTGGGATTCAAATGGAAACCGATTTAAAAAAAAACATAGAGGGTGATGCCTCTTTAAAAGCATCAACTTCACCAGCTGTTGAGCTGGGTCTCCTAAGTTATGATGGAATGGTAGATGCCACAAGGGCCACCACTCTTGATTATCTTAACGTCCGGACCAAGGAAAAGGTGGAACAGTCCACCTCTTCTACTACGGACACCTTCTGTGATGACAACATAAGTGTAATCTCTCAGTTATCGGGCACCTCAACCATTGGTGTTGATATTGGGAACATGTCCCTCAACGCCGGGGAATGGGTTAAGCTCAACTCCTTCGAAAGAAGGCGTTTTAAAAAGGGGCTCAAGGAAGGCAAAACTAGAGAAGAGGCTCTAGCTGCTGCTAAGTCCGCGACCCCTCCGAAAGCACCCTCGGGGCCTGTTACTCCTACCCTAGACAAGAGGTCTGGTGGTAAGCGTGAGAGGTCTTTCGAGGTTGCTCCGGAACTAAACAAACCACCTGCCAAAAAAGCAAAAGAAGGGCCTTCTCCGGTAAAGCCCTCTTTCAGCCAGGTACCAGGCAGTGTTAAGCTGGGCATCTTACCAGGTGATCTCAGTGGCAATCCTCTTAGTATGGAGCAAATGGCAAACATACAGGAGTGTGTCATTGACCTCATTATTGGGATGCAAGGCTCAAACCACAAGCCGCAATTCCTTGGCTGTTTCCGGAGAACAGGTTGGCTATTTTTTATATGTTCCGATCATTCCACAGCGGAATGGATGAGGAACAGTTTTGTAAGCCTAAGGGAAAAAATTGGTCTGAACATAACTTTGGTGGAAGAGGATGATTTTCCTCGGCCAAACATCGTTAGGGGGTTCTTTCCACAGAGCCTTAGCTTAACTAGCGAGAAGATTCTCGCTACCATGGCCGCGCAGAACGATGGTCTCGCGGCCAACTAATGGAAGATACTGCAACGGACGACAACTGGCGCACTCGTCCATTTGGTTATGGCCATAGGCGAGTCTTCCATGAAGAAACTGCGCGAATCCAACGGGAACATCGCATACCGCTTTGGTAGGATAAAACTCCTTCTCAAAAAGGATTTCCCCTCTACCAACCCAACCACTGGAGTCAGCTCCAGTAAGGAGGGTACTTTACCAGCCCCAGTAGCAGGCACAATCACAGACGAGGAGGCATCCAGGAACAGCAGCGCTATTGAGCATTCTGTTCCTGCTGCCTCTTCGTCGGGAGCACGATCAACGGATCTCTCCGCAACTCCTACTGTGGGATCGAGTAAATCAGCACTCACCCCGAAAATTAAGCATATGGGCGCTCGGGGTGTTACTGGGAAAAGTGGCAGAAACAGGCCAAATCCCGCAAAGCAGACGGCTGGCAAGCAGCCAGGAGCGTAGAGCTCCTTTACCCTAATCATCCAGTATGGCTGGTACTATTAGGGTACTACAAGCGAATCTGCATCACGCAAAAGGAGCTTCGGATACCTTTTGCAACAGGTTCGCGAAACAACACTTAACCCTTGGCCTTATCCAGGAACCTTGGGTTAATGGAGGAAAAATCAGAGGCCTCCACCTCAAGTCATGTAAGTTGATTTACGATCGAAGGGAGGAAGTTCCCCGAGCAGCAATATTTGTTTCATCTAATATTAACGTTCTTCCAATTCCAGAGTTCACCACTAAGGATTGGGTTGCAGTAATCCTGGAGGTTCCGACTAGCAGGGGAATGCAGGAGACAATATGTGCTTCCCTGGTGAGTCGGTTAGTGCTCCACCTGTAGTTGTACAGGATCTGGTGGATTACTGCAACCTAAAAAACAAGCATTTCATCATAGGCTGCGATGCTAATGCACACCATATCATTTGGGGCAGCAGTGATACAAATGGCAGAGGTGAGTCCCTTTTAAATTATCTTATGAGTAGTCACATAGACATTTTAAATAAAGGTTCGAACCCCACTTCCATAAACTCGACTCGGCGAGAGGTGTTGGACCTCACTTTGTCAAGTCAGTTTATTTCCAACTCTGTTGCAAACTGGCATGTTTCAAGCGAAGCTTCTCTGTCGGACCACACGCACATCAGGTTCGATATACCGGGAGTGATCATACAGGCAACAGAGCGTCGTATCCCTTGTTTTACAAATTGGAAAACATATAGGGATATTTTATTTATCAAAGCAGACATGCTGCCAACATCTTTGAGTTCAATTAGTGACCTAGAAACCGCAGCTGGTCTGCTTAATGACGTGCTCCTATTTTCCTACGAAAGCAGCTGTGTGGTGCGTAACGTTGTGGTTAATCGCAAAGTTCCATGGTGGAACGAACAGCTGGCTAAACTTCGTAAGAAGGTTAGGAAATTATTTAATAGGGCAAAGCATTCCAATGAGTGGAATGAATATAGGCAAGCCCTAACCAGTTACAACACAGAACTAAGGCGTTCCAAACGCCTCACGTGGAGGAAAAACTGTGGAAATATCGAGGATATACCTACAGCTGCTCGACTCCATAAAGTTCTAGCTAAAGATCAGTCCAACGGGATTGGGCTTCTTCTGAAATCCGATGGTAGTTATACATCAGGTCGCAAAGAGTCACTCGAAACCCTGCTTCAAGTGCACTTTCCGGGCTGCACTGTTTGCAACACAAATACAATCACTAACTCCATATCTGGTACACACATGGGTGTAAGTATGGGTTGGGTTAATAGTTTATCCGGTAAGCTTTTTACTCCGGATAAAGTCAAATGGGCCATTAACTCTTTTCAGCTTTTCAAGGCTCCAGGAGGGGATGGAATCTTCCCAGCCCTCCTCCAAAGGGGCCTGGACTTGATTACCCCTGCTCTGGTGGTCTTGTTTAGAACTAGCTTCAATTGGGGTCACATACCACAGGCTTGGAGTCAAGTAAACGTGGTTTTTATCCCAAAGCCTGGCAATCGGCCATGTGAACTTCCTAAGTCCTTTCGACCTATCAGTCTTACATCGTTTATTCTCAAAACCATGGAACGACTTATAGATCTTCATATCAGAGACTGGTTAACTGCAACCAGACCTCTAAATCCAAATCAATTCGCCTATAGGAAAGGCAAATCCACAGAGGGTGCGCTGCATCTACTTGTCACCAAGATTGAAGCAGCCTATCGCTTGAAATAAATTGCTCTGTGTGCATTTCTGGATATTGAGGGAGCTTTTGACAATACTGGATACGACTCAATTGCTAGGGCAATCAAGCGTAGAGGTATTGACGATCCGACTAACCACTGGATTAGTTCCATGTTGGTTAGTAGGAAGATTACATCTAAATTAGGTAATGAGTCAGTCACGATTACGGCAGCAAGAGGGTGTCCGCAGGGCGGTGTCCTGTCCCCTTTGCTGTGGTCACTCGTGATCGACGAGTTGCTTGATAATTTACATATACTTGGGTACGATGCCATTGGTTATGCGGACGATTTGGTTATCATAGTCTCTGGAGGGCATGAACGTACGATGTCCGCCAGCATGCAACAGGCTTTGCTTGTTATTTCGAATTCGTGCACTGGGGAGGGCCTTTCGATTAACCCTAGCAAAAAAGTCCTGGTGCCCTTCACCAAAAGACGTAATTTGAACCTTGGCTCAATTAGTCTTAATAATATAAATATCGGATACTCCAATGAAGTCAAATATCTGGGTGTTGTCCTAGATAAGAAACTAACTTGGAACTCTCATATTACTTCAACTACCGAACGCGCGGCCAGGGCCATGTGGGCCTGCCGGCGTATGTTCGGCAGGACCTGGGGCCTGAACTCAAAAATGATTTACTGGATGTACATCATGATAGTGAGGCCAATTGTAACATATGGGGCAATAGTTTGGTGGCCTAAGGTACAGCAAAAAGTTATTATGAACAAGCTGACCTCATTACAGAGACTAGCATGTCTCGGAATTACAGGTGCTATGCGCACCTGCCCTACGGCGGCAATGGAAGCTCTCATCGGGCTCACTCCACTTCATATCCACGTCAAAAAATCAGCTGCTACCTGTGCAGCTAGATTGAAGCTAGTGAATCAATACAGTCATGATGAACATATGGGTCACCTGGACATTTTGAATGAACTTCCAGACCTTAATATGTTCTTTAGTGTCCCGGACGTTATGCCGAAAGAACTCTGCTTTGGCAGGAATTTCGTGGTAACAATCCCCGATAGAACAGACTGGGATACTGGGTTACCTCAGATGGAACCTAACAGCCTAGTCTGGTACACTGATGGATCAAAAATGGATAGTGGAGTCGGCATTGGTGTCTTTGGACCCAATCACAAAATATCGAAATCACTGGGTACTTACCCCAGTGTTTTTCTAGCCGAAATTCACGCCATCGAAATCTGCGCCTCTACTATTATGACCAAAGGTCTTAAAGGCGCATCCATCCACATTTTGTCTGACAGCCAAGCAGCACTGAAAGCATTGGCTTCTAACTGCCTGGATTCCAAGTCGGTTCAAAGTTGTTATAAACTGCTACAATCTCTCTCTTGTCAAAACAAAGTAAGGTTGTGGTGGGTGCCTGGTCACATGGGCATCACTGGAAATGAGACGAACTTGCACGGGCAGGCTCGTCGACTACACTCATTGGCCCTGAGCCTTTGTGTGGTATCCCGTGGGCTTCTGCAACCTACACAATCAGTAAATGGGAAAAAATACAGTGCTTGACTTATTGGAACTGTATTCCCGGCCTTAGACAAGCCAAATCTTTGATCAGACCATTTCACCACAAAAATTTGGCGATCAATTTCAGCAAAGAAAATATTAGGAAACTTGTGAGTTTTCTCTCAGGTCACTGTAACCTGAGATATCATTTAAACAAAATGAACCTGTCCACAGAGACGGAGTGCCGACTCTGTTTGGAAGAGACAGAAACCGCAGAACACATACTATGTGAGTGTGTTGCTCTGTGCACACGGAGGTGGATTCATTTTGAAGAGAGGTATCTGACCCCGGAGAAATGTAAATTGGCCTCTATAAACAGCATTCTCGCCTTTATTAGAGAGGTGGAGAAGCTCCTGGAGTAACAGTACCCAACAGCACAAAAGATCTTTTAGGTCGTAGTGCTAGCCGCTTTTGGGCAGGGTCAAAAAAAAAATGGCTCACGAAATTGTGGTTTGTCTTTTACCTTCGGAACAAACATGTCGATGCTAGCCATGATCCGCTCGTCCAGCAGACGGACAATCTTGTTCAACTCCACTCCTCGTTGAAGAAAGCTCCAGTCCGAATTGGCTAGAAATTCGTTTAAGGAGACATAATCTGCACATCTAAAATTAAAATGAGAACCATTATTGTAAGTAAAATTAGTAACACACTTTTCATGAAATATATTTATCATAGTAGGAGTGTGGTAAATGCTCGCACAGCCAGTGAAATCCTCACAAGATGAAATCTCCGAATGTAAAACATCAGTAGCGAAAACCAGGTCCAAAAACTTGCTGCAGCTGTTAGATATTCTGTTTTGTTGAGTGGTAGCAATGCTTGCAAAATATTCTATCGTATGTAACACCCTTTCGTCTGTAGAAGACGAAGTAAAAACTCCATCAACATCGAACCAAATAGCATCACGAAGATTAAAGTCGCCAACAAACATTTATAAGGTGTTCGCCAGCTCCTACCAAAGGTAACACAATTGAATCAACAAAATTTGTAATCTCCACATAATAATCCAAGTTTGAGCCACTAGGAATATATACAGCGACCACGAACACGGAGGAATGGGCGACCTTTACACGGACTGCCATAATATCTAGTTGAGAATGACAAGCGATCATCTCGTTCAAAATCGAACACTTCACAGCAATCAAAAAAGAAAGTTATAACGGTCTTTCCTATGGACGACATGGCTCTAAGCCAGGTCTCACCAATAGTTATAATGTCGTAATCATTGTCAAGAACCCCAAGCCGAAAGGCTTTAGCTTTGCCCCGAATGCTGGATGCATTGTGGTAATAAATCGACGTAAATGCCATCCGTTTAGGGTTCAAATGACCCATGATAATACTGTTGCGGTTGTTGAATTTTCGACATTATTCGAGTTAGTTTGGATTGAAAAGTGTTGAGTAAGGTGAAATTGTCGAAATTCAAGCTTTTTAAGATTTTTGAAATCTGGGTTATCTATCTGGGGATCTAGCGTTATTTGCTAACTTATTCAAAATTATCAACATTACTCGAACAAAGGAGAATAGAGAAAGAGGTTTTTTGCTTTTAAATTACTTAGCATTGAGATTTTTCAACATTATTCCAGAAATCTAAAGTTATTCGGGAGCCGGATCTCGATTTGGATTAAATCGACCGGTTTACCATTGTTATTAGTTGGAGAAGTTTTACACCATTTACCTACACATATATTGCCGAAGGTGTACTATTTGATTCACCACCTACCTAGTGGAAATTTGCCGATATATGGATTCGCAGCACCACGGAATACAAAACACACCATATATACACCTCGTGGAAAATTTGATGTTGGACGCCATTTTGATTTCTATACGCCACAAGTATCATTAAAAACCATAAGTACCATTTTATCTTATTTTCTTTACCATTTTTACTATTCCTATCTAGCATTTTTTCCATTATTACTCAATATTACCTCCACAAATTATTTTCTTACCATTAAATATTAAATAATTTGATTAATTTTGCATTTTTTCTTCAAACCATTTACCGTTTCCATTTTCTTAAAGTGAATCGAACTTAAAATTATTAGAACTGAAAAAACAATTGAGTCCCTCATCGGGCATCGAACCGGAGAACTTTTATGTTCTGAGCTAGTGCGCTAACCGCCGAGCTGTAATACACATTGTTAAATTAAAGATTATCAGTGAATTTGATAAGTGAATTTGTGTTTAAACCAATCAGTGTACCTAGTATAATATAAAGTGAATTAGTGAAGAAAGGCCTAGTGAAAATGCGACCTAAATTAGATCAGTTCCTCCGAAGTCGTGAAACCACGCTAATGCAAATAAAAGGAATTCTTAATTATGCCGAAAATATCTAGGAAACAACGGACATCATGAACATCAATGACTTCGTTTTCGGATGCCGAGAATGAATTGTTTGCGCGAGACGGAGAAATTCAGTCTGAAGCACTAGTATGCGATGAAGTATATTACTCGGCCGCTGCAAAACTAAACACGAGGATTCGTGAGATAGATATTCAACAAAGGACAACACTTCACGATGTTTCGGTAACCATGAATGACCTAAATGCTTCGGGAACCGTTAAATTACCAGATATTAAATTACCACGCATTACCTTACCAACGTTTGATGGAAATTACCAAGAATGGCAGTCATTTCATGATATGTTCATGTCGAAGGTTCATGACAACCCAAGCTTAACCGGCGTACAAAAGCTTCAATACCTCAAAGGCGCATTAAGTGGAGAAGCTAGTTCATCCCTAAGACATTTGGCTATAACGGAAAACAACTATATAGAAGCTTATCAAAAGCTAATTAAAAGGTATAGTAAGAAAAAATTTATATTAAGCTCATTTATTAAGACATTTGTTAACCAACCAACCAGCACCAACGCGTCAGCCAAGCACCTCCGTCAAATATGCGACACTTCAGATGAATTAATTCGTGGAATAAAGGCATTAGGTAATAATGCAGAAGGTCGCGATCCCTGGCTTATTATTTTGGTTCTAAATAAATTAGATGAAGACACACACCAGCATTGGTCGGATGAATCTAACAATATCGAATACCCTACCTGGCAATCATTCCTTGATTTTATAAATAAAAGAGCCGATTTTTAAGAAAATTGCGCATCAACAGTAAAAAAACCGCATCCACGCCCTGCCACGACCCGCAGTTTCACCGTAACTACCAAAAATTGCCCATTATGTGATACAGTCCACAATCTCTATGAATGTTCAAAATGTAAGACAATGAATGTGAGTGAAAGACGAGAATTTATGCAAAAGGCCAATCGTTGTTACAACTGCTTGTGTGATTCTCATTTGGTGTCTAAATGCAGGTCAAAAAAATCATGTTTGAAGTGCCAAAGACGTCACAATACCCTACTTCATTTACCATATAATCAAAACACCTTTTCAGGGCAGAATATTCAGAATAACCTTGTAAAAACAACAACCGATTATACCGCAACAACGTCAATGCATCTAACTGCATCTACAATCCAAACATTCCAATTGAAATCATACAAAAATAATATGGGACTATTATTGTACAAACAGCGCTCGTAGATGTAAGAGGAGTAGATAATGTATTATATTGTTGCAGGGCGTTACTAGATTCTGGAAGTCTAGCATCATTCATAACTGAATCGAAGAAACCACCGAACCATAGTGGAAGGCTTATCGTCATCAAAGGTGGGAATCTCCAAGGGAACAGTGAGCATGGAGGTATTCTCTCGTTTGCGACAAGCCACATCAATCAATATAGAAGCTCTTGTGTTACATAGATGAACATAGATGAATACCATTGGGAAGAATTCGGAACCTTAGAGTTAGCAGACCCGAATTTCTATGAGCCTGACGTCATAGATATTTTAATCGGATGTGACCACTACCTATTATTAATCTTACCAGGGCCCTATTGCACCGAATACTTATCACTTATTACTTATCAACTTATCATAAGTTAATTTTTTTGATAATGATAAGTGATAAGTGTTTCACCAAAAGTAACAAAATCTCACTCACTTATCAATTTGAAAACTTATCAAATTTTGATAATGATAAGTGATAAGCGTTGCACATCAAAATGTCTATAACTTATCAATTGACGAATTATTAAATTTTTATGATAAGTTATAATAATCTATTCAAAATTACTATAAATGTGATAGTGTTTGCAAAATAATGTGTTTTCCGCACATTTTATATATTAAACAATGGTTTTGTACCTATGCGTATGTAACAAAACAATTAAAAAATTGTTATTCTGTAATTTAATAACAACAACAATTTTGCATATGTAAAATACATGAAGCGAAACTTTTCTCAATTGAGAGAACTAATTTCAGTTTTTAGAATAAATTGTAAAACATTTTTTTTTGCTTTTAAAATAAAATTTATTTTCTAACTGTAAATAATTTTTGAACAGGACTTGAACGTTAAGAATTTATTTTCATAACAAATGAATTAAGAGAATTCCTATTAACAAACAAATTGAATTTAACTACATTACACAAAAATTGCATTCGTCATACAGAAACCAAAACTATTTTCCACTATTCGTCTTGTTCGCTTATGAGTACGATACTGCATCATCCGGATTTCTTCCCATTGGTGAGATAAGCCAATTTTTAAGGGATAAGAACTGTCACACAAAATCACAGCACCGGTGAACGGACGAAAATCAGACTCAAAATTGTTAAATAGCCTTATATTTCGCAATACTCTGGAGTCATGGACACTACCTGGCCAATTTGAATTTACTGCATAAAAGTGGTGGTTTGAGCCACACACCATCATTGCATTCAGTGAATGTTTTCCATGTCGGTTCACAAAGTGTTCTTCGTTGACCGTAGGTGCATCTATATTAATCATTGTTCCATCGATGCAACCAGTCACCTGAGGGAAACCGCCCATCTCAAGAAACTTCTATCCTGGACATTTTCGGGCCAACACACGGTTTCCGCCGTCATGTTATCGATGATGGTATTTGCTACTCGATGAGTGACCCTACACACAGTTGATTTATTAATTCCGTGCATATTGGCAATCTCATGATATTGCGCGCCATTTCCTAACCAATGCAGTGTTGTTAGTAGCTGCTGTAGAGGACTCAACGCATAGTTTCGGACGCTTACATGGTGCATACTTGTTCCTATTTTGAATAATACGTGCTTAATTTGTTCATGTGACAAACGAAAAGTTTGTATTACTACCGAGTCCAGAGAATAGTTGGTTCTGGCTTCCACTACACGATTTCTTCTTTCGTTTTCATCCTTGAATAATCTTTCGAACCGCGACGCATTTTTTTATAAAAATTAATTTTTCGTTTAATAAATTTCAGTTTTTGTTGACTAAAGTTGATATACCTATAGTTGATAGTTTTATATTAATTCTAAAATATCGAAAATCAACTGTCTTACCTCTATGATAAAACGAACAGAATGAAATTGTTCTTACTATGACTTATTATTATAACTTATTAGAATACAATAAAATAGCGGTATAAATTTTGAAATTAAAGTTATTTTACACTTGAAAACACATTGTTACATGTATTGTCATTATCATTCATAATTATTTAAATAATAAAAAATTTTATTGAAAAATGTGTTTGTAAAAATTGAACAAAAGTTCTCATCTTACAATAACAGCAAAAAAAAACCTTTTTAACAGACTTCCGTCATACCACTTCAATTTGTAGCTCTTATCAATTTTTTTGAGTAGTGAAATTTTTCTTATTGATATTTTGGATAAGTTATCATTAAAGTAGTCGATTATTGATAAGTTAAAACTTTTGGTGCAACAGAACTATGAAAAAATTATCAAAAACCTCAAACTTATCGCTTATCAAAATATTACTTATCATTTATCATTTCGCAAATAGGTGCAACTTAATTTTGATAAGTGAGTGCTTATCACTTATTATAACTCAATTAAATACTTATCAAATTTCAATTTGGTACAACAGAAAATTATCAAAAATTATGATAAGTTGATAAGTAATAAGTGATAAGTAGTTGGTGCAATAGGGCCCTGGTGCAACAGAACTCCGAAAAACTTATCAAAAACCTCAAACTTATCGCTTATCAAAATATTACTTATCAATATCATTTATCATTTCGCAAATTGGTGCAACTTAATTTTGATAAGTGAGTGCTTATCACTTATTTTAACTCAATTAAATACTTAGCAAATTTCAATTTGGTGCAACAGAAAATTATCAAAAATTATGATAAGTTGATAAGTAATAAGTGATAAGTAGTTGGTGCAATAGGGCCCAGGTCATATTCAGAGCATCAAAAGCAACTTAACAGCACAAGAAACCATTTTTGGTTGGATTATTTCGGGGACAATGAAACATAGAGAATCTACAGCGAACATTAAGTCACTATATACGTCTATCAATATTGATAGGACACTCACCAAATTATGGGAAATGGAGGACTTGAAAACACCCATACCCCTAACACAACAAGAAGTTCAATGTGAACAAGATTTTATTAACCACCACCAAAGAAATAGTGATGGTCGATACATCGTCTCACTACCATTTGACCCTGAAGCTGCAGCACTTGGAGAATCGAAATCTCAAACTATCAGAAGACTTCAATCAATAGAACGTAAGCTAACAAGAGATCCAGACCTGAAAAGGGAATATATTAAGTTGGAACCTATACCAGACAACGAAATAGATATCCCCCTGGAACAAGTCCTATTATTTACCACACCATTCTGTCTGCAAGGAGACAAGTACCACAACCAAGGTGCGTGTTGTATTTGATGCCTCAGCTAAAACCAGGTCAGGCAGATCACTCAATGAAATTTTGCTCGTTGGGACATCAATCCAGCAAACTCTGCAACAAATTCTGCTACACTTTCGTTTCCACAGATACGTTATGACAGCAGACCTGGAGAAAATGTTCAGGCAAATATGATAATATAAACTCATAGGTTTTAGGTATGCACTGGAACAATAAATCTGATTATTTTACTTACAAAGTATCGCTAAACGGGAAACCTGCTCTAACCAAACGAGGCATGCTTTCAGAAGCGTCTAAACTTTTTGGCCCTCAAGTTTGGCTAGCTCCAATAACCATTTATGTTACAATAATCTTCCAGAGAACATGGGTAAAATGTTTAGATTGGGATGACTCACTACCAAAGGATATTTCTGATGATTGGTGCAACTTTCGGAGAGAACTAAATTTAATTGAGTCTGTTACCGTACCAAGATGGCTCAATTTTACCTCTAATTCAATAACGTTACACGGATTTTCAGATGCGTCCCAGAATGCTTATGCGGCCGTCATATATGCTGTTTATACCAACGAAACTGGTGCAATAGAAGTAAGAATCGTATCATCAAAAACGAAGGTCGCACCAGCACAGAAGCAGATTACCATACCAAAGCTTGAACTTTGTGCCGCCTTACTTCTCTCAACTTTAATGAATACCGTGCAAGAATTAATGATTGATCGAAAACCGAAGGTTTATATGCGGAGTGATTCAATAATCGTTCTATCATGGTTAGAATCAGTACCTCGCTCACTTAACGTTTTTGTGGGAAATCGCATATCGCAAATCATTACCAATTATCCCAGAAAATATTGGCAACACATAACCACTAAACACAACCCAGCCGATTGTGCCTCTATGGGTATACTACCATCTGAATTGATTAATCACAACCTCTGGTGGACAGGACCAGAATGGTTAAAACAACCTATAACCAAATGGCCAGTCAAATTCCAGTCAGCAGTTACCTATAACCTAACGTCGTATCCATCACCAATTCAGTTTATTATATCAAAATACACAAATTTCAATAAAATTATTCGTGTATTAGCGTATTGTAAACGTTATGTCAACCATTGTAAGTTAAAACCTGACGAAAGACCAAAAGCATTCCTTAATTGTACAGAGCTAAATGAATTTAAGGAACTGTTAATAAAATATGTGCAAGGAAACTACTTTCATACCGAAATAAAGACACTAAAGAACAATTTTCAATTACCAAAAACCCATAAATTAATTAACCTTAATCCTTTCCTAGATAATAATGGTGTACTTAGAGTTGACCACAGGTGACATCACTGAAATTCTGGTTCGCACAACTCATGAAGCACTACTTTGCGGGAATCATACGCTATTGTTTACAACCTTGAAACAAAACTATTGGATCATAAATTGTAAAATAGTTATATGAAATGCTTCAGATACGCAACAAAACCTGTTCCACCAATCATGGCCAGCTTACCATCCAACCGGGTCACCTTTGTCCAACCTTTTTTATCGACAGGGGTCGACTATGCCGGACCAATTTACGTTCGACCGTCAAGGCGCAGAGGAATAAAACTAGATAAGGCCTACATTGCAGTTTTTATATGTCTGAGCACCAAGGCAATTCATCTAGAATTAGCCGGCGATTTATCCACCGATTCGTGTATCGCAGCCTTTCGACGATTTATTTCGGGCCGTGGTCTTTGTCGTGAAATTATAAGCGACAATGGATCAAATTTCATTGGGGCCAAAAATAACCTCAATGAACTATTCAACATTGTCAAAGATAGTAAAATTTCCAATTTTCTTTCGCAGAACCAAATAACATGGAAGTTTAATCCACCAATTGGCGCTCACTTTGGGGGGATTTATGAAGCAGCCGTAAAATCAACAAAGTATCATCTGAAGAGAACATTTCGGAGGATTCACTTACCTAAGAAGAAATGTCAACCCTTTTGGCACAGATTGAGGCGATCCTGAACTCACGACCACTTTGTGTCAACTCGGACGATGACATAAATCCATTAACACCGGCACATTTTCTAATCGGATACCCTTTTACATCTCTACCTGATCCAGATATCAATCATGTTAAATTGAGTCACCTTTCCAGATGGCAATACATACAGAAATTACGAAGGGACTTCTGGAAAAAATGGCACCTAACATATTTGACATCCCTACAAAAAAGGACAAAGTGGCAAACAAATTCATCAGCAATCAAAATTGATGATATTGTCATGATACGAGATGATAACTCACCGCCGAATAAGTGGCACCTAGGACGAGTAGTCGCACTCCATCCCGGAGAGGACAACATTGTGGGAGTAGTCACCTTAAAGATAGCAACTGGCATGTTGAAGCGGCCTGTTGTTAAATTATCCACATTACCAATAGACGAATAAGTCCTGCATTTGGCCGAGGCGGGAGGATGTCTATGTTCATCATCAAGACAGTTTATATTTATGGTTGTACTAAAATTTGAATTTTCCCTTACCTGAATTTAAATTGCGTCCTAATGGCCTCTATATATTAGTACACTTGAATTTGTGAATAATTATAGTAAATATTGTAAATATGTCTTAAGCAAATTGTAAATAAGTACCAAATTAATACCTTCATCGGCCATAGATGTCGTATTAGTCGTAATGACTTTAAAATTGTTGTATAAAAGACAAAGGAAAAGATATTTACGAAGAGACGAGTCGTGTATATAAAATTAAGCGGTCAACCATTTTTGTCAATTAAATTTTTGAAAAGTGTTAATTCCAACCTACATAGTATCTTTTGGCTTGTGTTTATTTATTATTGGATTTCTTCGCCAACCACCAACACAAATTTTCCGATATCCTCGAAATAATTTTGAATTCGAGTAATCTATTTTGCGAATCCGAACGATGTTTAACTGCTTGGTTTCGGTATTCATGGATGTTATCCGCGCGTACAGTCAAAATACTTAAAAATTAGAAGACGGGAGATTTATCGCAAACTAATTGACTCTTTTACCTTTTTTTTTGATTTTACAAAGTAAAAAATTAACTTGACTTTGTAATAACGTTTGTTCCCCTAATAAAATAAATAATAATATTTCATTTTCCATTCGAAACAGACTGAAAGAAAATGCCGTAAAGCGGCAAAATAAAAATTTAATAAAACAAAATACAAAATTATTTGGAAAAAGTTTGAGTGGAATTGAATATTAAATTCTATATCGTACGGATCGCATAAATATGGTCGATGTGGTCTTGAATAAGTGTTTAGATTAGAAAAGCCACCTCAATCATGCACGCAATCGGAAATCTCTGAGATTTCCACAATTTCAGAAAATTCTTTGAATATTATTAAACATTTCAAACCAGAGAATTATTAATATGACACAAACAATTTTCCGAAAATTTTATAAGGTTGCATCAAAAACGATATAATACCGAGACGTCTCATGAACATTTATTTTCAAAAAATAAAATAACAACACCAACAAATGGAAAATACAGTAGAAGTGTAATAAAATTATCTTCTTATTCTCTTCAAATCAGACTCTCTGTTGTTAATTTCTACTTACTACAATAAATTTGTTTTTGATTTGCGTTTGACTTTGAATTGAGTTTGCTTTACGAGTGTAAAAATACAAAAAACAAAAATTCGTATTTCTCACTACTTTTATTTTTGTTTATTTTTTGTGTTTACAATTTTTATGTGTGAGTACGTATATGTACATCCATACAAACAAAATTTGTGATTGCTTGCAACAAACAAATAAAAAACATTATGCTAAATATGTATATAGAAAATAAACGCTTCTCGTATAGTTTTACTAACATGGGTGTACATTGCGTTATGAACTATTTGTTGTGCCAAGCTAGGAATATACATATGATTATAATACTTACTAAATGTGGCATTCTAAATTGAATTTTAGATGAACTTATTGACCATATTCTAGAACTTCCTCTAAATATCATTTTAGAATCCCATTTCTATCGCACGTGTCAAATTTCATCAAAATCGGTTAAGAAATAGACAAGTTCCATTATACTTGGCTATATTTCAGAACTTCATATAAAAATCATTTGAAGATCCCATTTCCATTGTACAAGTCGAATTGCATGATAATCGGTTTAGAAATAGCCAACTTCCATCCTACTTGGCCATATTCCAGAACTTCTTCCAAAAATCATTTTAGAATCCAATTTCCAACGCACAAACCGAATTTTATCATAATTGGTTGAGAAATAGGCAAGTTCCATTATACTTGGCATATTCCCGAACTTCACCCAAAACTCATTTTAGAATCCCATTTCCCATGCACATGTCAAATTTCATCATAATCGCAATTGGGAAGGAACTCGGTTATTTCTCCACAGATTAAGATGAAATTCGACTTGTACAATGGAAACGGGATCTTCAAATGAGTTTTAGATGAGATGAAGTTCTGGAATATGGCCAAGAAGAATGGAACTTGGCTATTTCTTAACCGAGTATGATGAAATTCTACTTGTATGATGGAAATAGGATCTTCAAATGATTTTTAGATGAAGTTCTGGAATATGGCCAAGTAGGATGAAATTTGGATATTTCTTGAACGATTTTAATGAAATTTTACACGTGCGGTAGAAATGGAATTCTAAAATGAATTTTAGATTAAGTTCTGGAATTTGATCAAGTACGATGGAAACGGGATTTTATAATGATGTACAGAAGAAGTCCTTAAAGGACATCAACTAATTATTTTATAATCTTATATGCTGAATTTCATCATAATCGGTCAAGAGGTGGCAAAATTCGTTTCTAATTGGATTTATCACCTCCCTTTCGTATTAGCCCCATTCCAGAATTGCTTACAAAAGATATTTTAGAATCCCATTTCCATCATACATGCTGAATTTCATCATAATCGGTTATTAACTTTTTGCCAGTCCTGCATATAATATATGATGCACATACCGTTTAACCGAGACGCTCCTACATTATATGTTATATGTATATTACATAAGATTATGTATCACGTATAATGTGACTCTCAGGACAGGCAAATGGTTAAATTACCATGTTCCTTCCTATATGGGCTTATTCCAGAACTTTTTCCCAAAACGCAAATGTAGTCTCTTCAAAAATGAAGTCAATTACCTGGGCCACATTATATCAAGGCAAGGAGTACGAACTGATCCAATAAAACTAGCAGCCGTAGAAGAGTGGCGCACTCCTAGAAACATACATGAGCTGAGGAGTTTTCTAGGGCTATGTTCCTACTATAGACGATTTGTTCAGAACTTTGCGGATGTCGCCAGAAGCCTGCATCGACGTACGGAGAAAACTCAGCCATTTAACTGGGCAAAGGAGCATGAAGACGCGTTCGTGCAGCTAAAGAAGAAGTTACGCAGTTCTCCAATTTTGGCGTATCCACGTGCAGGAGATCTTTTCATCTTGGATACAGATGCTAGTAATATGGGAATAGGAGCAGTGTTGTCGCAAAACCAGGGAGGTACGGAACGGGTTCTAGCATACTACAGTCGGGCACTATCCAAACCTGAAAAAAACTATTGCATAACCCGGAGAGAATTGTTTGCGGTGGTCGATAGTGTCAAACATTTCCATAAATACCTGTATGGACAAGAATTCCTTTTACGAACGGACCATGCAGCCCTGAAATGGCTAATGCAGTTTAAGGAGCCAGAGGGATAAGTTGCGAGATGGATCGAAAGACTACAGATCTATGTTCACGTTCAAAACAGATCACAGGCGAGGATTGTTATATAACAACGCAGATGGAATGTCCAGGAGGTCCTGTAGTCTTCAGTGTACACACTGTTCCAGACAGGAACAAAGAAATCTCATTGCGCAAGTTTCGACGATCAGAGAAGAGACCGAAGATCACTGGACTAGGGAGCAATTAGCGGAAGACCAGCGATACGATCATTCCAATGCTCCAATTATCAAATGGATGGAGGAAGGTACCAGGCCGCAGTGGCAGGAGATTGCGACTTCCAGTGCAACCGTGAAAAGTTATTGGGCCCAGTGGAAGTCGTTGAAGATCGAGAATGGGTTGCTGATAAGACTTTGGGAATCGATCGACGGCAAAGACAACAAACCCCAAATCTTACTACCAGAAAACCGGATAGGAGAAGTCCTGCAAGAGATTCATAACAGCAGATCTGGATCATATCTCGGCATCAACAAAACGTTAGACAAGATACGGATCCGATTCTATTGGGTCAATTACAGAAAAGATATGGAGGTTTGGTGTAGGAAGTGTGAGGTGTGCGCAGCCAGTAAGGGACCACAAACAAGAACAAGAGGAAGGATGCAGCAATACAATGTCGGGGCACCCGATACTAAGCAAGACTACACGACAGAGCTAAGGCAAAGAATGATCAACGTATACGCTACAGTAAGGGACAACATAGTGAAGGACAGCGACCGCATGAAGACGAGATATGACCGGCGGTCAAACAGCATAGGATTTAAGGAAGGATATTTGGTTTTGCTCTACAATCCCAAACGAAGAAAACGGAAATCACCGAAGCTACAACAAAGTTGGGAAGGACCTTACAAAATAATAAAACAGATCAACGATGTTGTATACCGGATTAACCCCAGGACGAAAATGATGGTGGTTCACATCGATAGGTTAACACGTTACAACGCCGGAAGCATTCATGAATCTGTTCGGGACGAACAGAATTAAGGTGGGGGTAATGTAACGATTATGCCTAACATACACACAGATCACATCCAAGTCGTCGTTAGCCGAGTGGTTAAGGTTGCAGGATGGTGAGGTGAAGATCTATATCTAATCTAATGGGAGCAGTGTAATTTTTATGGCAGATATTTATTTGGCATCAAACGACAGATATTAGCGCGATGAGTTACAAATACAGACTGACGATTGTTACATTAGCAAAACACAGAAATATTCCAGAAGATGGGCGTGACCGATGGAAGCAGAGCATGGAAGATGCATACAATTACAAACAGATTCATACACAAATACATGGACAATATTAGCTGCAACAGCGCAATATGGAAAGATCGAGAATCGCATTTCTGGGTATAAAAAGGGGACAAAATCGCAGCATAAGTCAGTTTTGATTTAACCAGTGAGCAAGTGTATACAGTTAAAAAGTAAGCAGTGAGATTAAAACAAGTAGTCAAAGTGTTGAACTGTGTAGTAATTCATTGAGAAACAAATTGTACCCATGTAAATAAAACGAATCAGTGTTATTATTGCAAAATCCGTAACGAATCCCTGTTAAGCCCGAAATTCGTAACAATATTTTAGAATCCCATTTCCATCGTACATGCTGAATTTCATCTTAATCGGTTATTAACTTTTTTGTCAGCCCTGCATATAATATATGATGCACATACCGTTTAACCGAGAAGCTCCTACAGTATATGTTATACGTATATTAAATGAGATTATATATCACGTATAATGTGACTCTCAGGACTTATTCCAGAAGTTTTTCCCTGAATTGGCTATTTTCCAGAACATTTGTCGAATTTCATCACAGTTGGTGTAGAAATAGCCAAGTTTCCTTCTAATTAGCTATATTCCAGAACTTCATTTAAAAATCATTTCAAGATCCTATTTCCGTCGTACAAATCGAATTTCATCATAATCGGTTGAGAAATATAGCCAAGTTCCATACTACTTGGCCATATTCCAGAATCTTATCTAAAAATCATTTTAGAATCCCACATTTAGTCAGTATCGTATTCAAATGAATATTCCTTGTTGGCCACAGTAAATAGCCCATAACCCAATGAAAACCCATTGTTAGTTCGTTAACACAAAAACAAATAAACATATATTCCCTTTATTCACCGGCCATGATTCAATTAATACCAGTTTAGCTCTTAATATGTAAACAAATCACCCATTCCACACGAGTTGCGCTTACGCTGTTGCATTTCTTCGTCTCTTATCTCTTTGAACTGTTTTTGCCTATAAACTAAATTTTGTTTATTGGCAAAAATAGTGCAAAGAGGTAAGAGACGAAGAAATGCAACAGCGTAAGCGCAACTCATGGGGAATGGGTGAATGATCTTTTTTTTTTTTTTTGTGACGAGACTCAACTCTAGTATTAAAAGAGACGTATAAAAAAAACTCAAAAATGTTTCATTCGCTTTTTCTCTATTTATTTATAAACACGTCGAAAGATCGAGCTAACCTTGTTTGAACCATGCTCACCGGTGTTCTAGCCAGTGCTGTCGAAATGAGTACGATCGGAGTATTTGTGCTACTTTCGCCTAGTGATTGCTCCTTTACTCCGCTATTTCATTTGGTACTCCCCTGTTCTAATAACTGCTATACACATATTTCGCAATAATTATATTATTCTGGTAGATACCTGGGTTTTTGATGAAGCATCTTTTCAAAGCCACTTTATAATGGTTTCTGTCATTCTCTGCAAAACCCATAACACGGTTTTCTTGCAGTAATGAGTCAATCATTTTAGCAGCCAATCACAATTTAAACATTTCAAATTTGCGAACTAAATTATTTCAACTTCATAAACCTTTCTTTTCAAAATCTGAAGATTTGTTGGTAAAACCTACAAAAAGATCAAGGCACTTTGTAGGGACACCAGTTAAACTCAAACTTGACAGAGATTATCTGCAAGGCAAACTATGCATACTATTAGTCATTTAGCCTTACCGCACAAAAACGATGTATGGAAGTCTGGATTTAAAATGCTCTCAAATCCTTCCTTAAGCTTAGACTAGGACCTCTGTAAAAAATAATACTATAAGAAAATTTCTGATTTGATTTAACCTTTCCAGACTAGAAATATGTATGGAAGTCTCGATTTAGGCAGTGTGATATGAAAAATTTAATTCGTTCAATACGCCTTGACATCAATATTCAAATCCTTTGTTTAAATTTGGATAAAATCCCATGGGGGTTTTCAAACTTCTGTGGGCACCCAGCACATTAGCACATGTCTTACATTATCCTCGTTTTTAGATAATATTCATCTAAATAGTTAAATTTTTTAGCGGCCAAGCAAAATTTAGGAGGGGCCAGAAAAAAATTTATTTCGAACTCCAGCCCAAATGACTGGCGTAAAAAATTGTTTAGGACGTGATTTAATATGTTTAAGGTCACTAAAATACATCTACAAATGTGTGTGTTCCATTCGGTTCTGGAGGCGAAAAAAATTGTCTGAGTTGGGTGTATATGAAAAACCAAAATTGGCAAATCTAATTTTTGATATATGGTATCGATCATAATGCCATTAGTAAGAGTAGTGTTCCAAACTATTTCTTGAAGTTGGGCGATGTTTTCGTATGGCCGAAAATTTTTTCAGTCCACGAAATAATAGGTTTTATAAAAGGAATTTTTTATAGAATTTAGGAAATATTTCAGACAACATATTTTACTAAAATCCTTCAACAAAAGTGGATTTTCCATCCATTTGATGCTGGAGACTGAGAAGATAGTTTGAATTAGCTAAATGTGTACAAAGAAATTCTGCGAATATCATTTTTGATTTAGAGTTTCAGCCCAAAAGTATCCTGTATTTGAGCGATGGATTAATTAATAAATTCGGCCCCATATGACGTGGCTGAAGGAATTTTCCAGAGCCGGAATTAATAAATTTTATATTAGGCGATACTTAAAGAATCGACTTAAAATCGCAAATTTCGGATAAAAATTCTACTAAAAAAATCTAATCCACAAACGTGCCATTTATTTCCATTTGAAGGTGGAGATGTAGTACATACACTGCCTGGACTAGTTAGCTATGTAAAAAAAAAAATTGAGGTGTGGCCAACACACGACATTCTTTTACGAACAGGGAAATTTTGTTTTTTTCTTAATTTTTTTTTTAATTTTTTATTTTTAATTTTTATTTGTTTTTAATTTTTGGAAACATTTTATCTTAATTAGTTTTTTGTAAACCTTATACTTTTTAAGATATTTGCAAAATAAATTTTCTGGACCAAGGGAGTGGCCACTTCCGGTTAGCCGATTTGGAGTAAAATTCACTGGGACCTCCCAATTTATCAAAAAAGCTTAAATCTGAAGTTTCAGTTCGATTGGTTAAACCATCTGGGATGTAGAGAGGACACAGACAGACTGACAGACTGACAGACTGACAGACTGACAGACTGACAGACTGACAGACTGACAGACTGACAGACTGACAGACTGACAGACTGACAGACTGACAGACTGACAGACTGACAGACTGACAGACTGACAGACTGACAGACTGACAGACTGACAGACTGACAGACTGACAGACTGACAGACTGACAGACTGACAGACTGACAGACTGACAGACTGACAGACTGACAGACTGACAGACTGACAGACTGACAGACTGACAGACTGACAGACTGACAGACTGACAGACTGACAGACTGACAGACTGACAGACTGACAGACTGACAGACTGACAGACTGACAGACTGACAGACTGACAGACTGACAGACTGACAGACTGACAGACTGACAGACTGACAGACTGACAGACTGACAGACTGACAGACTGACAGACTGACAGACTGACAGACTGACAGACTGACAGACTGACAGACTGACAGACTGACAGACTGACAGACTGACAGACTGACAGACTGACAGACTGACAGACTGACAGACTGACAGACTGACAGACTGACAGACAGACAGACACCATTTCGAAACCCACTTTTTCGGACTCAGGGGACCTCAAAACAAATAAATCTCTAAAAATCTCAAGGTCCAAAATTTTCATGATTACTATACTTTATTTTACTAGAGTAAAAGAATGTAAAAAATGGTGAAACAATGTTTCTGATAAATAGCATCAACCAAAATTTCATTAGTGGTCTTCCATAATATTTCTATAATTTGGCTCTTATTTTATTTAACAAATCCGACACTAAATTAGGTGACCCAAGAAATTTTCAGAGCGTGAATAATTTGGTTTTATATTAGGAACTACTGATAGAATCGGCTTAATTCAGATAGAAAATTTCACTAAAATCCATTGACAAATGTACTCCATTTGGTAATGGAACCTGGAAATCTAGTAAAGGCCTGTATAAACCAATTTTTCTTTGGCAAATATAATTTCCCCAAATTTTTTTTCTAAGGAGTATTTGTACTACTTGCAATATTTGTTGAATTCTGGCCATGTTTTATTTAAGAAACTCCATCCCTGCCCCAAATGGAGCTGCTGTGATTATGCAAAAATTCCATTGAAACGATATGATCTGATTTAACCAATATATTTGATGATCAAGGAATCACTTTAGCACCTCCAAATTATGAATCAAGTTAGCGGGTATAAAACTTTGATAGAAGTGCATTTTTGTGACCAGTCGTCGCCACATAACATATTCCGAGACAATAATTATCCTGTTTTTTATAAGGCGATTTTTTTCAGACGTCGTCCAGGTACAGACATTTTTGACCTGATCACCCTAGGTACCTACTGTGGTATCGTCTGGCAATGACATTTCTTTAAATTGCACCAAAATATCTTCCAATTCTTAAAAATTAGCGTTGTGGAAATGACGAACATTTTCGGATTTTTGACATATTTGAATTGGCATATCTGGCCAAAAATTTAGGTAAAAATAGCTAACAATTAAAAATTTCACTTACATTTCCACTGATCGGTACTCTTCTCTACAAGAAAAATTTAAAAATCTTAAAACGATTATCTAAAAATATCTGTGATTTCGTGGAGAGTTGTGGCCGCGTTAAAAAACTATTTAGCTCGAGCAACATACAGAGCTTACCGCTTCAATTCTCAGATATTGATAAAGAGCTCTAAACCAATAAATAAGACAGTTTTAATTCAATATTGAAATTTGGCTCAAAAACTAAAAGCCGTTTTTGGATAATTTGCTGGATCGTTAATTTTTTAAAACCCAAAACACCAACAATTACGTACGTATAAGGTCTAACTATTATATTTCGTTTGTACCCCCATCTGACTAGAAATACTCCGCTGAAAATTAAAAAAGTACTCTGTTTAAAGTTTTCAGAGCGACAGCACTGGTTCCAGCGCATACTAACTACTTTAACACACAAAAATTTTTCTGAATGCATATTTTTGACCTCGCCCAAAACAATCTCGCATTAGTTGGTGAGTAAATTTACTCACAAAGAGAGAATTATGTTTTTGTGGTTTTAAGTATATTGTTCGAAATATAATTTCTACACCCAACTAATTTGAATTTTTATTTATTCGACACGAGACGTCTCTATGAAATCTACTATAGTTTTTGTGATTTGCCAGTAAAAATTCATTGGCTGTGTCTTAAGTGTATCTGTTAACCCAGAAATATTCTTCTGAAATAAATTAAACAAATCCTTTGATACAGTGTAAAGGCGTTTGGTTATATGTACACCATAATCGTAGCATATCGAGCGAAAAACAATTATGCTAATGAGTTATGCAAAGTTGTTTGAATTTCCATGATTTAGCAATAAACGTAAATGTAAATTTAACATTGTTTGACCACACTTTGCGAACAAACTATTTAAAAATTCTTGTATAGATAGAAAGGTAATCCGCACATGTATAACCACGATGAATAAAAAAATTATTTATTCGTCTTCTATAAACATGAAAAGGAGTATAAAATTATGGTAATGAATCAAATTTAGATACGTTTTGTCTTTAAAAAAATTATTCATTCTAGGATACGCTGTAATTTAATTTAAAGGAAGAAATTTGTTTTAAGTCTTAAGCAAAACTGAGAACCTATCATCATCCTAAGATAATACAAGAAATCGTAAAAAGAGAAACGTAAAATTACCATAATTTTTATTATCATCGCCATTTTGATATCATTCCCAACGTTGAGTGCGATGGATGCGGTGCCCTTAAGATAAAATGATTAACATTTTTATTACACAAACGGAAAATGGAATATTTTGAATCTATTGACTTTTTCCGTTCTAAACATTTCGCTTGTCATGATATGCAAATTATTGTTTATATGGATCTATAAAACAATAAACATTAAGATATATATGCCACGTACTTACATAATTTAGAAATAAATATTTTGTAATTACATATAAAAGTTGGTTTACATTTTCACCGTTGGTTTTTTTCAAATTCGTGTCGCCTCATATACATAGTTCTAAGTGCCATGGTTAATATGTATAAAGGAGGGTGGCTTTTTTTTTGGGGAATTTCATTAAATTAAAAAACCCCAAAAAATTGAAACTAAGCAAAAAAAAGTTCATCGTTATTTTAAGAAGATTTTCTTTTTTTTTTATTTTATAAAGGCAACAAACCAAAAAAATAAACTTTGATTATAGTTCATGATAAGATGAGATGATGCTCGTCTAGATATAAATTATACCGTATATATGTATGTATATAGAGATGATGATGATAACGGCGAATTCCCAGTTTTTCTTTCATCAGAATATTAATTATCTCGAAAATTTTAAATGTGATTTGAATAATAAAGAAAATTTTGTTGTTTGTAGGGCGACCCATATCTAATTGGAATATACAGGCTTGATTGCGGATAATTCGTGTAGTTTACGTATTATTATTTGATTTTAAATAAAAATCGTTTCTTCAACTCAATCAAAATGGTAAAGGAAGCTAACGATTATAAATAGATCGGAAGCGATGGAGTAGAATGAGCAAAAATGTTTTTTTTTTTTGCTTCCATAACGATGAAGTGTGGTTGTCATCTATCATGTTTCCAATGATATCTCGTACTGATTCGTTTATGTACAGCAATAAGCAGTTTGTTGATATTTTTTGCGATTTAATTTTTATTTTTTGTTATCTTCTTGAGATGAAAATTTATCTTCATTCGATACAAAATAAAAATAAAATAACCAACCGTATTTTTTCCTATTTTCATGATGAGTTTTAGTAATTTATATCATGTAAGCAATACTTATAGCCAGCTGATTGTTTTTTGTGTAATGAGTGTGTAACAATCGGTTGATATAAATCCGAAATTTGATAGATTATGTGTTACCTTATAAACTTGGAAACATTATTTAATAGGAATTAAACTTATAAATTGTCATGTTGTTTCTTTTAAATTCTAATCTGTAAACGATACGTTTTCTGTTGTTTGTGGACATCAAAATTTGGGTAAAGCGGGAGCAAATTTTGCTCATTGATGATTTTTTGATGGCAAAACAACCATATGCTTGGAAATATTCAGTTGTGATGGGTTTTTGATTAATTACCATTATATAAATTGATAACGGTAGCCCTCAAGTAGTCTGAAAGTTTTAATTCTTGTACCATTAGCCAAAAGTAAATCCACCAATTACCTACACACATATTGGGAATACAATTAATTTTCTGTCGTTTTACAAAAGATGGCTCTATAGGTGTAAATGGTATGTATAGGCATCTGTCAAAAACATCACATCAAAATATTAGTGATTTGGTATTCATCATTTATTTGTCAGTATATTTCAGTCAATTTTCAGGCAAGATGCATGTCGAAAGCAAGAACATGTACGTAAAGTTGACCCAAAATGTCACCAAAAAACCGATGAGCTTGTATCCGAGATACGAACTGTTAACGTAGGACTACATAAAAATGAAACAACCTTATTTATAGTTTAATTGAAACCAAAATTTAGAAATTAAGAATTAAAACTGTATATTTAGTAAAGAACCAACACAGAATCACTCAATTTAAAATTAATTTTCATTGGTTTGTTATTTCAATTAAAGTTACATTTATAATAAAAATTTGGTACGTTCTGATCAAAATAAAAATTAAGTAATAATAATAGAGAAAGTTACAGTACGATTACGTTATTGCAAATATAGGTCTATCTTACAAATAACTTATACAAACAACAGTCACTCAGGGTCAGTGTTGTGCACGTAAATTACATTGCGTAATTTACACTATTATTTACGTGTAAATAATTGTATTTTTTACCTGAATGTTTTACGTTACAAAGTAAAAAATTGTAAATAATTAGCGACATCTGTGCGAAATGTGACATTTAAATGAAAAGAGCAGAATTAAAAAATTGTATGTCTATATTACAACTATTTCACAGCTCTATCTATTGAAATTAATTTGAATGTAGATTGTACTATGTGTTTTAAATAAAATGTTTAAAATATGCTGACCAAACGCATTTTATTTAACAAAAAACGGAATAATTTATTCTGTTTTTTATGTATTAAAATTGTATCTACTCGAAAATGTTATTAAAAAAATAATTTCTCTATTTACATACATGGTTCAAATAATTATAATTTATTCTGCGCCATCTCACACGTAGGTATCATACTATTTGATTTATAAAATTTGACTGTGTATGTTTTACTTTTAACTTTCACCACCGCAATTATGTTAGATTGTCAAAAAAATGTATTTTGTAAAATATTAAAACTATCTATCTATAGCATTCACAGTTGATATTAATTACGGCAACTACTCCAAGTCCAAGCGAGCTTGCCAGAAGTAATCGATTCCTTGGTATTCTAAAAGCTACGTTCTCGAAAACGATAAGTAATTTAATTGGATCACCCATCATTCTTTATCAAGGCTCAACTTTGTTACAATAATATCATGGCAGGGGCAGAGAAATGCAATCATAACTGTGGTAACCAGTTGGTTTTTGGTACGGTTCTTTCAAAGCAATCGCACAAATTAATTCGGCCACAAATAGCGTGTACTGAATTTCAATATTATAACGTATCCCGTTCCGATTATATGGCTGTCTATATATTCCCGTAGTGTATAGTATGAGAGAATAAACGTTTCTTCTACAACTTCCCGTGTTTCTTTACCGATTGAAGTGAAATTTGGTATGCAAGTTGATATTGGCCCACAAATAGCGTGTACTGAGTTTCAATATTATAACCTATCCCGTTCCGATTATACGGCTGTCTGTATATTCCCGTAGTGTTTAGTATGAGAAAATAAACGTTTCTTCTACAACTTCCCCTGTTTCTTAACCGATTGAAGTGAAATTTAGTATACAAGTTTATATTGACCCACAAATAGTGTGTACCGAATTTCAATATTATAACCTATCCCGTTTCGATTATACGGCTGTCTATAAATTCCCGTAGTGTTAAGTATGAGAAAATAAACGTTTCTTCTACAACTTCCCGTGTTTCTTAACCGATTGAAGCGAAATTTAGTATGCAAGTTTATTTTGGCCCACAAATAGCCTGTGTACCGAATAACAATATTATAACGTATCTCGTTCCGATTATACGGCTGTCTATATATTCCCGTAGTGTTTAGTATGAGAGAATAAACGTTTCTTCTACAACTTCCCGTGTTTCTTAACCGATTGAAATGAAATTTAGTATGCAAGTTTATATTGGCCCACAAATAGCGTGTACCGAATTTCAATATTAAGTGTTAATTATTGAGAAATAATCTTAATATTTTTTATAAATAGGTAATAAAACGTAATAGAATTAAAACTAATTAACTATTGTTAATATTTTAAAAACATTTTTTAAGTTTTATGTAAGTTTTATGTTAAAACATTCATTTTCGAATAATTTTCGACATACTATTTATTTGAGTACGGTTCTATACAACTTGTGTCTCATTAGAGGCAGAGGAGTATATAAAAATGAGCGAGATGGTCTTATTAAAAACCTACAATTTCATATTGCTTGATTTGGTATTAAAATTTTCTGATGGTATATCCAGCAAATCAAGCAAAAATGCACGAAACAATTGCAATCGTACAATTGCACAAGATCTTTATGTCATGCGGCCAACATAATATAATGCCCGTATTTCTGTGAAATAATTTACATTATCCGTAATACTTTTGAGCAGAAGCGGGCGAATTTCTGTCAATATACACAAAAATTGCGGCGGGTTTAGTAAACAGCAATTGCACTCTAGCGTGAATATATACCTACCAACTACAAAAATTATTATCTGGTAAAGCATAATTAACTAATCAAATCATTAATCAATGATTTTATGTGCATATGTCTATTAAAGAAATTTTAGTTTTGATTTGAAAAATGATAAAAATGGAATTGTACACGAATATGCCCAACAGTGGTGAAATTAGTTTAATCAATGTGACTGATTATTCATGTTGGTTTGTTGAACATATGCAATATTCATTATGATAATTTAATTAATTAATAATTATAAATTTTGCAATGTTATTTTATTTTGATTAAATGATGATTGATTATTTTAATTTTCGTTAAAATCTATTGAAAATTTTTAGAGTGGTTTGAGTACGTGAGTGGTACTAGTATTTCTTAATTCTTTTAGATGGCATGACTTTTAATATTTTTTACATTAATTACAATTTTTACCGTATTTTACAATTTTTTACGTAATGCATGTAAAAAATTATTTTTTACGCGTAATTGCACAACACTGCTCAGGGTTGTTGTATTCGTTGCACTGGAAACCAACATCAAACTGAATTCTTCTTGCATGAAGTCGATGAATTTTTGGTTTTTGGCCTCAAGTCACCACACAGAATATAATCGGAATCGTGTCCAGCTGTCTCTCTTTTGTAGATGATGTCACTTTCGGCGTATAATTGAGTAAAATTCGCAGTAAGAAGCATCGTATGTCACTTTGCGTCATATTCGGCGAGATATAAATAGAAAGCACAATCGCTTTGTGGTTGTTGATGGCCACTTTCGCTCCATAGATATCACCAAATTTGTCATAGCCGTTGTCAACATTTGTTAATATGTGTGTTATTGCTATAGCTAGAGCGCCGTCCTTTTCGTGTATCATGATGCCGCTTACTCTTACGTTTTCTCTCTTAAATTTAGTTATGCAATGAAATCAATTTAAATTGTTACTCGAATCGTTATCAAGCCAAGTTTCACTAATAATTAACAGATCTGCTCTCTGTGGAATATCATCGCTCTCCATGTTTCCACTGTGTGTCAACCAATTCTGAACGTTGAGGGCCACGAGCCTGAGACCAGCTGCTCCGTCGATGAATTCCCTTATGTTGTTGCAGGTGGTTTTCACCCTATGGTTGTTCAAGCGTTTTAGCTGCTATTGACATTTTCTAATTTTTGATGTTGTACTAATTTTAATGTTGTAATTCAAGGATCCGTTATGTTATAGTAGAATTTTGGAGTGCCATAATCCTTTGGAAAAATTTTATGTTCCAAATATTGTTATGTTATTTCCACTGGTGCAAAGTACATTTACATAGGTAATTCAGAAACACAAAACTGTATTTGATAAAACATAGTACACACAGCAAAATAATTTTTCAGTTTTTTCCTCGATTTAAATGTTTTAAGCTTTAAATCAAAATGGCGTGCGGCATGTTTGATCAAGTTCATCACTATTTAATTAAAATACATATTAATAATTTGTTGTTTTAATTTTTTTTTTTAATCCACAAATTTTTATTTAACTTGGTTTGATTTTTACAGTTTTTAAAACATTACATTTATATTTAACATAAGTGACGTTGCTTTAATCAAATTAATTTCATAAATACGTTATTTCCGTGACGCGGGTCATCACATTGAAATTTTGATTTACCCCCCATATATAATGAAAAAAAAAAAAAAAAACTATCGCAACACTAAACATAATAAACATTTTCATGATAATCAAGTATCGCGACAGTTATGCATTGTTCTGAGAGTACCCAAAATGCAGAGTGTCGTCATAATTTCAAAGTGAACTTAAATTATTTAAGTTAATTATGAAGAATTTAAATTACTCCGTTCAGAGAGTATCCACAATGTTTAAAATTTATTTTCTGAAAATTTGTGCCGTGTGTTCAAATCATCAACATTATGTGAGCATCGTAAGAATTGGCTGATAAAATTCTTTCTTTCTTTACTCAATATGTACTTCAGTCTAAACGGGGCATCGCTGTGCACGATTCGAGTACAAAGTAATAAAACAAAATCAGAGTTAACGTACATTATCTTTGGTCACCGAATTTTCTTGTCACAAAGCATTTCATTTACTATATCTCCCAGCCCCTTTCTCTTTAACCTCTTCCACCCTAATAGTGTTTACTAAACATAATCAATTATTTTAGCTCAACGAAAAGCAAATTGATTGATTTGTTTGCCAAACTGTTACGCCAATCTAATATCAAATGGTCAATATTTCTTTCCGACACAATTAGCAAATAAGTAACACACATTAAGAAGTATTATAAAAGCTTAGTATTTATTATGCGGAAATAAAAAAAAACAACGAAAATTATTTGTCATAATTCATTGCCATCAAATACCTATAGGTTAAACAAAAAATTCTGAGTATCTGAACCTAGAGATTTTACCAATTGGCCATATACATAATGAAATAGCTAGAAGCTCTCCTAATATCTAGAAGTACCTCCCTTATTCAGGGGTTTACTACTTCGTTTGGTACCATATCGTTCTAAACAACAAAGGGTTAAACCAAAAATTCTGTCA
Source organism: Tipula vernalis (assembly GCA_958295665.1). Taxonomy (NCBI): domain Eukaryota; kingdom Metazoa; phylum Arthropoda; class Insecta; order Diptera; family Tipulidae; genus Tipula; species Tipula vernalis. The sequence goes on from OY282558.1 coordinate 49,603, forward strand.
AAATATATGCTACTAACTGAAGTTGTAAGCCCTGACGATCCGCAAAAATAAGGGAGGTAGGTTTTGGTATTGGAATCGCTCCTAGTTATTTCATTATGTATGTGGCCAATTGGCAAAATCTTTGGGATCAGATCCACAAATTTGTTTCTTTAATCCGTTTTTATTTAGAACGATATGGTAACCAAGGAAGTTGTAAGCCCCTGACGATCCGCAAAAATATGTAAGGTATTTTTTGATATTCGGTTAGCTTCTAGTTCAAAGGTATAGATGTGTTTTTGCTACAAACATTTTTAAAACCATCAAAATTATTAGAAATTCTAGATTCAGTGAAGTATAGTATAGTTCATCACAATTGAATAAGGTTGAGATACAATAATTTTTAAAATCATCAAAGTTATTAAAAATTCCAAAAACTGTGAAATATATTAAAGTTTATCATAATTGGATCGGCTTGGTGACATTGACCGCTATATAGCTTAGCTATTCTATGAAATGTGCGGGGCCTTTGGGGCATTTCCAGGATTGACGATAAATAATTATTTAAACCATCAAAAATCAGTCAACTTTTAAATTATCTGAAATATAGTAATATTCAAGACAATTGGATGCTTTTGGTTTGACGAGGCAAACAGATGGTCCAGCTATCTGAAAACGATGAAAAGAACCTGTTTCCTGATGAAAAGAATCGGTTTGGTGGTACGAAAAATCCAAAATTACAAAAAATTTAAATTTTCATATAATTTAAATTCCAATTGGAAAAATAGCTAATTTAACAGTGTAATTTTCTTTTATTTTTTTAGCATAAACTTCACACTCATAAAGTAAAAACGGGTGACGGCCCGTCGTCAACCGGGAGGATTAACTTAATGCTTGGCCATACCTGTGTCTCACAAATTTTTCTGACAAAATTTGTCAAAAGGAATATTGAATAAAGTGTTTAATTTTTGTACAGTGTAATTCAGTAAAAAAAAATTGAAACGAAATATTATGTGCAATAAAATAATTAATAAAATAAAAACCAACAACACAAACATTTAATTTGCACTTAGAAAGCGAAAATGTTTTCCAATTAATTTTGTCAGGGCGATCCCAAAGCTTTCCGACATATCACATCGTAAGCCTTCAATAGCCCATACTATAAGCTATTGATATGATCATGTGAAATTAATGGCTAGTGGGGAACACTATGAATTAACAAGCTCTGAAATGCCAATAAAGTCAAAATTCACACGATTTTGGCGAAAATGAGTTTTTCGACATATCACATATGATGCTTTAAATAGCTCATACTATATGCTATCGATATGACCATGTGAAATTATTGGCTAGTGGGGAAACCTACGAGTATGTGTTAAATTTTTGAACACTTTTTTTTGCGGCAAAAATTTATGCGAGTGTACTGTGAAGTTGTTAGTCCAAATTGAGATTTTACAAAAATTAACTTTTTGGACATACGAGGGCGAATCAAAATATCTTGCAATATCATATGAAAAAAAAGAGTGAGTGAGACAGCAATATTTTTATTTTTCGACGTAATCTCCTTTCAGGTTTATACATTTGTTACATCGATCAATTAACTTGTCTAAGCCCTCTATACATAAAAGTTTTCTTTTGCTCCATAAAATATTCATTTACAACTTCAGAATCACTGGAAAATTTCCGTCCCCTTATTTTTTTTTTTCAAATTGGGAAACAGAAAGTACTCACTGGGTGCCAAGTCTGGACTGTATGGTGGATGCGGAATTTCTACGAAGCCGCAGTCCTTTAATGCAGCTTGAGCAACTTTAGCCTTGTGCGCTGGTGCATTGTCGTTTAAGAAGTAAGGTTTTTTTCTAACTTTCTTTGGCCGTTTTTCCTGGATCGCTTTTTCCAATTTTCGCAAAACCTCTGCGTAATAGATGCCTATGATTGTGGTTTTCGGTGGTATATAATCAATCATCAATATCCCTTCAGCATCCCAAAAAATTGTTGCCAAAACCTTACCAGCAGACGGTTGAGTTTTGAATTTCTTTGGTGGTGGTTCACCACGTTTAATCCATTGCATCGATTCTTGTTTGGATTCCGGATCCCATTGATGAATCCATCTTTCATCCATCCCTGTTATTATGTTATCCAAGAAGTTTTCTGGATCTTCTTCATACATTTCTAAAATCGCCTTTGAATTCTGAACACGAATTTTCTTTTGTTGTGCAGTCAACAAACGGGGAACCCATCGCGCACTTACTTTTGACATGTGAAGGTGGTCATGTAATATGGTATAAGTGGTACCATATGAAAGGGAAAGTCTCCACGCTAACCGCGAAACAGAAATACGGCGGTCCTCTAATACAATTGATTCGCCGTAAACTTTTGATATGTAATTGAATATATAAATTGCATTGCGTCCATCTTTACAGCAAAATTTAATAACGGCACGATATTAAATTTCATTCATTTTGAATTTTTTTCAAAACACGGGCTACTAAATTGAAGAAAACAAACGAACTGTAAAATTTATATCGAATTTTGTTTCTATAAGTTTCACCGCGACAAAATTTTTTTTTTAAAAATATATAGTTGTCTCACTCACTCTTTTTTTTTCTTATGATATTGCAAAACATTTTGATTCACCCTCGTATATTTGTGCGCGTGTACATTTTTTAACAGTGTATCTAACAAAAATAAAGTTATTCAAATATACAAGTATAAAGTAAGGACGTGTCCGATTTCTGTGCGAAATAATTTTTTTGTGATAAATTTGACATTAGTGAAATAATTTTCTCTTCCATATTTGAAATAAGTTCATTTGCTGTCCGAATACTGAAATAATACAACAAACGACAAATTATACGTAGAGAATTATTTAAAAGTGTATTTATAAAAATGATAGAGGCAGAATTTGATCCAAATATGGTATTATTTCTATTAACTTCGGGTTACATGTGTTTAATGAGAAGAACACGGAATTTTGCGCGACCTTTAATAATAGATCTCCTAAACTTCCAGGTATGATACTGGGTATGTTAGGTATTGCTTTCTAGTATTTATAAATATTAATAAAATTCATTCTTTGCAGCGGCCAATAATGTACACAATTCCCTCAACAAACAGTATTGTTAATTCAATACTTAGTTATAATGGTCCTGTGAAGAATGCATTTAAGGATATCGTCTAACACTTTTATCGCTATTAGCAAATTCTTGCCCAATATAAACCATGGTTGGAGACCGTAAATGGAACTAATGATATTTTTGCGGTGGCTGGCAAGTGGGACTAGTTATAGAATTGTAGGTGCAGCAATGAACATGTCAAGATCCACAGTTTTGATATTGTTCACAAAAAATGCTGGAACTTATTATATTATAAAAATAAAATAAAATTAAATTATATAAAAATTATTTTATTTACTTCACCGGCACATAAACAAGAATTATTACGGACAAGTCAAAATTATAACACACCGGTGCTGTGATAATTTGGTTGCGTACAGTTTAACATTAATTTATCACAAAAAAATTATTTCGCTCAGAAATCGGACACGTCCTAAGCCTCAAATATTTTCAAACATTCTAATCCAATGTTCTTTTCAACAAATCAAAGAACTAAAAGCCATTTTGATATTTTGATATGAGCCGTAGGGCTCTTGCAAAAAAAATTAGAGAATTAACAAATCGACTAATTTCGTTTGGAACAAGGACGTTATTCTCTATTATACCAAATAGCACGAATCTCAGAGATTGGCTCGTATAGTGACCATATACATAGGTTGTTATGGGCATACATTGCGAATTTGAAATCACGTTGTGATTTCGTGTTACTTCACGATTTCAATTTTGCATTATTTGCCCTTTACAACCCATATAGTCACTTTATGAGCCAATCTCTGATATTCGTGCTGCTTGGTATAATAGAGAGCAACATCCTTGTTCCAAGCGAAATTCGTCGATTTGTTAATTTTCTAAAACTTTGCAAGAGTAGGGCTCATATCAAAATATCAAAATGGCGCTAACTCCTTTGATTTGTTGAAAAGAAAATTGGAAATGAATGTTAGATATTATTTGAATAACTTTATTTTTGTTAAATACACTGTTAAAGGAAGTACACGCGCATAAATATCTGTCCAAAAACTTCACAATGCATACTCGCATAAAAGTTTTGTCCAAGAAAGTGTCCAAAAACTTGGGGAACACAATGAATTGACAAGCTCTGAAATGACAAGATAGCCAAAACTCACACAAAATTAATTGAACAATATTTTCGCCAAAATCCTGTGAATTTTAACTATCTTGACACTTCAGAGCAATTCCCCGTTAGCCATTAACTTGGCATGGTCATATCGATAGCTTATAGTATGAGCTATTTCGGATCAGCTATGTGATATGTCGGAAAACGCTAGGATCGCCATCTGAGTTCCCCAAAAATGTTGTTGTGTGTTTATTGCTACCAGTGTTGTGCAGGTAAATTACCTCGTATAATTTACGCGCAAATTTACGCGTAAAAAATGTATTTTTTACATGGCAATTAAATTTACATAATGTAAAAAATATGTAAAAAATTAAATAAAGTGACATCTGTTATGAATTACAGCAAATTTTGTATTTAAATTTATGATTTTAGTCAATAAAAAAACCCTTTGGTAAAGTTCCACCTATTATAAAGTAAATTAATCATCGCCTGGCAATGTCTAGGGTGGTGTATTTCGTCTACATAATATTAATGGCGCTGTTGTAGTATGTTTTTCGTGCATGTTTAAAATATTGTATGTTCGGAAATTCCTATTAGTTTATTACATAATTACATTTATTTACCAACAATTTATGTGGAAATTTTTCCATTTAATTTGGCTATGTAAATATAAATAAATATTTATTGCCATATTTTTCGATTTTCGATAATTGTTATTAACAATTTTTTTTGTGTTTTAATTAATTGTCACATAACAAATTTTAATTCTTTATGATTCCAGAAAAGTCAATATAAACAAAATTGTAATGTTTCGTATATCGTTTTCACATTTTCTGTTTGTTGTTAATTTACAATATTATTAACTGTGGTTATCTAAAATATGTTTAGCAACAAGGCAGGGGTAACCTTGAACGTCGTGATTATTCACTTAAGCCACGCATTTCCAAACACTAAAGTCAAATAAACAAATAACGGATATTACATACTTACATACATATATATAATCCGTTCTCCTCAAGTCGGTAAAAACACATTCATAACAGATAACTGCGAATAATTATTCTCTAACTTTCTTAATTCTACAAATAGCAAAGAAACAAAGAATGTTTTGAGGTAAATCCTGAAAAATGATAAAATTTGTATAAAGAAATCAAAAACCACAAATTATAATCAAATCTATTATCCGTTTTATTATTGTATTTGTTTCTTGCACATAGCCATAGTACAACACATCAGGATGCATTTAAAAAGTATGATAAATAACATCCAAATAGAAAAGGTGATTGACCTTTTGAAAAAACCAAACACGTGATCGCATGAAATATATTCCAAATTTTTTTTAGTTTTACTGATACAGGAGATTTCAAATATAAAATATGTATGTGTATGTGTATATGTAGGTGCAATATACAATAGGTATATAGGTTAAAAACTTCTGCCTGTACTTTAAAAAAAAGAATTTATAAATTTGAACAAAAACAATTGAGCGAGAATGAGAGAGCGAGCAAAGTTAAGCTCGTAAACAATTTTTTACAATTTGTCAAAAAATTAGTTTAGCGCCAAAAATGAATATGTACACACACAAACACACACACAATAAATATTTGGTTGGTTTGCCCTAAATAAGTGCATTCACAAATTAATTCAATTTGTTCTTCTCTCTCTGTCCTTTTCAATTTCTATAGAAAATGAGGGAAGATAGCAATAGCGGCCAAGATAACTACTTAGGCTTAAATTGTAATTTAACATTTTCTGTTTTTGTACATAAATATTATTTTTAAGGCATCTACAATACATCTACAATCATGAATTATTTGGTTGATGTTTTATAGGTAATATGTAATGATCAAAATATTGGGATAGGTCAAATTCATAAGCGAATCATGTGTCCGAATATTTTGTTTATATTATTTGTCAACTTTTGAAAACAGTTTTAAAAAACACTTACACGTGTACCGAATTTCAATATTATAACGTATTTCGTTCCGATTATACGGCTGTTTATATATTCCCATAGCGCTTGGTATAAGAAAATATACGTTTCTTCTACAACTTGCCGTGTTTCTTAACCGATTGAAGTGAAATTTAGTATGCAAGTTTATATTAGCCCAAAAATAGCGTGTACCGAATTTATGTAATGATCAAAATATTGGGATAGGTCATAGTCATAAGCGAATCATGTGTCCGAATATTTTGTTTATTTTATTTGTCAAGGTTGTTTATTTTATTTATCAACAACGTATTGATGGACAGAAATGTTAGGTATAACCATAGACAAATTGCGAAAAAATTGATTGCGACAAATGTATCGCAAAATTATTAAAACCTGACACAGTATTTAATGCGAATGAGGTGTATATTCATGAAAAAAATTTCAGGAAAAATAGCTCCAACTTCGGATCTCTAAAAGCGCCAACGGATGAGTGGTTTGAAATAGCTACATTTTTGGTACAAATATTTGAAAACATTTTTAATAAAAAAAGTCATGTGAATAATAGAATGGAAGAAGTGACAAAATTTAATTTCGAAAAACTAAATTCAAAATTTGTGTCATTTATGCCAGATCAAATCTACCTTTGCTATGAGCATTTTCATAAATGAGTTTATTTTCTTTTATTGGTTTTGCTTCGCAAAAATTGCAAATGGCTAGTTGTTTCTAAAGGGATACGTAAAAATACATCAGCAGCTTCAAGAAAATTAAACATTTTGAGTAATTAAATATTAATTTTGGATTAAATTTTTGTTTTATTATAATTATTTAAAATTAATTAAATTATAACATTAAAACTAAATAAATTAAATTATAACATTACACTGACTTGTTTATGTAAAGCCCAGGCGGTTCATTGTTTTCAAACATTTATCTCGAATATCACGAATGAAGAACAAATATTTAGTGTATTTTGTTGAGAAATTTACAACAACAATTGCACTAGGCAGAGAAATTATTTTGTTCTTAAAGGTAAATGTAATTCCTTTATTTTTCATTGTTTTTTAGGTTTAGGTGTTTCTGTAAATTTTGTTTTGAAATATGTATATGTATGTGTGTTGAGTTTTAATATTTTCTGTTTACATTTTTTTTAAACAATAAAAATATCGAAGTACATATATCTGTTCCACATTTGAATATGGTTGTAACATAATGTAAAGGGAGAGAGACTATGTTATTTTGATATAGGAAAGTAAAAACTACAGCTATCAAAACCAATTGCTTAATAAAAGGAGTATAGAGAATATGTTTATTTCTTTTCGTCATTCACGTTCATTGATCAGTAGGAAAGTTTATGACGAAAAGAGAAAAAACATATATTCCTTTCGTTCAATCTTCCTCCAAACTGTTCGAAAAATTATAATACTTTATTTTATAGGTAACAGGTTAATACCAAAGTTGTTTATCTTCTAAAGTAATTTGTCTATGGTATAACTACATTTTCAGCATGACTCTTGTTAATCACGGCGAGGACTATAATAACAATATTTGAACGCGGTGACCTCTCGCTTGCTAAACATATTTTACCTAACAACAGTTAATAATATTGTAAATCAACAATAAATGGAAAACGATATACGAAACATTACAATTTTCTTTATGTTGGTATCAACACAATAGAAATGTAAACAAAATCAGCTGATGTATTATTATTTTGGCTGCAAGAAAGCGTAGAAAGACGAAACCATTTCAACCATATGATTTTACTGTTAGTACATTAAAAACCAAATATGTACATAAAGAAACTGTTTATCCCTTTCTAACTGCACTGTTTAAGTGCAACCCGTCTTTGTTCTTCACAGGATAACAAAAATATAAAATTTATTTGGATTTTTTGATTTGTGAAGATCAAGTTCAAGTCGAAATAAAACACAATACTACTAAAGTAGAAGCATCTACAATACCAAAAACAAATATGATAGTATGCAGAGAACAACATTAATGTGAAACGTTGCCAGTTTTAATATAAGTACATAGTACATATTTTTCATTTGGTTATTTGATTTTAGTGTTTGAAAAATTGGAAATGCATTTCTTAATCGAATAATCACAAGGCCGCTTGATTTGATCCTCGTACCTTCTATTTATCAAGTAATTCATCTCATCGTGAATTAACAATTCATTTCTAATATTTCTTTAAAACTTTAAGTGATATGTGGCACAATCAGAGCCTTTGCACTTTTGCAGACATATGTACGTATTAGTATAATTATTATGTATTTGTTATTTATGATGTGACTGTGGATTATTGATTGATGCTGATGGCTGTGGATTATTGTTATTCTTAAAAATAATTGATTAATCATTAGTGTTGCATACATTGATATATAAACTCTTTAAACAATTACAAATTATTCCTGGATCATCTCATCTTACATATGTCGTTAACTCATTTTTTTACATTTATTATAGTCAGAGACTACAATCAAGTCTCGATGAAGTTTGGTTATTGAATTGTTATTTGTTAGTAACAATTATATATTGTTAATATTTTTTTATTATAAATAAATGTTAGGTGTTTTACACGTCATAAATATTATGGGTATTCTAGAAGTTGCTTATTTACGAAAATTCTCTCTGAAGAGTTCAAAAGAGAATTCTCGCAGGTTTCAATAAATGTGAGAAAGTTACAATATACTATACATATACGAATTTTATTTTCTTTCGTCATAAAGCATAAGTAGAACGGTCATTCACCTTTTGTAACTGCTTACGTTTCATATTATTTGTTACCTTTTTCTATCCAACAAAATGTTCCTTGGCTACTAAATTTAAACGTAATAGTTTCTGTTTATGCATACCATTATCAATATTATTACTGAAACTTCTTCAATCATGAATTGTTTGGTTTATCTTGTATATTACAAATGTAATTTGCGATCATGTGTCCGAGTATTTCTTTCTTTTATTATTTGTTAAGGTTGTTAAAGTTTCCTAATTTTTTCTTCCTGATGTTTCGGTTATTCATTTTTCGGTTGAGCATTTTGGTTATTTTTATTTGAGCATTTTTGGTTATTTTTATTTTAGAATAAAAATTTATAATGAAAAATCTAAATTTTAAAAATGTATTCAAGAAAGCTCATGCAACATCGTTTTCATTAAGAGAAAAGTTATGCTTTACTACATATTTCAACGTGATGACATATTTAGCCTTGTAAAACATATTTTACGTATCAACGGTTAGTCGGTTAGTAATATTGTAAATTAACAACAAACTGAAAACGAGGTACGAAACATTACAATTTTATTTTTATTGTTTAATAAACATCTGGATGAAAAAATATAATCCGTTCATAATTTTATCAACACAATTAAAATGTAAACAAAATCAGCTGATGTATTATTATTTTTGACTGCAGGAAGCCGTAGAAAGAGCAAAGAAGTAACTTATAAAACTACATACGTACATTTTTTACTTCTAGCATAACTAATATTTATTTATAACAAGGACATTGATAATATAATTTATATTTTATTTGTTAATAACAATGTTGTAATTTATAATTATTTAATAAACTGCAAAGTGCAAAGTATCTAGATTAGGGTAATGTTAGAAATAATTTAATAAAAAATTCTGGTGAGAATAATGAAGTACGATGCTTTTTATATATTGTATAAAATGATTAAGCAAAAACTTTTACCTAAACAATTTCGAATTGATTTACAATATGTCAAATCGAATTTTACGAAAAAATCAATTGATTACAGCCAGACAAATTAAATTCTTAATAATTAAATAATAATTGTGTGTATCGACTAAATATCAAATATATTTACCATATTTGAATAATATAATTTTATTCAAATAGATGTCACTAAATAAAATTTTTTTTACATTTTTTTACATTTTTTTACATTTTACATTTTTTTACTATTTTTTACTATTATTTACATCAAATATGTAAAAAATAGTTTTTTACGCGTAAATGCACAACACTGATTGCTACGCACAAAAAACTTGTTTAATACGGAATTCATATTCCTGCGCTCTTGTCCACAAATCGGTATTTCATTAACGAAACTGCCTGGACAGTTAAATTTTGTTTTGTCCGATATCGATTTACCGCATGGGTAGTTTATATAAAGAATTCTGAACTTCTATAAATTTCTATATTCTTGCACTATAATTCAATACAATTGTGTTGAAGCGTACATTTTACTGAATTAAATTCTTAATCCTTAATAAATTATAAACAAACAATATACGTTGACAAAATCGCACCCTTTACATTATTTAAATTCCGAAAACGACTCCTCTCTACTCCTTTTATACATGCCTACATACATAAACATAATCTAATGCTACGCAATTACACTTTAAAATTATCTTATACGTGAATATTCTTTTGATGTTTTTATATGGAGTGCCTTGTTACCATATTATAGGTACAAAGAAATGAAATTGATTAAACGTAATGAATTAATTAAAATTAATGGCACAATTAAATTAAATAACAGCAACATCAATTTTATGTAGATAGGTATTCGCGTATATACTCGTAGTTGAATTTCGAGTTTATGTAATCTCGTGTAATCTAATCAATTTTCATTACCATCATCAACATCGCACCATATTCTTTGCGGAGCTGAGTAAATTGTCTTCACTATCGCGTATTTTTATATTCACATAATTGTATTAAAATTATATTTTCATCAACTTAAGCTAATTCAAAGTAAATTGCTCAAGATTTTGTATCTTCTCGTATACACATACTCGTATTCGTAAGTTAACCATCTAAATTGAAATCTTTATGGATTTGATGGTAAATTAATAATAATTAATTAATATTGTCGTGAATTGTGAAAGCAATTTCGGCTAACTCTAATAACATAATGAGACCATGAGACCGATTTCTACAAAGAGATGGCAAATTTTTATTTTCTGCGCCCATTTAAGGTTCGACTTTTTTATCCAACAAATTCTAATTAAAACCATTTCTTAATCCAACTCGTTATACATCACAAAAACAAGCGAAAATAAAAAAACGAGATAAATAATTTGAAGGAAAATCCGGAAAAAGTTTTTTTTTTCTTTTGTTTTGTTTTATATCCATCAAGCCAAATTAAAAAGCTTTTTAAAATGTACATATAGCAGCTTTCTTGTATTCTGTCTTGCTTTGTTGTAAAACTTAAATTTTTAAGTTATTTGTGTTTCGTTTTTTTTTTAAATTATTTCCCGCACTAAAAAAGCATCATGAAAGCACACAATTACTAGATCCTGTACAAAAAGAAACAATTAAAATGATTTCGATTAATTAGATTACTCACACCCAGAGTGTATTCGGTAGTCAGTATATACAGTATATTAATTGATTCAAATTAATATCAATTCGAACGAATTAATTAGAATTGAATAGAACTGAAGAATTAGAAAAAACTTTACGCATATACGTATGCATGTGTATGTATTTGTGGTATACAGAAGAAGCTTTTAAAAGAAAACTTTTTGTTTTATTTTTATGAAATTAACAGAATATAACATAAAAATGTACAATAACGTAAGAAAGTAGAATCCAGAATCAGCAACAAAGCAACACGAAAAGCTGCTGGGAATTAGATGACTATGTTTATCCCAAAAATGTGTACAAATTCTTGTTGGTTCTTGTAATAGTCGTACATATACACAAAATACATAAAGAAAAATGTTGCCTTGTAATTATTCTAAATGTCAGTTGACCTGTTTTCCGTTGTCGTTTGGAATGTTTTTTGTCGAGTGATGGATTATTTTTGTCGGAGATGAATTTATTGGGGATACACATTTTTTTCCATAGAGTAGTTCAGAGTTATTTTTCGATATGCTGATATCTTGGTTCCTATATAGTTTAGAAATTAAGGACCGACTTTTATGTTGAGCTGTTTTTTTAATATTTATGTTAGCTAATTCAAAAACCAGAGTAGTATTTTTCAAACATTTATTTGCTGATATTGTTTCCGCGTAGTGAAAAATCAAACGAATCAATTACAAATTACTTAGCAGTAGTTCAAGTGATTAGTGACCATTAGATTCGAACAAAGTTAGTACCTAGCAGGAGAATTGGAATTTAAGGAAAATGTACAGATAGATAGCAGAGAATCAAATCAAAATCTGGAGCAGCCGAACTTTTCTAGCGATCTAAGTAAAATTTTAGATAATCGAAAATCAAAAGATCGTTTCCGTCAACGTACTATCCAGGGTCGCAGCAGAAAAATGAATGAAAATCCCGTGATTTCGAGATTAACGGAGCTCTGCCGGGTCTTTACGGGTGCAAGAATCATGATCACTAGACTCCAAACACTGCAAGAAAAAAGGACTTGTCGAGAAAGTTCAGTAAATGCTAGAATATATGGAAATTATGTTCAGAATGTGCATGATGTATATTCAAATTATTCAGGTTTCAATAATCAGGCAGAAGAATATTACGTACATATCGAGGTAGAAGAAAAAGTCCAGCAATTTGAAGATGATTCGGGAACAGAATTCATACTGATTCCGAAGGATGCATTTAAAAGCCTCAATATTTGAAATCCGGTACGACTGACAAATTTAGAATTTCGTTTATATCTCAACGAGATATTTGCGCCCCATAGAGTAGTAACTGTGAAGGCAAGATACAAAATACTGTTAAAGTTAGCCGAAAGTTGCCAGCCGAAAGTGAAAAGTCGATAATGCAGATTGTGTTAGTCCAGCCGAAAGTGAAAAGTCGATAATACAGATGGTGTTAGTCCAGCCGAAAGTAAAAAACAATGGTAATGCATTCGAAAGTAAAAAGTCGATAATGCAGATTATAATATTAACATTCCAGCCGAAAATAAAAAATTTAGTAGTTATCAGCCGAAAGTAAATGGGATACATGGATTTAAATAATGTTAAAAAAAGTTGAATCGTTTTTATGTGATTTGTCAATAGCTATCGAATGAAAAAATGCAGTTCAAGTTTCCGTGGGAAATCTCGGATAATTCGATTTTTCAAAAATTATAAGAAAATTTGTATAAAATCAGCCTCTAGACGGGAAACTTGAACTCAATTTGTTTCCTGCGATAGCTATAGACAAGTCATATCAATGCAATCCATCTCCAGATATAACACTCTAGCGGGTGATTTTATACAAATTTTCTAATAATTTTTGGTAAAATCGACTTTTCCGAGATTTTCCACGGGAAACTTGAACTCAATTTTTTTCCTACGATAGCTATTGACAAGTCACACCAATGCAATCCATCTCCAGACATAACACTCTAGAGGCTGATTTATTTTCGGCTTGATAATGTCAATAACATAATCTGCATTATCGACTTTTCACTTTCGGCTGGAAGCTTTCGGCTAACTTTAACAGAGTAGATACAAGAATAAACTGATTACGGAGGAAATATATATTGTCGATAAAGGAAGACAATCTCTTTTTGGAAGAATGTGGATCCGGAAACTCAATGTAAATTTACAAGAATTAGATAATAGGAAATCGAGTTAATTACAGAAGTTATCAAAGAAGACATCCGCAACCTCAAAACAAAATTTAGTGAAATTTTCGAGCAAAAGTGAAGAAAATCCGAAATTTCCAGGGTTCGCTAAAACTTTGACTAGATGCTAAACTGGAATTCCACAAAGCGAGAGAAGTACCGTTTTCACGTAGAGGACAAATCGGAAGAGAATTAAGTATTCTGTAACATGAGAGCATAATTACGAAGGTAATCAAGTTCGATTGTGCGTCGATTATAAAGTTAGCGGTAAACAAAAGACTTGAAGATGCTGACTACCCGATTCCGCTCATTGGAGAAATTCTCAACAATTTAAGAAAAGCAAAGTACTTTTGTACACTCGATTTATTCAAAGCATATTATCACGTTCAAATGGATAAGGTTAGGTTAGGTTAGGTTAGAGTGGCTACAAAAACGCACACTTAGACCGATGACGGTCCGTTGTGATACCAAGGGATCTTACTCACCTTATACCTTCATTGGAACCATTTTGAGCTACTTATGTAGCGTAAGATATCTCGCACATTGCAGTTCTCGAGTTCCATAAGGCCGTCCAAACTATACTTGCTCAGATGTTTATGCCTCCTGCAAGCTAGCGCCGGGCATAAGCGGAGGAAGTGGCTCAGAGTCTCCTCCTCCTCCTCATCCATACAGATTCTACAGAAGTTATTTGCCATTGACCCAAGCCTCCTCACATGCTCCCCAATGAGGCAGTGTCCTGTGAGCACCCCCACGACTATACTTAAGTCAGGTCTACGTAGGGATAGTAGTGTTTTGGAGCGCTTCAAGTACAGTTTCGGCCAGACTTGCCGCGCTACATAAACATGTTATGGTGTTAGTCCACCTCTTCTGTGCCGAGGCTATCGCCTCATTTCTAAGCGCCCTAAAAATCGCCGCTATGGGCCTCCCCAGAATTGCCCTTTCCGGTTTCAATTGAAGAGTTGTACCTTGCCTTGCCAGTTCGTCCGCCCTGCAGTTCCCCCGTACGTCCGAGTGACCGGGGACCCAGACCATCTGGATATTGAACTGCTCACTCATCTCGTTAAGATAGGAGCGGCACTTCAATGTTACCACGGACGTCAGAGAAACTGATTCCAGCGACTTGATTGCCACCTGACTATCCACATATATTGTTATATTCCTTGTGGATATGGCATTATGCTTCAACCAAGTCAGCGCTTCCTCAATCGCTACCACCTCCGCCTGGTACACACGGCAGTGATCAGGAAGACGAACGGATATATTCACATTTAATTTGTCACAATAGACTTCTGATCCGACTTTGCCGTCTAGCAAAAGCGGAGAACAGTCCGGAAACCTTTTTCAAAGCATACAATCGGTATCGAGTAGTCACTATTCTTCTCGTCGAGTGGCCAGTCTGAAGTCATTTCCACTCAAACACGGTAGAGAGTCGTGCAGCCGTAGTTGCCGCTCTCTGCTTACCAAAAATGTCGACAGGAAGAAGGTAGAACAAAGCCTCCAGACCACGTGTAGGGGTTGTCCTCAGTGCCGCGCTTATAAGCAAGCAGGCCGTTCTCTGTACCTTCTCTATCTTAGTCTTATAAGTTTTCTTGTTTAGTGCTGGCCACCACACACTCACCCCGTACATCAGAATTGGTCTGACTATAGCGGTGACGAGCCAGTGTACCAGCTTTTTTCTAGACCCCATCTCCTACCGACGGCGTTTCCACATGAGTACAGAGCCATAGTGGACTTCTTTTTCTCTCTCTAAAATGTTGGGCATCCAATTTAGCTTACTGTCCAAGATTATGCCCAAAAATCTTGCCTTATCACTGAATGCCAGTGCCGTGCCATTTAAGGTAAGAGGGGCGACTACCGGAATTTTATATTTCTTGGTGAAGAGTACCAGCTCTGTTTTGGATGAATTTATACCCAGTCCACATTTGCTGGCCCACTTTGTAATGATTACGAGCGCGTATTGCATGACTTCCTTAATCGTGCCTAGGTACTTCCCCGAGATCGTGATTGCTATGTCATCTGCATACGCTATCACCTCTATTCCCTCCCTCTCCAGTTCCAAAAGTAATCCATAGATAACTATGTTTCAGAGAAGAGGTGATAGGACACCACCTTGCGGAGTTCCTCTAACTACTCGACTCCTAATGGTGGATTCCCCCATATCCGCGTTAATAATCCTGCATTCTAGCATCTGATTTATCAGCCTCCCTAAGGGGTAGTCCACATCTAAGAAAGACAGTACTTCTCGAACTGCCTCCGTCCTGACATTGTTAAAGGCGCCCTCTATACCGAGGAAGGCTACCATACAGTATTCTTTCGAGTGAATTTATTTCTCAATTGTTCGCGTCAGGGAATGCAGAGTCGTCTCCACAGATCTCCCTTTCCAGTACGCATGCTGAGAAGTCGCCCAATTACTGGGTTTTATTTTTGCACGTATGTACACGTCGATCAGTCTTTCCAATGTTTTCAACAGAAAGGATGATAGAGTTATAGGTCTTAGGTCCTTTGGGTAGGCCCGAAGGGATGAAAATCACCCTAACCTCCGTCCATTTCCTACGAATATATTTCAGTTTTAGACACCCCCTGAAGATCACCTCCAGCCATGGGAGAATGATCGACAAGTGTTTTTGCAATTCCGCTGGGATGATACCGTTTGGGCCTGAAGATTTATAGTTAGGGTTTAAAGCCGTTTAGTGCCCATAGTATACGGTTTTTGAACACGATTTCCTCCGGGCACCCCGACGATAATTTTTCCCCATTCCTACCAAGCTCCGTCGACACACCCACACTACCTAGGAAATGGGTATCCAACAGAAGCGCCAATGATTCCCCACTAGACGTTTTCCACAGCCCATTTGGTTTAATTAAGTAACTAGGGCTCGTTGGACTCTTAGATAAGATTTTCCTGAGGCGCGAAGTCTCCGAAACGCCTTCCATTTTATCACAGAATAGTCTCCAAGACCTCCTCCGCGCCTTCCTTATTTCCTTTTTATACTTTTTTAGGTGCTCCTTACAGGAGTCCCAGTCCTGAGCTTCCCTAGAGCCCTTTGCTCTATTGAATGCTTTCCTACATCCTGAACGAAGGATTCTCAACTCCCTGAACCACCATACCGGTTTCTGCTTCCCTTTAGGTATTCTCTTGGGGCAAGCAGTGTCCAAGGACAAGTTGCAGGCGCTTGTGATTTCCCCCACCAGGAAATCCAGCTCCAAATGGATAAAGAGAATGCAAAAATTCAAACGATAATCACTCACAAGGGTACATAACAAGTTCAACAGGCTCACTTTTAGTAATAAAACAGCTCCGAATGAATTTCATCGAAAACTCGATCAGGTTCTCCAAGGACTGGAAGGTATACTACAATATATTTCCATACCTTTACACTTCCATTTCACCTACTTCTACGTAGTAATGCAAAATTTCAATGGACAGCGAAATGTGAAGCGGCGTTTATGAAATTAAAAGCTGAAATAGCAAGTGATCAAGTTTTATTGCCATTTGATCCAGCAAGCCCAGTTGGAATACCTGGGATATTATTGGCGTTATAACCTGTGTTATAGCCTTCCATCCTATAGATAGATCATTCAGTTTGTAGAATCTTAAATTGGATGATAACAAATGTAATCATTTCTGGGATTTACTAACAGTTATTTTAGAAGAAGATTGCAATAAAATGTCTGCCTGGAGGTCAAAATGTATTGTTACCTTCATGTGTAACTTATGGGTCCGACTGTACAATTTAAGTTAAATTACTATAACCATCCATCAGTAATACCGGTTGATATCCAGTATTGGAAATTGCCTTCAAATGGTAAGTTGAGTGATGATAATTTCAATAAATCAAAAAACAGATTGATTGGGAGCTGGAATCTTCTACAACTTGCTGTCGAAAGGATTAATTCGGCTGGCTGATGATCTTCCGATACTTCAGAACACCATTTTGGACTTTAATGATCTGAGAATGAAGCATTTTTCTGTCATATTTAACTGAATCCGCTCAGCTTTTAAAATAAAATCGAGTCATTTTGGAAACTCGAAACAATCGAAAGTGAAATTAAGTTGATGTTGTTAGAGGAAAAATCTTGTGATTGTGAGGAATATTTTGTTGAAAACGAACCTACATCCGTTTTTGGGTAATTTAAGAATATTTTTTAAGAATATTCTGACTTTTTCCTCGTAATTATGTCCTCGGTGGATCTGCAAGGCCTTCAATTAGAAAGACAAGAAAGGATAAAATTTCGAAGGACCTGTAGTGCAAAGAGATTTGTTCGCCATTCCCTTCAGAATTCATCGATATTTTTAGTGCAGATATATCAAAGATGCATTGACAAACTGATATTCGTCAGATGACACTAATTACCAGTAAATTTTGTGGCGTGACGATCCAAGTATGGTACGGCATTGCACTATTTCATGCCACTCGTTGTTTTAAAGAATTAGCAACAACTTCTTAAGCTGCATATCCATTGGGTTCCACTGTCGTGAAAGATGACAAAGAACCAAGCTATACTGCTTTCTAGTATGGACCTTCAAAAATGCTATTCTAATTCTTCAGTTCGTCTGAATTCTTCAGAGATACTTCAGGATGTGCCAGTTGAATATCGCGAACAGTTACTGCGCTTAGATGGGACGGCGACTTTGTTGAGACATTTTGCGTGCTTGATCCTCTTGAGCTATCGTCACTAGTCAATGGGAAAATTATTAATGCAAAATTTATGGAAATTTAAGTTGGATTGGGATGATCAACTGCTAGCGAATCAAGAAATGATTTACTAAATCGTGCCAACAAACAATGAACTGCATGGGTTCGCGAATGTAAGCGAAAAGACGAAAGGGGTTGTGATATACACAGGAGACTACTTAAATAATGGACAATTACTACACTGCGCTGCTTCATGCAAAATCTTATGTTGATGAAGATACCAAATCTTCATTAAATTTGGGAATACCAAATATTTACCACTGAGTCATAGCTTTTGGCAAGAATCCGCATTGTACAAAATGATCAATTTCATGACGAACTACAACAACTATGCAAAGGGAGACCCATAATGAAAAATCAATTGGAATCATTGTCGATTGTTAAGTGTGAATTTGAGGTTAAGTTGGGATTGGGTTAGGTTGAGTTAGGGTTTAGTTAAGGCTGAGTTAGGGGGTGAGTTGAGGTTAAGTTAGCGGTTCAATTGGGGATTTACAGTATGTTCCACAAGAAACTGACTCAATTTATTCTTTCTGTTTAACCTTCACCCCACAGGTAAAACTAATTACTTCACTCTAGTACCTTTTTGAGGTTAACTTTTTTATTCAGTTCAGTTTATGCATTTGAGTTGTAAACACAAATTTTCAAATGAGTTTCGTGCACATGTGACTGTGATTCGAGTTTATGGTTGCTTCTCTTCCAAAGGATTTGGAAGACTAGTTTTCTTCACAACAGAGCTCGATGCTCCAATTATACCAAAATAGTTTGCTGAAGTCCGCTGACATACTATTTGGGTGTGGAAATAAATATTGGATCTTACAAGAGCATGACGACCCTATACAATGGAGTCGCCTTTGCACCCAGCGGAAAGAGCAAAATGGCATTCAAACATTGGGTTGACCGTCTAAGATTCCAGATACTAATCCGATCGAAAATCACTTGGGTCTAATGAAGGCAAAGCTTAGAGGAAAAAGAATAACAACCTGACAGCAAATTGTTCCCGTCTTCAAAAATTTTTGAAAAACTATACTCCAGAATATGCGGCCCCAATGAAGTGAAAGTTGGACTAAGAGAAGTCAGCCTGTGTTTTTATTGTTTTCCTTAAGATACTTTCTTGTGGAACATACTGTGCGGTTTGTTTGTGGTTCTGAGTTGACTTCATTCATTGAATTCAAGGATAATTTAGTGGTTTTGTTTATATTTGAATTGAAAGTTAGCTTGAGTTGTCCTGAGTTGAGCTCATATAAGAACGTAGTCTTCGAACTTTGCCGATTTGGGGATTGAGTTGGGCGTCTAGTTCGGGATTGAGCTGAGATTTGTTTTGTGATCGATAGAAGCTTCTCGCAGCTTATTCCGGAATATAAAATTCCTTTAACTGGGGGCTCCTAGTACACGTTATTTATGGATCACAGGCCGCTAATCTTCGCATTTCAGCGGAACCGAGAGAAAACATTTCCACGCTAATTCTTTTAATTAGGTTTTATAGAACAGTTTCATCCAAATAAATTATTGTAAATATACGGCCCTTACGTCTTCATGAGAGGCGAGTGCGAACATTCAAAGAGGATAGACATGTTTTTTCTATCCTCTTCAAAAATTTAATTTAATTTAATTTTCTTTTCTTTTTATTTTTTGTTTCTTATGTACTGATATGTATATACTTTATATACATATGTATATACATTTTAATTTTAAATTTAAAATTTAATTCTAATTAAATTCAAGTTTAGTGTAATAATAATCAAAGTGTAGTGAAATAATTAAAGTGTAATTTTGGAAAATGCAATCCACCGGGATGCATTTGTCAGGCAATGTTTTTATTTTTGTAGATAGAAAAATGAAAAGTGCATGATTTGGTATGTTGTGGAATTTGTACATAAAATCAGATTTCAATTTTTAATTACTAAAGTCTAATAATTCGATAGTATTGAAATAGATTTTAATTTAAATAGAAATACGGCGTAGTAAATTTTATATTAGATTTTATTTTTACGCACACATTTGTATTCTTATATTTGATTTTGGGTACAATCAAAACCAACAAAAATGTTTATAATGTATAATGTATAAACATTTTTGTTGGTTTTGGTACAATTAAATCGACACTAATACATACTTAAAATATGGTATATAACAGGACCAACAATAGGTTTGTGTACCTGTCTCATTCGCTCTTCGCACGGATTCTGTGAAAGAAATGTAATATGTTTTGTTGGTTTTTGTATTATAATGTACAAACAACAACAAAAAGGAGAATCCTTTTCATTTTTGACACAAAATGATGTTTTTCATTTATGTGGTGGATTAGTAGATAAAAGAATGTTATTTGGATGTTGGTGTTGTTGTTCGCTCTGTGAGTTTTTAAAGGAACAAATATGGTGGGCTAGATAAAATGAATATACATGCTCAATGAAGTTTTAGTGTATTCGACTCAAATAGGATTGGTAATTGAATTGGAATCCGTCTTGTACAATACATTGAAAATGGTTTATTTGGTTATGATTAATAATTTTTTACAGAGTATTGCAAAGTACAAACTACATTAAATTGATTTTTAAATTATTTTAATTAATACTATAAAATTATATATTAACTAAATATAAAAATAAAATGCTAATTTGGAAATGATGATTGGAGTTGAGTTAAGATTTGGTTTGCAATTTATAATGTCGTAAAATAATGTTTAAGGTTCCTTTCATGGTTTTATGATTTTACTTACTTTGCATGCTTGACTTTACAGGTAATATGTCTATAAAAAGATTTGAAGTTTTGTGAAGTAGATAAGTAATAAATTTCGTAGATACTGATTTCTGTTTAGCTTAATTAGGTTAACAAGAATATAAGGGATTTATTGAAATTTAGATGGCGGATTCTCTCAGACAATCGACAGAATTACGTATATGGCACATCGATAAATTTTAAGAAAGTAATGTTTAAGTTTCATAACATGGATTTATTATTTTAATTACTTTGCATGCTTGATTTGGCAGGGTTTTATCTAGAATAAGGGAAAGTGCCTTTTTATATGATATTGTAAACTTCATTGCATTGCAAAAGTTTTGAGGTATTGATGAAAATGTCTCAGCATTTTTTGGATCTGTTTAATTTAATTATATCAAAGGGGCATAGTTTGTTCAAGTATTTTAGTCTGATGGAGTAGTTGATATAAATTACACTTAATTATATATAGGTAAGTGTTGACCGTCTTCAAGATGCAGAAATACTGGTGAATTTTCGCGCAACATCCAGAGGCTCCAAGCATCCAGCAGTTATGTAGCGTAGAAATTATATTGTCTTGTGATATCTATTTTATTTAACATTATCTAATGCATATAAGTGAATTTCTATTAATTAAGTAGTAAAGAAAGTTAGTTTTAAGAAATACCAGGGAAACCCTATTTGAGTTTTATTAGTAAATATCATATATGGGTACATGAAGTACTTAGCTAAATTATTGATATTCTAGACCATTTTGCGTAGTATCATGATTAATGTTTGAATTATATTATATACTTTTATAAATAAATAATTAATTTCAACATTATTAATTTTCTTTTTTCTAGATCTGTAGGAAATTGCCGATTAGTTTAAATTTAATAGTATGGTTAAATATATATTTTCCACTTTTTTTTTAAATCTAGTTGTAGTAGGTAAATAATTAATTAACTATTTACAGGAGAATGGTAACTAATGGAACAAGTGCTGTGAATTTAAATTATAACTTAGTAATTTAAAATTTTGCTAATTAATATATATTAATTAATTTAGTTTAAAAATATTTAAAGGTTTCTCGTCCTTAATTTGCTAATAAATAATTCAATTTTCAGAATATAGTATAACATAGTTCCAGAATCAATCTTTAAGATGGGGATTAAATTAATCCTGAATTTCAGAATTGGATTTTAGTTTGATATTATGGTGATTTATTAATTAAAATTAGTTTTCAGAGTTGCCTGGGAAATTATATATTGATTTTATTTGTTGATTTTTGATATACTTATAGTAAGTACCTAACTGAATTATTGATGATTTTAAGGCTGTTGTGGTGCTGTAACATTATCATTTTTAAATTATTTATTATAAATTTTATAAAATAATTGAATTTTTAATTATTTATTCTCTTTTTCTTGATCGGTAGAAAATTTCTGATTAGTTTTAACCTTCACTTTGTCGTCAAAAAAAAATCCTTAATCTTGACAGGAAATACCCCGGTGTAGATATGGAAATTTTATATATTTTATATGGAAATGATTTAATTACAAGTTAATTTTCGATAGTTTGTGTTTCTCTTTCATTTATTTGTTAAAAAACGGTACTTTACTGTACTGTACGAGAGAAAGAGAAATGAAAATAAAAAACGATGACATAGAATTAAATACAGATGCCGATATTGGTGAACATGCCCAGAACAATGAAGAAGGTCGTGAAGATTCAGAAGAATATTACGTAGGTGTGGATGGGACCAAATGGGGGAAAACTCCGCCAAATATGCAGCGATCGCAAGCCCATAATATTCTTAAGGAATCATTATTTGTAGGTCCAAAACCAAGTACAAAAATGTTAAATGATGTGGATACATTTTACGTTTTTTCGACACATCAATGCAAAATTTAATTTGTCGACACACCAATAGAAAAGCTGACAGAATATATCAAAAATGGAACGAATTTAATTCCGATAAAAAGCCTATGGTCTGGGAACCGTTACACGAAGAAGAATTATTGGCTTGTATAGGACTGCTAATTGTCATTGAAAGTTACAGATCCAACTATGAACCTGTAGATCAACTCTGGAAAAAAAAATCTTTTCCTTTGTACCGAGCAACTATGTCTGTGCGACGCTTTTAAAATATATTGAGATTTGTTCGGTTTGATTTTGATGCAACTAGAGCAGCTAGAATGGAAACCGACAAAGCGGCGCCTATCAGTGAAATTTTTTATATGCTAAACGCCAACGTAAAAGCTAATTTTCGACCGAACACCAGCATAACAGTTGATGAGCAATTGTTCCCATTTAGAGGGCGCGTACCAAGTTTACGCAGTATATTCCGTCCAAGCCAGCAAAATATGGCATAAAAATATGGTGGGCATGCGATTCGGACACATCGTATCCGTTGAACGGACAGATTTATACCGGTAAAATCGGAAATACTCGGGATATAAGCCAAGGCGAACGAGTGGTGAAGGAGCTAGTCAAACCATACAAAAATACGGGCAGAAACGTAACCATGGACAATTTTTTTACTTCGATTTCTCTAGCGAAAGAACTTCTCAGTTGGAATCTCTAAATGGTCGGTACCATGGAAAAAAAACAAACGTTGTATCCCTGCTGAAGCTTCAAAAACTCGGTAGGTTTTATCAACAAATGTTGGTTTTGGAGAGAAAATGGTATTATGTTCATATGTTCCTAAGAACAATAAAGCAGTAGTTTTAATCTCTATTCAACACAATGACGATAAAACCTCTGGGCCAAAACACAAGCAAGACATAATTCATTATTACAAAAAAACAAAGGAGGAGGCTGTCGATACGAAAATGCTGGGTCAGTATACAACAAAAAGGAAAACCAATCGCTAGTCACTGGCAATGTTTTTCAATATAATTGACACCGCTGGACTTGCTGCTTATATTATAGTTGTTACAAATAATCCATCAACCTCTCAAACCGTCAAAACTGGTCGACGACGGGAGTTTTTGCAAGGGTTGGGCGAACATTTGTGTATTTCACTTATAATAAAAAGAGCAAAAATACCACTAGTGATGAGCTATTTTCCAACGAAAAGTGCTGTAGAGTGCATTCTTGGAAAATCTATTGAAGAACTACAACAGCCGCAGAATGTTCCTTTTATTCCAGACAATACCATGGATAGAGGTCTGCACCTCACGAAAAGGTCAATGTCATATGTGTTATAGAGAGGAAAAACGGAAAAGACCTACACGAAAATCAAGCGGTCAGTGTAAAAAGCCAGTTTGTCAGACGCACAGCCCTATGCAAACGAAATGTGAGGACTGCCACATGGCATAGTTTTTTTTTTTGTATTTTTTTTTATTTCTATAATTTTTCATAATTTATTCTTGT
This sequence comes from Tipula vernalis, assembly GCA_958295665.1. NCBI lineage: Eukaryota > Metazoa > Arthropoda > Insecta > Diptera > Tipulidae > Tipula > Tipula vernalis. Next base: position 73,966 of record OY282558.1, read on the forward strand.
ATAAATGAATTGGTAGTGAAGTATAATATAAAACTATACCACTTTTCATTTTATTAGTTCAATATATTACAAAGCCCGTAAAGGTTATTGACCCATGCAAAAGAGAATAAAATATTCATCCTTGTAATAACCTTGTAAAGGCTGAATTTAAAAGATATTTAGAATTTTAAAGATTTTTTTAATTTTTTCCATAGAGAATATATAAAGAAAAAAATCTACACCCGGGTGTATACAGTCAAGGTGATAGAAAAAAAGTGAAAATTAAAAAAAAAATTAATTAAGTTTTTTTTTTAATTTTAATTTTTACATTTTCAAAAAGAATTCAAAAATTTAGTAACTGAGTGCAAACGAAATTAAAATCCAGCAAAAATATTCAACCGTGAAAAATAAGATCTATACCCGGGTGTATACAGTCAAGGTGAAGGTTAAGTAAAATTTTATGTTTAAAATGGTTTTTAACGTTTATTCTAATTCATGTTGCAGTACGTAATAATTAATTAATTAGATATAGAAGAACCATGAAAAATGAAATAAGCGCTGTTTTTGTAATCTTAGGTTAGTAATTTTAAATTTTCTTAAATATTTTATCATGTAAATTAATAGAAGGCGGACAGGGGGACATTACAACAATTATAACTTTTTAAGTCCTGATTTAGATTTAGGGAGTCCTGAGTATCCGGCCCTGGATTCCAGAGAAATGATCATCTAATAATGTAGTTAGATTGTGCTGTCTTGTGCTAACCTATTTATTATATATAATACTAATAATTTACTAACTATCGATCGCTTTGGTATCTGTAACCGGGTCAAGTCTGTCCCTACTAATAATCCTATCCAATCCTTCGGTTTTGTTATATGTAAAAACGGTGTACGATGGCTGCCTGGCCAGGGGCCGATATCACACTATTAGACTTATGTGGTTATCGATGTGGTGCCTTTCTTTACTGGGTGAATATTGTTATGCTTGGTTCATGAAAAGCTGAATATGATGGTACATATTTCCTTGGTGAGGGAGAGTTATGGTGTCGTGTTGTAACATGGGTATAGTGGTGTGGTATTCGCATTTATAATACGGGAACTTGCTTAATGCTTGATCGTACATTCAAATCAATCAATCAATCAATATACGGCCCTTTCGTCTTCGTTAATTTTTACACTGTAACAATTTATTTTTATGCGATGTGGTAGTTTAATAAACAGTTTGAAATTGTTTGAATATTTAACGTAACAAACTAAGTTTTAGGACTTACGAGTTCGAAGAGTACACGTGGCTATGACACATTTGTATAGCGTCTTTTTTATTAAAGTGTCAGTCAATCTGTTTTGTGTTAATGCACTTATTTCCTTATCAGGCATCTATAATGTTGATCTCGAATAAATCTCAAAGGAGGAATTGTTAAATATTTTCGGATTTCTGATTTGTGTTGCTTCGGATTTTGATTGTATAGATACACTATCCATAGAACGGGTGATTTCTTCTTAACGTTTGTAAAGTTTTTTTTTTTTCGTGTAAGAAACTCAGCTAAATAAAGAAACCATAAAAATTTACAAACTTCAGTTTTTTGTACGTTTACCCAATTTTCAGTCTTCTGAGCCAGAAAACCTTCCCTCGCCCTTCACACGATGAACGTACAAATAAAAATAAAAGAACATTTGTTTAATTCTCACCTGCGGATTAAATGATCTGCAAACAAAAAAAGAAAAAGAAAATCTGTTAATCTCTATATAATTGAAGTTGTACATAAAAGCTTTCTAATTAAAAAAAAATATTTATCGTTATTTATTCAGCTGTGCCAATCTGTCAACTGTAAAAAATTCAACCGAAAAACACAAATTAGGTAATAAATTGAATTTAGAGAATAAAAAAAAACAAAGTAAAAAACCGACAGATGTACCACAGCACATAATAGTAAAATTAATTTTCTATTTAAAGGCAAATTAATTATAATTAACTGTTACGTCAAAGACAAGCAACACGCACACTTACAGATTTATAGGGTTTTCCTCATTTTATTTTTTTTTTTGTGTGGGTATAGGTATGTTTGTAAGAGGATGGGGGTTTAATTAATGAGGGGAAAATGTGTCGTATAATTGTATGTGCTCTGTACATGTTACCACGTTGCGTTTTTTACACACATCCTATCCAAAACCATTTTTTTTTTTCACATTTTCTAAATTATCCCTGTATTTACTGTTATTGTGCTACCCATTTAATTTAATTATTTGTCGATTAATTTTCATTTTGCCACAAAGTCAAATAAAAACAATTTCGGTTAAGGTGACACATGGTGACAGTTTAACTATATAATGTATACATATAGAAGCGTAACGTTTTTTTATAGAATAATGGCTCAAGATGGTGGCACCGAGATAATATTTAGAAGTTTTAAACAGCAACAACAAAAAATTTGAATTAAAATTCAATTAAACTGACAAAACTTTTTTACTACTTTGTGCAAACTGTTTTCTACTACTAGCTTGTGAGGAGTAAATAAATGTGATTATATAAAGATAACTCACTCACAGTGTAGCTATGTACATAGATTGGGGGTGGATACAAATATCAGGAAATATTCTGGTTGGTACGAGATTTTCAATTACAATAAATTACAAAAAAATAACAACAGTTTCCACAACTGTTAAGAAATGTGTTAACGAAATTATTTTATCTTAGTTTTATTCACACGATTAACATCATCAATTTAACAATTAAGTCGAAGTGGAATGGGGTGGACCAAAAACGAAAGCACAAAAACGTTTCGTTATATTATATAAATCGTAGGCCGCGTATTGATTTATTTTCGAATGTCACGAAGGTAACGGTTACTCATATTTGAAGTATGAAAAATAAATTATTTATGAAGCTTAAAAGGTTTTTCCATTGTGATTATATTTCGCTCACTCATTCAACTCATTGACATTGTCAATGTCGATGATGATGATGATGATGATGATGGTATCGATGGAATTCACAGAAAAGTTGTTTCCACAAAAAATAACAGCATAGTAATCGTATAATAAGATCAAAACAAAAGGCGGAAAAAATTAATCTCGAATCAATGGGCCGAATAAAAAACGGCTTTCCAAAAATAGAAAAAACAATTAACTATAATGTGAAAGAGCACTCACCGCCCAACAAATTCCTCACATAAGTAACGAACTCTAAATTTTCAGATTCATTCCGTGTAAAATGCGTCACTCCCAAACTTGATATTTTTAGCATTAAAAAGCAAATAAAGCTTTTTTGATTCTTCTAATCTTAGCCAATAGCAAATGTGAAAAAGGATTAACGTACCGAAATTATAATTCCACAGACGAATATAAATCGAATTAATGTTTATCAATAAGGACAATAACATAATACCAGTGGTAGACAAACTCGACGAAATCGGTGTTAAAAACATTTAGATCATTTTTTATTTTGGAATACATAAACATCACGTGTTATAATCCAAGTTGAACTTATACTTCATGGGAATTTTATAACAACGTACACAGAAACTGCTTAGACACTGCATCCAAAAGATAAATTGTAACACGTTTATTAGAATAGTAAACTTTAAATATTTAATCATAATAAAAATGTAAATATTATCTTTTATTTTATTTATACTTTTCAAAAATAATAACACATTACACCGTTGATCGTTGAGCATTTGTGAGAATCTTTTTGTTTGCACATAAACTTGAAGAAAATCAACTTTAAAAATAAATTATTTGAAAATACTAAAAAAAAAAATTTTATAATCCAATTAAAGAAGACGAATTACTTCGTCTCATCGTACATAAGTAAACAACAAGCAAGACATTTTAACAAAATACATTTTATAGTACACAAAATGCTACGATAAAGCACCTTAACTATATGTATGTAGTTTAGTATGCAGCAAATTTAATTCGAATGAATTATTTATGAACTTGATGAAGATTATTATGTCATGGATGCAAATAATAATTTTTTTTTTTTGCAGTAGATTGTAGATGCAGATTTAATGTGTGTCAAAAATTCGTAAAACGTTGAGATTATTAATTAGATTCTAGTATTAGAATCTTAATTACTTAATACTGAGTTCGAGTTGTAATCTATATGAGTTTATGTATGTTGCTTCTTCCTTTGTCCAAACCTGCAAGTATTCTCTCCTGAAACCGCCAACGTCAATTTGAGCATTTTTACTCTCAGTTCTTTGTTACGTCGTTTCTCCTAATAAAACTAAAGGTTAATATATCCTTACAGCAATGGTATACAAATGGTCAGCTTTCTACAAGTAAATTTGAGAAGTTCGCCCCTTCATTCAAGTTTAAATTCTATAATTTCGCTCTATTTCGTTCCTTCATTACGTGTACTATCAGAGCACCCTATATTTTATAGAGCCATAATCAAAAAATCTTAGCTTTTATAAGGGAATTAGAAACGAGGAAAAAACAAAACTTTTCATAGTAAAACACACAAAACATATGGGAAATCACTTTTTTTCCTAAGACAAATTTTTAAACGAAAACGTTACAAATTCTTAATTACGATTTCTGAAATGATTTCATAAATGTTTGAATTTCAACATATATGAATGTCGTTTAAGTAAATCGTTTTCATTTTCTTGTAATAATTGATTTATTTAAACCAAAATATTGTAGTGAAGCCGAGCGGTTAACTTTCACTACTTTCTTTTTATTATTTAATAATTTTAATAATTTATTTTATTTTATTACTTTTATTACATTTTATTAAATTTTCGTTTTATTTTTAACAGTTTAAATATATTTATCATCTTACAAATATATAATGAATTCAACTTGGCGTTCCACACCAGACTAATTAATTTATCTTTTTTTATTTTTAATTTCTAAAAAAAACCTTTACCAAAAATGGAAGAAGAGTGGTGAATATAATTATATCATTTTAATAGGGCTACACACCGGATAGAGCAATTACATTAAATCGGGTTACACACCACACCTCCCTCCATAAGACAAAAGTTATTTAATAAACTTTTGTTTCAAACTTATTTCATAACTATACATTTAAAATTTGTATTCTTCTTGTAACCTATTTTTATAATAATTTATATAATTTAATTTATCTTAGATTTTAATATAAAATATAATCTGAATTTATAAATTTTTATTTTGTGTTTATTTATTTTTTTTTTTTTTTTAATTATCTGTTTTTGTTTTATTATTTTCATTAGTACAATATAGTTCATTCTTAAGATTAATAGTTTACAATTATATACCTATATATTTTTTTTTTAATTTTTATTAGATATATATATTTATTTTATTTATTTATTTATTTATTTTTTTTTTTTTTTTACATTTTCTTCCAAAATTTACATATTGAATTTTTTTTTTTTTTTTTTTTTTTTTTTTTTTTTTTTTTTTTTTTAAACTATGCAATCTTTTCTGGGGCTCAAGGCACTCCCAACTCTTTCGCAGTTAATTTTACCGTCCTACTTTACGCAGTATTAGCCAAATCGAGGACGTACGGCTATAGACCCGCTTTGTATAAACCACCTGCACATTGCATTGCTTCATGCCAACCTATAGTGCTGACATGAAAGGTGGGCCGGCCCATGGATTCTGCACTCTCAACAGGGGGTCATAGTTGTGTTCATCGTCATCACCGATCGTAATCAGATGATGAAAAATCCCTTTTGCATCCCGCCCCTATCGGGATTCGAACCCGGTACCTCCCGATCCAAACGCCGCAGCTTTAACCACTGCGCCGTTTGCTCGGTTACATATTGAATTGGTTTATGAAACTGTAAGATACTTTGCATATAATATGTTAATTAAGTGAGTTAAATAATTTTAACCGATTATTGTGAATTATTTTAACTGTACGACCGATTTTGATTTTTGAGTTCTCGTTGGAAACTATGTCCTCGACGGTATATGGTCCAAGCCATAGTGGAGCTAGTTTGCCTGTTGCACCGTCATTTTTTAATTATACTAGGTCTCCATTTTTAAATTTAACTGGATTTATGTATTTGTCATAATATTGCTTATTTCTTTCTTTAGACTTTAATAGGTTATTTCGTACAATAGCAAATGAATTTTGTAATTTGAACTTTAGGTCATGATAATAATCGTCAATGGTATATATAGGTTCAGGATCGTTACTTATGGATGTAGGAATATTTGGTTTAAAACCGAAGATTAGCTCATACGGCATGAATGACGTTGTCGTATGTGGTGTTGTATTATAAGAGAAGGTTAAGTATGGTAACCAATTATCCCAATTAAAAGGGTCGTCTTGTGAGAAATTGCGCAAATATTCACCTAAGGTTTTATGAAATCTTTCTAAGGATCCATTACTCTGTGGATGATAAGCAGTTGTGGAAAGTTTTTTAATTTTTAGTAGCTTACAAACTTGATTGAATACCGTACTCATGAAATTTGTTCCTTGATCGCTTAGAATTTCCTCGGGAATACCGTAAATACAAATAAATTCTTCTACCAGGATTCTGGCGACCGTTTCGGCATCTTGACTGGGTATGGCTTTGGCAATCGAAAATTTGGAAAGATCATCTTGAATTGTCAAGATGTATTTGTTGTTTCTATGTGAGGAAATCATAGGACCCACTATATCAACAAATATTTTTTGGAAGCTTTTGGTAGACATAGAAGTGATTTTCATTGGTTCTTTTGTATATTTAGAATGCTTGTTTATTTGACAAGATTTACAAGAAAGAATGTAATTTTTTACGGTTGTATACATATTTGGGAAACGAAAATATTGGTTAATGCGATGATATGTTCTATAAAAGCCTTGATGACCACCCAAAGGTGATACATGGAAATCGTGTAACAACTGATTGATTTCGGATTCGTTAGTGATAAACTTTATATTGGAAGTTATATTGGAATTTATATTGAACTCGCTTGATTTGTTAGGATTAGCAAGGTTTTCATTATGAGGAAATGGTAAATTTATCGTAGAATCTCTTTCCTTTGGAGGTGTATAATCCATATTTTCATCACTATAGGGAGAATTTAATATCGAATTTGTATCTTGACTTTCGCTTTCTATTTCTAGATTTTCAGGAGAGATTAACTCAATTGTGTCATTTGAGTCGTTAACAGTAGTATCTATCAAATTTTGTTCTGAATGTTCATCTATATGTTGTTTACGAGATTGTGCTCGAGTAATTGCACTACATTCGACGATTTCGGGTAACACTTCATCGGAGTTATCTAATTTAATTCGGCTCAATGCATCAGCATTTTTGTTTTGAGAACCCGGTTTATATTTTATAACGTAAGTATATTCGTCAAGTAAGATTCTCCAGCGCATAAGCCTGGACGTTGGGTTTTTTAGGTTGCAGAGCCATATAAGTGGCTTATGGTCGGTAATAATTTCAAAAGTTCTGCCATATAAGTATTGATGGAAATGCTTCACTGACCAAACTATGGCCAGAAGTTCCTTTTCAATGGTAGGATAATTCAGTTCAGCTTTGTTTAAGACACGGCTTGCATATGCCACAGGTAAATCAATGGAATCGGTAGTTTGAGATAACACGGACCCAATTGCAAATTCACTAGCATCACAAGTCAATGTAAACATTTTATTAGGGTTAGGTGATTGTAACACGGGTTCGTTCAATAAGGCCTCCTTTAAAGTTTGAAAAGCTTCTTCGCACATCCCATTCCAAATAAATTTCTGATTTTTCTTTAAAAGACTGGTAAGTGGTTTTGCAATGCCAGAAAAAAGTGATATGAATTTTCGATAATACCCCGCAAATCCTAAAAACGATTTTAACTCTGTCGTATTTGTTGGTCTGGGAAAATTTTGAACAGCAGATAGTTTATCTTCATCGGGCTTAATACCATTTGGAGTCACTATGTGACCTAAATATTTGATTTCATGACGTAAAAAGTGGCATTTATTTGGGTTTAATTTTAATTAAAATTCTCTAAATCTCTGGAGTACACTCGTTAACCTTTTGTTATGTTCTATGAGAGATGAGGCAAAGACAACTGCATCGTCCAAGTATACAAGACATTTAAAATTATTCAAACCGCTTAATATACAGTTCATAGCTCTCTGGAATGTGGCAGGTGCTCCTTTAAGTCCGAAAGGTAGTCGCAGAAATTGGTAGTGACCTTCATCCGTGCTAAAAGCAGTTTTAAGTCTGTCGGTCTCTTCTAAATTAATCTGATGGTAACCGCTGTATAAGTCCACTGTCGAAAAATATCTTGCATGGCCAAGCATGTCAAGAATATCCGATATATTTGGAAGTGGAAATACATCGTTAACGGTTATTTCATTTAACTTGCGGAAGTCGACTACTATCCGCCACTTTTTTTCACAAGAATTTGTTTTTTTAGGTACCGCCAATAGTGGGAAATTCCAAGGACTGTTGCTATGTTCTATTATTTTGTTTTCCAATAATTCATTTACTTGTTTCTGAATTTCAGCTTTTATAGTATGTGGTTGACGATATTGTCGAACATGAATTGGTACAAAATTAGGTGGAGTTTGAATTTTATGTGTGGCTACATCAGTAGCAGTTAGCGTATCGCCTGATAGATGAAATACGTCGCTATATTGGTTTATAATGGAGATAATTGAGGCGTATTCTTCATTGTTAAGATGTCCTAAACTTAGTTGGGACCTCAAACTCTCGTTACGATTCTCGATTTTATCAGACCATTTTTGTAATTGCTGGATATTATAATTATGTATTGGTTCTACTGTTAGTTTTAAGCTACTTAGCTTCTGCCTATTCTCAGATATATTTAAAACTTGTACAACGGCGAGTTGATTTTTTATCTTATAGATACCGTTGGGTAAAAATATGGAAGGTGCTATTTCCTGCGAAAAGCAAATAAATTCAGTTTCATTAGGATAATTGATTTTCAAAGACAATGTCTGCTCTGAACGAGGTGGAATATCTAACGATTCATTACAATAAACGTTAATATTGGATTGTAAATTTAACGAAACAGTTTCATTCGGCAATGGAATATTTACACTGTGTTTTAAGTACAATTGTATTCATTAAAAAAGTTTTGACCTAAAATACCGGAACTATTCATTGGAAATGAATCATCTACGATTTGTAAAATAATAGGAATTTCTTTAAAATTCGGAAGGATAATTGAAGCATCGCATTCAGCAAAGGTTTCTACTAAATCTTGCGAAATACCCTTCAGCTTACATTTCATATCCTTGTTAATGATGGTGTCTGGTTTCAGCATGCTCTTCTTGATTATGCTTACGTCAGCACCTGTATCGACTAAAAAGGTTATATTTGGAAATTTTGAAATATTTAGATTTAAATTAAGATATTTTTTATTAGCAATTGAATGTTGGTTTGATACAGTAAATATATTATTTTGGACTTCCTCAACAAATCCTCTATTGGTACTTTCTTTTAATTTATTACAACAGTTTACCATAGAGAGACACTCTAGTTGTCGTCGATCCTTGAGGGAGTGCCTCGATTGGTCCTCAAAGGTCTGGATTCGTTTCCCGACATAGAATTTGGATTTTTCCCATGATCTTCTGAAATTGTACGTTCCTTTTCTTTTCTTTGCTTTAAGAAGCATTGATCGATTTTGTGTCCAATACGATGACAGTAGTCACATCTATTTGAATTAATAATATTTATGGATGGTTGCATTCTATTATTTGATTCGGATTTATGTTGTTGTTCATTGCTTTTATTTCTTCGAAAACATTCGCTAATTCTGTGTCCGGTTCGATGGCAATAATTACATTTATTTGGAGTGTTATTTCTCATGAATGAATGACGAATATTATTAGGTTCTAAAGATAATTGAGAAAATATTTTATTTGACAACTCCTCTTCGCATGCGCGATTTATGGAATCCGACAATCCAGTAAACCAGCAGGCTTTCACAATATTTTTAATTTTCGGATCTAACCCCTCTTGGAAGGATTTTAAAGCAATATTTGAATTTAACTTTCTAATGACTTTGGCTGATTCTTCCCCTTCCGAACTAATGCAAGCTTCGTTCAAATCATTCATTAGGGCTTCAACACGACTTGCGTAAGTACGTACATCTTCAAACTTTGTTTGACGTATGGTCGCTAATTCCATTTGTAAGTGTCCAATAGATCGAGTTTCCTTGAATTCAGCATTCAAAATAGATTTAAGTTGAGCCCAAGTTTTTATTTCAGAATATTTGATTAAATCGTAAGCTTTACCTTCTAGCTTTAAAGTTATTATCGAGAGAAAATCTGAAATGTCTTCTTGTTGGACATTTTTATGAGCCATTTCGACACTAGCAAAAAACTTATGGAGTTCCCGTGAACTACCAGAGAATTTTGGCACTAACTTTAATATAAATTTTGGATCCAATTTAGACATTTTGAGAGATGGTACTCCTAATTTATTAAGTTTATTAACAGAGTTGGCTTGATTCAAAAGTGATGATTGACCTCGATTTAAATTTGTTTTATCACTTTGGGAATCCACTTCTATTTCTAAGTTAATTTTATTGTCTTGTACTTTTTGTTCACATTTTTTCGTTGACCCTTTTCGAATATCGGATTTCTCAATCGTAATATGACGTAAGTGCAAGAACGAAACGTCATGAGAATTGTCTGAATCCGATGAACTCATAAAAAAAAGTTATCAAATTGAAATTAATTTTGCTATTGTACACAGATAAGCATAATAAATTATATATCGCAGATATGAATCGAAATGTTAAAAAAAAATCAAATTCAGTTATAAAGTCAAACAAAAAGTAATAATTGAACGGGTTTCAATGCAAATTATCTTAAGTCACACTGATATTGTATGCTTAATTATATATGTATGTTGTATGTATATAACGTAAAATATTTGGATATACTTAAAAATTAAAAAATAATTCTAATTACGTTTACTATAATTATTTAAAACTTACTCAATAAAAATTATGATGACTTCAAATTGTTGAATGAAATTGGATGAAAAAGGAGGTTGTCCACACCACCCAAGAATGACGAACGCTCTCGATGGAAGAAGAGGAATACGAAGGACACTCTACAAAATACTTCTCAAAATGTTTTGCCTCCTCAAACATCAGAGACAACAAAATTCGAATCGGATGGGTATCCTGTACCATGAGAGAGAAGATTGTACTCAATAAATGCTTCAAATGCTTGCACTACGTACATGTGGCATAGAGGTGTTCCAGTCAAACAGACTCCTCAAAACTCTGTTAAAAGTGCGATGAAGAGGGGCATATTGCATGGTGAGTCTTGAGAAAGAAGACTATATTGGCAATGCCAAGCATGTTACGAGAAATTTCAAGTGCCCGATATACAAGAAGGAATTACAAAAAACACGCAGGTTATGATTTTGTTACAACTAAATCTTAATCATTGTGAAGCGGCACAAGATCTGCTCGATCAGGTGGTGCATGAGATTGAACCAGATATTGTTGCTATTGTACAGGAACAATATAGAAACCGCGATGATGCGATTTGGGCAGCTGACACAAGTGTTAGGGCTGCTATTTGGGCTTGTGGTCAACGAGCGTTCCAAAACACTTGCTGGAAAAGAACCTGGTTTTTGTCAGAGTTAAAGTTGATGGTGTTCATGTGTACAGTTGTTACGCTCATCCGAGTGCATCATTGGAGGAGTTCAAAGTTTACTTGGACCGATTGGTGAAGGACGCGCGAGATCGACACCCTGTGTTTATCGCTGGTGACTTCAATGCTTGGGCTGTTTAATGGGGCAGCAGAACATCAAATGATCGTGGTGTGGCTTTATTGGAAGCTTTTACCACATTGCAGATTGCAGAGGCAACGCTAACTCCATAGCTGCATGTTGAGTAAAGGCGTTACTTGGGAGGTGAGTGAACGATATACACACAGCGACCATCAGGCGATAATATGCCAGCTCAACGGTGTTACTCTTTAAGGAAATCAAACCAAATATAGCAGATATACAGGTTGGAGCACAAAACATTTCGATGAAGGTATGTTCTTGTACATGCTAGAAAATGTAAGTATCTCAGGAGTAGCTGAAAACAAGGTTTCACAAGTTATGAGGTGTATCACAAATGCGTGTGATGCGGCAATGCCTAGAAGGAGAGGGAATAGCCGTCGTAAAGCGGTTTATTGGTGGAATGAGGAAATTGCGAGTTTACGTCGTAAATGCTTCAGGGCGAGACGAAGGTACCAGCGTCTAAGAGGTAGAGGTAGCGAGGATCGGCGACAAGCTTACTGTAGTGCTCGATTGGAACTTAAAAACACCATTAAACTGAACAAACGACAATGTTTTAGTGAGCTTTGCGAAAAAGTTGATCGCAAGCCGTGGGGTCGGCCATACAAAATAATCATGAAAAAAGTGAAAGGCAGTAATTTTAACTCTCCTTGGCAATTAGCAACTCGAACGATACCAGAGCTGTTTGCTAATGTCTTCGAGTCACGCCTAAGCGAAGGCGTGTTTCCTGCGAGGTGGAAAAAGCAAAGGATAGTGTCGTTACCGAAAGGCAAGATACCCCCTGAAGATCCGTCATCATACAGACCCTTATGTATGCCCGACACTGCGGGTAAGATAATGGATCGAGTGATTTCGGGCAGATTACAGGAGGCAATTGTACGCTCCAGTGACCTTGCAAATTTTCAATATGGCTTCAGAAAGGCGCACTCAACAATTGATACTGTTAATCTCGTTAAGGGTATTGCACAAAATGCGATTTCCGGGAGCAGATTGAAGGGAGGTAACAAGCAATATTATGCAATTGTTACGTTGGATGTAAGAAATGCATTCAACATGGCAAGATGGGATTGCATATTGGCGAATTACGTCGAAGAAAAGTTCCACGTTATTTGCTAAATATTATCAAAGAATATTTCCATGACAGGGGGTCAATTCTCGTTCTATGAAATAACCTAATGAAAAAAAAGTTTTCATTTTGATTCCATCAAGTCTTTTTCATTTATAACATTTCACACAACGACAATAAGCGATTCTCGATGTCCAAATGAAAAAGAATCGTGAGAAAAACGCTGAATAAATTATTTCCATAGTAAGCTACACTGTAAACACATATTTTTTCGAGTTTCATGTATATTTCCGCTAGCTGATACAACAATTGGTTTAAATATTAGCTAAATAAATGATAAAGTAGATTTAGTTAATCAGTTTTTGTCATTGGCTGTCAAAATATAAAGTAAATTATAAAATTGACCAAATTATTTTTAAAACTTAACTAAATTAATTATTTGGAGGCTTTTCTTAAATATACGGAATAGTTTTTAATAGATTTACTTATTAGTTAAGTTTAAAGTGAATCATATTATAGTTTCAATGCACATTTAATGGTAAAAATACAAATTTAGTTTTTATAGAATTTTATTTCCATATTTATGATGTTCTCACCGCCAAAATGGTCGGTGAGAAAGTTTTATTCATATGAAAAGATTTTGACGTCATTTTTCTCCTTCTCATGGAACATGAATCGGAAATGTGTATTTCTCACTGAAAAAACTTTTCATTGTACTTTTCATAGAACGAGAATTGACCCCCAGGATTCTTCTATATAAAACGGATGATGGTTCAAAGGAATACAGTGTCACGGGAGGTGTGCCTCAAGGTTCTGTACTGGGTCACTGCTGTGGAATATAATGTACGATGGCATGTTCAGGTTCCGAATAGCTGAAGAAGCCAAGGTGATCGCGGACGATATTGCTATTGTAGTAGTTGCGAAATACAAGGAAGAGATAATCCGGATATGTAATGAGACTATACGTACAATCCGCCACTGGTTACAATCTGTTGGCTTACAATTGGCTGAGCAAAAGACCGCACCAGTACTAATTACTAGCAGGAAGGTTAAGGAGACCATAAATTTGAAGGTGTCACCATTGACGCCAGATTAAACTTCAAGGAGCATATGAAAACCGTGGCCGTGAGGGCCGCTATAGTGAATAACGCACTGTTCCGAATAATGCCAAACACAAGTGGAGCAAGACAAAAACGAAGAGCGCTATTGGCTAATGTTGTTTCATCGATCACGTTATATGGAGGTCCGATTTGGGCGGATGAAGCGAAAACCTCGTATGAACGCAAGATGAATTCCGTCTATCGACTCAGCGTCTTGAGAGTGATCTGCGCGTTTCGGACAGTTTCGGATGACGAAGTGTGTGTTATTGCAGGAATGCCTCCCATAGAAATGCTAGCTAAAGAACGTAAAAAAGTGTACGCAAAACGTGGAAGCGATGCAAATGATAAGACAACACAGAAGCATGCTCGCGACACAACTATGGTCGAGTGGCAAAATAAATGGAGTAAATCAAACAAAGAACGATGGACGTACCATTTGATCCCGCAGCTAACAACTTGGATGAACAGGAAGCACGGGGAAGTCGACTACTACCTGACCCAATTCTTAACAGGTCATGGCTGTTTTAGAGAATACTTATTCAAATATAAACATGACGACAGTCCATGTAGCACATTACTCCCGAGAATGTGTTGAATGCCATGTTAAAATATCAGGAGAATTGGATTGCTGCTAGTGAAATTATCTGTGGAATGATGAAGCAACTTAGGAGGCTCGAAAGGAAGAGGTGCGGTAGTCGATCCGTGCCAATCGTCGAGGATTAGAAGGGCAGCATTGCTGAACGCCTGCCTCGCGATGTAATGTCTAGCGATGGTTCCGCGGGGCTGTATGACACGGATATTGGGGGATGGTTTTAGTTGGTAAAAATCCAACCATAATACCATCATATAATCATACCATCATACCATCATACCATCATACGATCATACCATCATACTATCATACCAACATACCATCAAATCATTATACCATCAAACAGGTTTTATACTTCAAACTGAACTTTTTACACTTCAAATTGGGCTGAGTTTCGGAATTAGAAATATTATGTAAAATCTTGATTCCCAATCTCGAATTTATATCAATTATATCCTCATTCCCAATCTTGAATAGCAATGTTCCGTTTTTTATTTAAAAATAATTTTAGAATCTCATTTCCATGTCAAATTTGACTAAAATCCGTTGAGAAATATATAAGTTACTTCCTAATTGGCCATTCATAGAATTTGCTAAAGGTTCAATTCGAGGTTTGAAATATTAACAGTGACTTTTTTTAAGTCTTAAACAGTATTTGTGTACAGTTTGGTTCAAATCGATCAAAGTGTGTGGATTTGTTTGAAATATCCTAATCACACTCAACACTCACTTATATAGATTGCATAACCAATTCAACCCCAATTCAACCCGCAAACGGCCCCCAACTCAACCCTCCACCCAAACACAAACTCTCTTTCAATTCAATCCTCAAACCAGCATATATAAAGCATTGGCCAACTGCCCACTATATCTTAATCCAAACCCAACTCAACTTCAACTCAACCCGCAAATTGACCCCTAACTTAACCTTCAACTCAACGCCAAACTCAATACCCAACTCAATATTCAAACCAGCATACATAACAAGTTGGTAAGTATTTATAACCAGGTGTTTTGGGTCAATTCGTATGGCAGGTACTCGACCCTCTGGACGTACAGGTTCCAAAAGCTTTTCAAATCTCCGCCTTGACCATAGAAACAGATTGGCGAAAAACAATTCTAAATCGGATAAGCCATTCCCGAGATACCATGGGTACAGACATCCTGACATCCAGACGTCCTAGACTCAAGGACTTTCAAAACGTCGAGAAAAGTGGTTTTGGACCCACCAAATGTTTGGTCATTTTTGACAGGATTTCAGTACTTTGGTCTTTTTAGACCGAAGTAAATATTAAGAACGTGTGATAATTTTGTGATTAAATAATTTTTTAAACAACAACTATAGACATCTGAGGTACACAAAAAAAACAAAAGCTCCTCGCTGAGCTCAGGGCAATCGATTTTACAGCACAAAACATCTCGAGCAAACATGGCAGATTTAATAATGCGTCTGCTCTCTAAAGTTTGTAAATTTATTAACGCGAGACGATTTATATAGGGTACACGAACAAAACCATGGTTCAAGTTAAATGAACGACGCGATGCGTAAATCAAAAATTGTTTTTGAATACTTTCGATTCTCTCGGAATGCGTTTGATAGAACGGGTCCCAAATCACTGAGGCATATTTCAATATTAGAGGGTCACAAAATTTGCTCCCATTACGCATAATAAAACCCAATAAGGAATACCCTCTGCATATAATGTAGCCCACATGCTTAGTAAATGTATGGTTGCACGAAAAAATAACGCCAAATATGAGAAACTCGGCTAATTTGTGCATAGATAATCGTGATCAACAAAAAGATATTTCTTTGCATTTGCTCGTGTTCAAGGGCAACTTATTCTGAACGGACCATTCACAAAAGACATCAAGTTCGCCTTGCAAATGCGTACTGTCAATTAAAGAATAAATTATGGCATACATTTTTAAGTCGTCAGCATACACTTATAGAACCTGGAACACTGAACAACATCGTCAAAAAATATAGTGAACAGTAAAGGTACCAGGTGGCTGCTTTGAGGAACACCACAAGGTATGATAATTTCGAAGGAACGGATCTGCGAAATACTTACGCATTGCTGCCCCTTGAAAGACTCTCATTAAACAAATAAAGTAATGGTATAGATAAAGAGAGCGCATATTTAATCAGAATCTAAAGGGAGATATCATCAGGACTGCCGCAATGAAATATAAACATTCCAGTCCAATCATAATTTCCGCGAGTTGGATTGTGGGATATGAACTATAGCGACCATCAATGATACCTGAAAAGTTAGATATATGAGTGTTATCAAAAAAGGTCTGAAAAAGGACCTGAGAATGAAACATTATTGCATGACAAAGCCACGCGATTTTCTTTATTGATTTATAAATGCAAAAAAACGTTTCTTATTAAACAAAACTCGATCCACTTTCGATCTGTAAAATAATCATTTTGTAAAGAAAATCGTCGAACCCACAAAAACGTTCGTTCAAATAATTCAAAACTACTCTTCATAATACTATAAAACTTTGAAAAAGCAATCGAAATGTCCAATAAGTGAAATAAAGCTGTCCAATCAACATTATCGAAAAAGTGGTTTAGAGACACTACATCTGCATTCCTAAAATCAAATTTAATTTTTATTTTTATCTGATATACATATACTAGACCGCTAAGTCCGGACAAGATTCTATGTCGACGAGTTCACAAGATCCAAAAACTAAGTCCAAAATACGTCCAGACTCATTAAAAATTTTATTGAATTGATGCGCTCCAAAATTTTCAAAATTTTCTAACACATAGCTAGAAGTGATATCAACGGATGATCCCATAAACTCGTCATCGATAGAACACCAAGTGATTTTTGGCAGATTAAAGTCACCCACAGTCAAAAACCCTAACGAAAAAATGTTTCCGTTTTAAACGATTCTCGATGTCCAAATGAAAAAGAATCGTGAAAAAACGCTGAATAAGTTACTTTCACAGTAAGCTACACTGTAAACACATATTTTACCGAGTTTCATATAGATTTCCGCTAGATGGTACAGCAATTGGTTTAAATATTAGCTAAATAAATGATAAAGTAGATTTAGTTAATCAGTTTTCGTCATTGCCTGTCAAAATTTATAATAAATTATAAAAATGACCAAATTATTTTTAAAACCACAAACTAAATTAATTGTTTGAAGGCTTTTCCTAAATAAACGGAACAGTTAAGTTTAAAATGAATCATATTATAGTTTCAATGCAGATTTAATGCTAAAAATACAAATTTAGTTTTTATAGAATTTTATTTCCATATTTATGATGTTCTCACCGCCAAAATGGTCGGTAAGAAAGTTTTATTCATATGAAAAGATTTTGACTTCATTTTTTCCTTCTCAATGTGTATTTCTCACTGAAAATACTTGTCATTATACTTTTCAAGGAACGAGAATTGACCCTCGGTATACAGAAACGAAAAATGGTACTTTTCGATGTCGAATCCGAATTTGGCCGCAGAATTGCACTATCACGTCAGGATTTTGGGATGGGCTGTTTTATGGGTTTTTAATATTTTCTTGTATTGTTAGGGAATTTTAACAACCAATGCTGCCACCGTAAAGTTAATATCGACGGAACTATTTAAGTCAAAATTTTTGGAGTGGCGTGATTGATGGGCAATACGTAATTTTTTAATTTATACTCTCAATGCCATTTCACCTTGCTGCTCTTAGGTATTGTGGCCGAGATTGGTGTTGACAAAGAGAGCCTGTGCCTCTGCCGTTCGGTTACACTTTTCTGATCTTCCTATTTAAGGAGATTTGTGATCGGTGCCGTAATTGTAGAAACGTCTGATATAAATCCTAGTCCGATATATCTCCTTGGCGTCTTCAAATTTTGGATTGTAATGAAAATTGATACAATACTATCTACCTTCAATTTTGCAACTAGCCGCACCCATAAAACGTAACTCTATTGTTAGAACAAAGAAGGTTAATCAAATGTTTACAGTTCTTGACAAGTTTGGAAATGGTCAAGGAAATTACTCAATGAACCCAAAACAACATTACTATCTGAACAGAAAAAAAATGTTGTCGCACAGAGCGAGCTTTAAAACCTGTCACTATATGACACGCTGTTAATTCCTTTGTAAAACGGTACAATGCGAACCCAGATAACCAAACGATATCATCCTAATCATTCAGAGAGCAGTAAATTCTAAATTCTACACTCAGTTCAGAGGAAGAGCTACCTGAAAAGAAGACTACGATACATTAAGAAGAAATTGCTGCGAGAACCACAAAACTATCGTTGGAACTTGAGAGGTTTCTATGCCTAATGGAAGCCTTTTTTTGCCTCGTCTTTGTTGCCTTGTACCCGTTTAATTTTAATAACGTTCGACGTGTCGTCGATCCACTCACCCGCATACAGACTCGTTTTGAAACATAAATATTTAACTTTGACTTTAACTTGAGGGTTATGTCTGATTACAATACGAATTTGAAAGTACGAGATACGTTTGACCATTCTTGATAGCAGCTATCTGCGGAGCGCATAAAAAAACGCAGCTAATCTATGCACTGAATCGAGCTGATAAGTTTCGTTTTTATTTTACGCGAAAATAAATTTGGAGACTTCCGTAATTAACACTGCAAGTCTCTTCAGTCACCAGAAAAAAGAACATTCTATTCCACCACAATATTTAGTGCCTGGAAGGCAGTGGTGACACTCCAGTCATCTAACTCTGGTAATATTGGTAATATCTATGAATATCCGTCTAGTAGATCAACATTCCAACATTACGCAAAAAATGTATGTATATGCTCATTGCAAAACAAATTTTCTGGCAATGTACTATTTCTAAAGAGTTTTGCAAGATAGCTCTGCCGACAAATTTACTGCGAACCTAAACTTCAAATTTTACGGTAATATGACTGCAAACGTTGAAATTGATTTGAACTCATAGTTGGATCGATTTTTCAAGCAGGTAGCTGAGCGCCGATTCTTGAGTCTTGAAAAATGGTTTGACCGTAATTCTACAGTTTAAAATTACGATATTTTGACTTTATGTACGATGATGACAGCCTTCAACTCAGCTGCGTGTGATCTTCGATGCTTCGGTATAAATGTCACCTGGTATGGTTGGCCCTGTCATACAAAACGATTTATCCAAGGTATAATGCCAAATTTAAATTGACGATAACGAAATCTAGTTCAATAGAACAAATCTACAGACTCGCTACACTCACTACTGCTTAATACAAAAATTGTCAACTTAGTTAGTATTTGGTGTTCAAAACAACAAGTTATCGTTTCGAAGTTGATCAGATTAAAGAGAGAAGGCGATTATTGTTTCATCTTTCTTCAAATTTTTCACCGCCTTGAAGTTAGCCCCCAGACCTTCATCACAGAGAAATTTCAAATTACCTGCGATAATGCGAGCATAAACCCCATCCTACCAGGTTTATTTTTACTAAACAATTTAAAGTGTACGAGAGTAAAAATTCATTCCAAACCTTTTACGCGAGCGTAAAATCCATCCCAGGATTGTTTCTGAACCAATTACCCGATTTGCTGGTTAGAATTTTCGTTACATTAAAAAATGGTATTGTCTTCTCGTAGTTAAAAATGGAAAAAAATTGAAAAACTCTTCGGTCAAGATTATGGTGACCCTGGCAATTTGATATATCAGTAAAGTAAGGGGTACTATTGGCTAGCTTACATCAATAAATGTATTGCCTTCACGTAGTTAAAATGGAATAAAAAAAAAATTAAAAAAATTCTTCTGTTCAAGATTATATTATGGTGGTCCCGGAAATTTATTATATCGATATAGTAAGGGGTCGATATGGTTGCCATAATCTTGACCAGAAGATTTTTTTTTTTTATTAATTTTTAACTGTGGAAAGGCAATACATTTATTCATTAATGAAAATTTAAACCAGAAAATCAGGTTCACCCAGATTAAGCTTCTGAATCTTGACCAGAACCATTTTTAATTTTTTTTATTCATTTTTGACTAAGGGAGACTGATTTTTGACTAGTGAAAATTCTAAGAAGCAAAACGGATTCAGAATTGGTCCAGAGGTAACCAATAGAGTCCCTTACTAATCCGATATAAAAAATTGCCAGGGCCACTATAATTTTGACCAGTAGATTTTTTTTCCATTTTTAACTATTATAAGATAAAAAATGGTATAAAAAATAAAAATCCTGGCAGGTGATTTCAAATTTTCCTGGAGTGAAGGTTTAGGATAGGCGCTAATTTTTTGGACTCAGAGAACCCCAAAACGGATAAATCTCTAGGTCGAAAGTTTTCATGATTACTTAACTTTATTTTGCATAATGAATATTTTTGATCTTGAGTTTTTGCGGATTTATCCGTTTTGGGAGTCCCTGAGCCTGAAAAATTGGGTTTCGAAGGTGTGTCTAATCGAACCGAAACTTCATATTTAATTTTTTTTTTTTTCAAAAATTGGGAGAATTTAATGAATTTTAGTGTCAATCGGCCAACCGGAAGTGATGGCTTTCATGGATCAGAAAATTTATTTTCCAAATATCTCCAAAAATATATGAATTACAAAAAAACTTTTAAGTAAAAATTGTTAAAAAAAAAAATGTAAGAAATTTTCTAAATAAATTTCCAAAATTAACCGTTCTTGTGACACCTCAATTTTTGTTATAATAGTAGTGGAGTAAAATTATCATTTAAAAACGACAATCCTAAGGATTCTGCTGAAAGCTTACCCGACACACTATCAACATTAGGTTATATTTGGGTTTTTAATAAACCAGAATTCTTGAATCTTAAAATACAGAGTGAGAAACATGTCATTGCTGCATTTATTTTTTCTTAAATGTCTTAGCACTCAGTAGTGGGAATAAAAACATTTTGTTGTTTTAGGATCGTCCAAACCGATATCCACCGAAGTTGCTTTTGAGCTACGTAAGTTGGAGTTTACTTTTGCATTTATTTTCAAAAATTTTTAAACCACTTAGAAGCCGAAGTTAAATTTTGAATCTCATCTCAAGTTTAGAAACGAATAACGATTGAAAATTTTAAGTACGAAGTGAAAAGCTTTTTCTGTAAACATAACGTTTAAATTACTAAAAGGCGTTTTCGAGTTTATAGCGGTAAACAAATAAAGATTAATTCCTGATTATAATAATAAGTTAACAGCCAGAATGGCGGAAATGCTGTACCGCAAAGATACCCGCAAGAAGAAGTACCGTAGTTCGATTTACGATTAAACCACTGGAACGTAAGTCCAATAAGTGTCAGGTGATAAAATCGCACTTGATCGAATACGAAACGATATGTGATAAGAAGTTGCTCAATTATTCGTTTCGATCAGATTCGTATAAATTTGAACTATTTTTTGAGCAATTTCAAGTTTTCCTGCAGAAAGACGTCGAGTTTAGCAGTGGGTGGGACTAGCGATTCTAATTTATTGATAAAACCTAAGTAAATATCGATAAATTAGAATCCCTAGGTGGTACCATGACTTCTCTTCTTCTCTCATGATATCGTGTCTTTTCAGTCACTTAAGCCATTTATATCCGTGTAGGTATCTCTTATTTTATCCTCAGTTATTTAGGGCAAAGTACAAACTAAGATTGTAGCTTTCTATTTGTTAAAATTTGGTTTTCGCTTCACTGCCTCTTCCTTTGCAGGAAAATATTCCTAATGACTCCACTCATTACGTATTCGATATTTTGGCTGACTACATTGAGAAAGCGCACTAACGCTGAAATCGTTGTGGCATGTGGCTTTAATAGTTCTTCTTCTCTAAAGCAGAAATCTCATTTCTAGAAGGAATATTTAATAGACTTTCCAATTTCGCCAATGGACTATAATTCCGCCTTATGTATGTTCTATATCACTATGAACTTATGCCTACTATAAATATAACAATAAGCTCCAATAATCTTTTATTCTTCGGAGCACTATACCTTACAGAAATCCAAACCCAATATCAAAAATAAGAAACTCAAAGACGGAACTCCAAATCCTATATAACCCTCTATTGACATTCCTCGTTAATCCTTTGTTCCCATTTATTGTATTTATGCATTTAATAGTCGTTGTGTCATATATGTATGACGTAGTTCCTAAGCAAATCCAGGTATTTATTAAGGGCTGGTAGGCTGTGTTCGGAACCCGGCCACAAGATGATTTAAATTTTATTATTTATTAATCAAAACTTCCTACGTTGTGTTGACGAAAATTCAGCTTTCACCAGCTTTGCATTTATCTAACTCTGATTTTATTTATACATCGATTATTCATCCTCTATGTACTAATTTTCACACATTCTTCACTCTCTGATGAGAAGAATTTTCTCATAACTCACACATAATTTACTTAGTATTCTCTATTTGTTCACTCGTTATTCACCGATTATTCACTAAATGTGGAATGATGTGTAATGATGAGTGAGTAATCGGAGAATAATCAGTGAATAACGAGTTAATCTGTGAATATCAGTGAATAATGAATAAATAATGAGTGAATAATTATTCATTATTCCCTAATTTTTGACTCATTTTTCCCTTTTACTTTCTTTTACGTAAGTAAAATAAAGTATAATAATCATGAAAATTTTGGACCTTGAGATTTTTAGAGATTCATCTGTTTCGATGTCTGTTTGTCAGTCTGTGTCCTCTATACAGCCCAGATGGTTTAACCAATCGAACTGAAACTTCAGATTTAAGCTTTTTTGATAAATTGGGAGGTCCAGTGAATTTTACTCCAAATTGGCTAACCGGAAGTGGCCATTCCCTTGGTCCAGAAAATTTATTTTGCAAATATCTTAAAGAGTACAAGGTTTACAAAAAACTACTTAATACAAAATGTTTCCAAAAAAAAAAAAAAAAAAATTCTGAAAAATTCTTTGTTCGTAAAAGGAATTGGTGTGTTGGCCATACCTCCATTTTTATCCTATTTTTACAATTAAACTTTGTCAATAGGAACTGGTTTCAGACGGGAAAACTCGCCACAGCTTTTTTCTGAACCCTGCAATCTCTCTTAAGTTCTGTAGAGATGATTTTTGGTGTGATGATTTTTGGCTTCTTCATTCTTGTTGTAACTCTTTTTGGAAGGTTTATTAGACGTTTGCGGCGATAATTGGACATTATAAAAGAGGTATTATCTAGAGGCTGATTTTATTCAAAGCTCCTACGATTTACTAATTAAAATCGTTGTTTCCCTGATTTTATACAAAGTTTCCAATTTCTTTTGAAAAATCAAATTTTCCCAGATTTACCTCATGAAACTTTAACTGAATTATTCCCCATCTCCAGACCTTCAATTTATAAAATTTTTTATTCATTTTTGGATTCTTTCGCTACCCCGTAATTTGAATTGTCTTCGACTTTGACTATGTTTTTTATGGACTGTATTTCCACTTATATCCAATAATCTTTTTTTGTTTTTTTTTTCTCCTTTTAATAAAAATGCGCCTATTCAGCGTAACTATTCAAACACAATCATCCTCAATCCACCGTTTATTTCAACACATACTAGATTGATATTTTTACATACATAATTTTTAGTACAAAGCATTTTAATATTTACATGCAACACCACTCGACATTCTCCCCGCCTTGGAAAGGTTAAGCCTTTACCAACTATTAATTCAAAATTTATACACAAACTTAAACTACTAAGATAACAATCGTCCAGGTATTGTATTTTCCACTCGACCCATTAGCCATTTTGAGCTTGGTATATTGTCTTCATTCAGAAATGTTTCAAGTGTTTTATTGTTCTTCTACCAAAGCGTTACGTTGCAGCGTTTTTCTATATCACAAAAAAGCTTGGCACCGCAGTCACTGTATTTGTCAAATTGTCTTACGGATTCGTTTTTATAGCGAAGAAACTAAAAACATTGGTTATTATTGTTCTACAATAATAAAATCACGTCGGGGTCACCATTAATGGCTGCCACCAACATTGCGTTTTATACATTGTTTTTATTAATTATGAAAATTTTCGACCTTAAGATTTATCCGTTTTTGGGGTTCACTGAGTCTGAAAAATTTCGATGAGTTCATATTTAAGTTTTTTTTTTTTTTACACAAATTGAAAAGTACCATTGGATTTTAGTGCAAATCGGCCAACCGGAAGTGGCACTTCCGTGGACCAGAAAATTTATTTTCCAAGTATAAAAAAAAATAAAATAAAACACTTAATAAGTTTCTCAAAATTCTCCCATTGTAAAATGAATTCGTGTGTTGGTAATTTTTCTATTTAGACTCATTCAACAATAAATTATGCTATAAAATTATAAAGCAATGTTAACTATTCTGTATTATAAAGAACAATTATTGCATATAATTGGATTCGCTGGACTGCGAATTTCATGAATGCAAAACAGGAGAATGCTAACAAGCTGTCATGTATCACGATAACACATACACACCAATAAATCAATGTCAGATAACAAAACTTTCCTAGCTGGTCATATACAAACTGCCATTTATTGTGTGATATTTTATGTTTTTTATTTACCGAACGGTTGGGTAATTATTCGTCTTTTTTATTATTGTACCATTCCCTGGATACAAAAGAAAACCATATACGATGTACTAATGATTCCATCAAGCTAATTGTAGCGTTGCTTTTATTTTACACATGGAAAAAAAAAAATCTGGAACAAAAGGCATCGTATAGTTTCCAGTTTAAATGTGTATCCTCTGTCTATAGGATATCCTGTTTTATACATACATACTCGTACGAGATATTTCAAACCACCATTTAAAATAAAATGAAAAAAACTCTTCCTATAGTGGAATATGGGATACACATTTTATTAATTAATAAACTACTTATGTCCGTACAAAGTTTATTTTTTGTACAGCACAACAGTTTCCCGCCAAAATAAAACCAAATAAATTTCCCATCAACATATACAATACAAATGAGGCTGAATATGGTAAAAGTTAATGAAAGTTTGTAACTGTCAAACTTTTTTTTTTTTTTTGTTGTTGTTTGTGTTTATACGATTTTGTTTGGGTACAAAAGTAAAAAATTTTTAAACGGTTTGATTATTTGGAAGTTATTTATGACTTTGTTTGTTATGTATACGATTCTTTCCGTTTGGTTGTCTGTACGCAGGACCATACATTCATACAGACATCAAGAGTGTAAAAAAGTATTTAATATAAATTTATTGTACTGGTTACAGGGTGAGTAATGGATTTAGTTTTAAACAGTGAAATGAAAGTGTTTTATTTATACCCTCTTCCAGATTTATTTCGACAACGTTACAATTTCATTTCCGATCCCCAAAAAATTTTCTTTTGTTTGACAACAAAAATTGACTTAAAACAGGAATAACAATTGAATAATAATAGGAAAACCTCAGCATGATTTCTTAAGATATTATTATGTACAAAATATAAATAGGACGAGATAACATAATAGGAGGAAGAAAAAGATTTCGAAAAGAAAACCAGCAAATTATAATGTCCATTTATTGTACGATATTTTCCTTTATTATATCCATCTCTTTGACGGTCCTCCTTTTACAGTACAGTATAAAGGAGGATGTTAGGTTGATTTTTTTTTTATCTTCAGACATATAAAAGAAAAATGATTAATAATTTTTATGATCAAATTACGAAATGTCACTTCTTGGTTTAATTCGGTAGGGAAAGATGTGAATTTATCGATTTATCTTTGTGGTTCGGCAAAACTTTTATTTTATCCTTTTAAATATTTTTTGTATTGATTTACATAACATAAATGATTATTTAATTTGACCTTGACTTTCGATAAAGATTTGTGTGTGTGTGTGTGTATCATCTCTATGCAAATTAACACCAATGGTTCAGAAGCAATAAGAATTGATTATTGTGTTACATAATGATCAATCGGTACAAAATCGAGTGTATTGGGAATTGAATAAATATTGAATTTATGATTTATACGTTTTTCATTACCATACCCTATAGAGACAAGCACCTAATCTAAAAATAATTACAATGAAATAAAATATCACAAAAAACTTTTTTTTTTAACATTACCATCCCATATTCAAATCAAAATAAGTTTTGATTTTGCGCCGAACCACAAACCTCACTCTTCGAGATACAATTATTTCAAATAATAATTTATTTGCCAATAATGTGATTTTTTTTTATCTCAAGTATTATAAACCCTTGGTTTATATGATTTCTTACAATTTTCTTTCTCTTATGCCCATATTTTGATGTAAATTTCAGTTGAAATTCAACAAATCACATCAAATAATTCAAAATTTTCTATTTTAACGCCGATCTATCTGTTGTTCACAAATTAAACTCGAAAAACGTCATTCTCAGTTGTTCGCATGAATGGATTCGTTATACTCATTCATTCGTATCAACTCAAAAAGTAATGAACACGATGAAAGTGAAGTTTTTTGAGTTGTGCTACTAAACATAAAAGCCAGTCATAATAAAGTTTTTTTTTTCAGCTATGCAGATGTTCTATCCTCTTTAACCCTTCTAATTAGCATTTGGTTTCTTTCCCCGCAAAAAATCTGGTCTTCGAGCAAAATGTTGAGCTTAGCAAACAGGAAAAAGTCGCTGCAGCGGCCGGATCTGGTAAAATGTAATAATAATGTTACTCTCATATTCATTGATTAACAATTTTGTAATTTGAACTCTCCAATTACAAACCTTAGACAGTTTTACTAAGAGTCAAAAATATTTGATCATATTTGGCTTTATGAAGCTAACTTTGATAAAAAAATTTTGTAAAAAGGGTCTTTCATAAAAGATTCAACTCATACTATCATTTATCTTAGAGAAAGGTATTTTACAAAATATCTTTGGCTTAGAAAAGTGATAGTGTGATTCCGGCAGTATTGTGCGTCTAAAAATTTTTGGAGATTCTTTGTCTACACGAAAATGTCGACAATAGCGCAGACAATAGTTTTCGACGTAGATAATGTAGAAAAATAGTAGACAAATTGTAGGCAATGAAAATATTATTTTTGTTGTTGTTTTCCATCGTAATGAGTTCCTAACTTCATCTTGAAGTTCTCAAATCAACCTTAAATCCAGAATATACAATATAAAGCATGGGAAGCCTAAAATCAAAGATATCTTAATTTCTCAGGATACGAAAAAACCCTAAATATGTTTATATTAGTATTTTAGGATATATCCCTAAGTGTTGAAGAATCCTGTAATCAGGGTTGTAAAATCATTTTTATGTGTTCAGAGAAATGCGAAAAACTCCTCTGAACGGGGCACAGCATTAATTGCTTGTATCTCAAATGACGCAGAATTAAATTGTGCATAAAATGCTTCCCTTCTTTTGTTTTCCTCTTTTCGTGGTGGCTTAGTCCGGATAATCACCAAGTAATACCATTGTCTTTCTACCACAATGCTTCAAAACATAATTCCCATACATTCCCATAGATTTTCCCACTGCAATAGGAGTAACTTTGTATTTTCTTCGGTATAAAACGTCTGCAAAATATTTTCTTAGCGCTGTCAAGATATAGGTGATATTATGCCTGCCCCAGAAAATATGGCCGAAGGAAATTTTCAGAGCCGGAATTCATTTTATTTTACGATCTCAACACTTAGACGTAAAATTTTATTAAAATCTATCCACAAACATGCTACCCATTTCCTTTTTGTGGTGTTTCGCAATATTCCTAGAATTTGGCTCTCATTTTATTTAAGAAATCCAATCGCAAATTATATGACCCAAGAAACTCTTCAAAGCGTTACTAATTCTATTTTATATGAGGAACTATATAGGCTCGGCTTAATAAATTAGACATAAAATTTCACTAAAATCGATTGACAAACGTACGTGTTCCATTTGCGGCTGAAATTGTTGAAAAGGTCTGGTCTGGTTAAGTATTTAGAAACAAATTTCTCTTTGGCAAATCTAATTTTTTGATTTATGGTTTGTATTTATGCACCAAAGTATCATTAGGAGTGTCCCGGAATATTCATTGAATTATGACCATGCTTTATTTAAGAAACTCCATCCCTGCCTCAAACGGAACTTCTGTGATTTTGCACCAATTTGCGATTTTGTCCAAATGATAAATCAATGTTGTGGATTTTGAAACTTTTCTAGAAGAGATTTTACTACAAATCTGGTTTCTAGCCAATGGATGGTGGTCTCTATCAAACCAATTTTATAAAGCTATTTCGTTTATTTTTTTTTTTTTTTTCATCAAATACATAACAAATTTCGAGACTTAAAACTATCCTGGTTGTTTTAAGTCAAAATGTACTACTTTTTCAAACATTTTCAGACTTCGTTCAGGTTTAGACGTTAATTACCTAGTCACGCTAGTGACAACTCCCATGGCCTGCCCTTTTTTTAACTAAATCCAATGCAAAGGTGCCTCTTAATTTCTTATCAAATCCTGAACAAATTTGCATAAGCTGCAGTGAATAATATATCGCTAAAATCGCAAAATTTTCGATGATTACTTGTGACTTTCGATGATTTCTTGTAACGGTTTGAAACATTTCGGTATCTCATAAAAATAGTAGTATATAATATGTGGTTTTGTGTGCTGAGCGATTTTTACTTGTGGAAAAAAATGAAACAAAGAATTTGTATAGAATTTTGCTTTAAGAATGGAATGAAGTGCACATCTGTATTGAAACTGTTGAATGATTTGTCGGGTCTTCTATAAACAAATCAAGCATCTACCAGTGGTACAAGCATTACAAAGACAACCATGAAGACGTTGAATATATGACGAGCTCGTTGGAAGCCCCAGTACACCAGCAACCGACGAAATTATTCAATTTCGACTAAAGATTTAAAATCAACGACGATGCAAAACTGGTCAAACAGAAGAGAAGTCTCAAAGTAAGCTTCCTGAAAAGGCAAGACCGAAAAGAGCTCATCAGGTTCGATCGAATCTGAAGGTTCTGCGCACTGGTATACTGTTATGTTCAATTTTAACGGCACAGTATACTACGAGTTCGTATCACCTTCGTATCAATATGTCTTGATTTGTGGGAAAACAACTCATGGTCATTGTTCCAAAAACCAAATTGCCGGGCACACAAAAACAGTGTAACCTTTTCGCAGCCAACAATAAATTCAGAATCGAATGCGGTTAAAAATGTCAAAATTCCTCTGAGACAAGTGTACCAACCCAACAAAAAAATATTGTAACAACTGGATTTTTACAGCCCGCGAAATTAAACAAATCTACGATTTTCTAATCAAACCTTACATTTTATCAGATATAAAATATTTGATATTTATTCTAAAGGTGGTTATATGACAAAATTAAAATCATGGTTTCCCATTTTCAAGAATCAAATAACTGCAATAACGGTCGATTTTTAAAATTCAACATATTTTGGCGTGCCGAATCAATTCTTAAACGTGCCATGAATTTACGATCATTGATATAAATGGTTAAAATATGTACTCGTGTTAAATTTCCATAAGCTGTTAATTCCTCTAGTCTGCTTGCTTTCTTGAAACATACAATTGTGCCAAGATACATATGACATGGGTAAATGAATTCTTCCTTCTTTGTTGATGAGAATGCATTTTGTTGCTTATGTTTATGTAGTTCATTTGTAAATATTTTCAATATCTGTACTACAAACTCTTCACCGCCATTTTCTATTTAATCAAATGTTTGTGAATTTAGGATTGGACGCCTTCTTTGATAATTTCTGCTGCTGCGTTAACAACTCTTGCCGCGACGATTTCTTTAAGTTTTTCCCCATAACAGCACTTATTTGCTTTTGCCTACTGATATTGTTCTTTCCAATCTGCTCAATTTCCTCCAAACAAAACAAGCAATTGCTTCTAAAATCGAGAGATGGCATATACTCGATCTTAAAATTTTCTGCTGCTGGAAATTGTCGACGCATTTTCTTCATTTCCGATATTGTCTACATTATGTACGCCATTTTTTGAATTATCTATATGCATTGTCTACACGAGTAGATAATTAATTAAATACTTCATGTAAACAACACGGGATAATACTGGATTCTAGCCTTATACACACAAAATATTGTTTATAATCTCAAATGGTAGCAGTACTACTAAATAAGTTATCTGATGTATATAAGTACGTAAGAAATGGGATGTTCTTCCCGAACCGTGAGTTAAAACCAACGGGAGATAATTAACTCTGTTTTAAAATTAAATTAGTATAGTTGCTAATAATTTAAATATATCTCCAAAAAATCCATTGATCTAATCCAAAACAATTGTTAGATGCAGTTAAATCGCTCGGGAGTTAAAATTTAACACTGGTTAGAAACCATCTACTTCCGTAATATTGTTCAAATTATTTTTAAAAATTGTTGTACTTTTAACTTCGTTTAATTATTTAATAAGTTAATATTAATGTATCACATATTATTTAATGAATGTCTCCATTTCTAACAAGCAGGTACTACATTAAATAGCTGTGCTTCTTTTTAATCATCTCAATCAATGAAAATCCAGCTCCTGTAGTCCAACGAAATTCAAAATACGGCGCGCGGGCGTAATATTTCAACCGGCTTAAAATTGTTTATCCAAAACAAAAAGAATTAATTCCTGAACTTGGTGATGAAGTATGGTAGAAACTGGCATTTTGATCAACAAAATTTGATCAAATTAACAACCATAATCATTAGAATGCGAGCGAGGCAATAAGAAATTATAGCCAGGCGTAACGTACTCGAACTGCAAAATTTGGCAACCATGTTAAAAATAATTTGTAGACAAGCATATGAGAATAATTTCAAGCATTTACCAATTTTTACAAACAAATTTGATCCGGCTAGTTCCGTAAATTTAATTCTTTCACCCAAGTAAAAATAAGTTTGGGTATCGCTGCGAACCAAACAAATTCTGCTCCCATTTTTACTTTTATAAATTATAAATGTGGTAGAAAATATAATAAATGCAGTTTAATTGATTTACAAAGCGTCATATCGCAATATTTTTGATCTACATACTTCACACATTTATTTTTTAGTGCTAATATTATCTCTTGTTTGGAAATAATAAAATGCTACCTACTAAATGGAGTTAACAATAATGCAATAAAGGAGTTAAGCAATAATATTGCCTCCGAAAAGGAACTAATATTTTGAATCGGAAGTATTTTTAATACTACTTCGAAAATAAAGTATCCAAAAAGAAGCCGATGATTGATGGCAGTAGAACAAATCATTATCGTTTTAAGTGTACTTGCTTAAAGTCAGTAATTTAGAAAACTGTGTGAAACAAAAATTAAAATTAGGTATTCAATTATTATTTTGTAATGAGCCTGTGCCAATTAAAAAAAGGAAAATTAGATTGTGGGCATCCATATAAACTAATTAATTATGTGAGCGAAAAATCAAGTGTTTGTTTCCAGTGTAATTTAATTAGGTAAGTAAATAAGTGACCACGTGTAAAAATAAAAAATTAATCCTATAGTGATTGTTACAGGTGTTGTTAGGTTATTTAAGATTTAGAAAGAATTAATCATGATTCGAGTAAAATTGCCCTTGCTTGGGAAATATACGACAAAAACTGTTGTAATTTTTTTTTTTTTTTTTTTTTTTAATTAAGAGTATGTACTCGATTTTTGGGTTTTGGTGTACGGTTATAAATAACATGATTTTTAAGAAAAATTGGGATTATTCGTAAAATGCTATTCTCGCCTTTTAAAAGATCTATTTTTTAAAAGATTGAACATTAAGCCCTTATTTGAGTAATGTTGTTGAAGTAAGAATACTTCAAAACACTTACTTTACAGTATACCCCTAATTATTTCATCAATGGTAAAAGATAGGGTATAAATTGCCAGTTATTTTTTTTTTTTTCAATATTAAATCTTCGGTCAGCACTCGGACCTCATCAAGCAACACCATTTGTACATCAGAGTGCTCCAGAATAACACGCTCGACACTCAGACCCCGATAAAGAACATAACTCGAACAAAAAGTTACATTAAACATAAATTGAGATAAACGAGGACTTAGCGAAAAAATCACGACTTTTGATTTTTGCTCATAATTTAACAGTACCCAAACCAAAATTACTCTCAATTATAACAAATATAACAAATTTATTATTAATAAAATTAAACATTGTATTTATTTAGCAGAGCAACAATATAATATTATAAACAATGATGTCTTATTAATGGACACATGTGATCGAGGAAACTTAAGGCTTTAAACTTGTACTATTCAATTCTTTGGATATATTGATGGACCTGAAGAAATCCTCAATACCTCCATCACCATAATCAATATCAATGGTATATAGTGGCCGATTAAAAAATGTGGTGGCCGAAACTAAGAAGTACCAGCGATAAGCTTCACTGATAAATCCGGGAACAGAAAGGAAGTTTCTGTAATTATTACGAATGTCGTAAACAGTACTTAATCTCAGAATTCTGTGCCCACTTCTAGGGGAAAAAAATTTTAAACTTTAAATACATATAGGTGTTGCAAAGGTAAAATTTTACAAGCCATAAAAATTGGCCAAGAACGATCGCGACGACTCTTAAAAAACATAACCCGAACAATGTATTTTTGCAAAATGTATAAAGAGTCCAATGTATTCATATAAACCCCACCCCAACAAGGTAATCCATAGGAAAGCCTAGATTCAAAACATGCATGATAAAAATTTAATAAAACGGTGGATGGACAAAACTGACGCTGTAAATACATGGCACGTAAAGTAAAATTTAATTGCTCTTTAACCTTTTGAAAATAAATTTTTCAATTTAAATTAGCATCCAGATGCAAACCTAGATACTTAAAATTATAAACAGGTTCAATTGGAATGCAAAGATTGCTACAATTCACTAAATTACAATTCCTCATATGGCAAACAATCTCTGGAACATAACTCGAATATGGGTCGCCAGCCAATCTAAAATTCATAATTTTAGTTTTGTCACTTAAAATCATGGAATGATCATCAAACCAAGATCGCAATGTATTCATATCAGAATTAATATAGTTGGATATTTCAGAAGTACTTGAACCATAATAACTCAATGCCATATCATCAGCAAAAGCAATAATTCTGCCTTTCAAATCCAAATTAAAAATAGAATTTATATAAACTAAAAATAACACAGGACCGAGGACCGAATCTTGTGGAAATCCAAAGTCTGCATTGAACGGCATGCTAAACGAATTATCAATTTTTACTTTAAAAAACCTGTTACGAAGATATGATTTAAACCATAGAAATGGCACACCTGTAAAACCACACTTGTAAAGTTTCCGTAAAAGTAAATTGTGCAGCACCAACACACTTTTTCCCATTTAAATTAGTTCTTTGGATATATTGGACCTGCGGAGAAATCCTCAATACCACCATCACCATCAGCAATATCAATGGTATATAGTGGCTGTTCATCAAATTTCGTAGAAACAAATTATGAAGATTGCAATTTTCAATTTCCGGAGCGCAAAAGTTTAATAGAAAATTTATTATGTTATATGTACAGCTGGGCCAAAAATATAAAGCACCCCTATCTATTAGCATTATATATTAATATTATGTCTTTCTAAACAATGGGTGTTAACGAACGAGTCATCCCACCGAATGCGACCCTTAATTATTGAAAATCACCAATTTTTGTTTTGTTTTAGGTTCTTAACAAGAAGTTGTAGCGTCGTAAAATTTTTTTATTTTAGTTTTGTATTTGATCGTGTGCAGTCTTCACATAAAGTGTTTTAAATCAAAAAGAGTTTTCGTAAGTTTTTTGAGAAAAAAAGTGTGTTTGTGATAATTATGCCTAAAGCGTGCCAACTCAGTGAAGGAATAAGGGCACAAATTGTGTTGTTGGATTCAAAAGGGTGTAAGCCAAATTAAAATATACCAAAAATTAAAATGCTCTCGTGGAGCAGTTCAATCTACATTGAAAAGGGTTAAAGAGACCGGGGACTATGCCTATAAACTACGCTCAGGCAGAAATCGTATCACTTCGGTAAGAGACGATCGACAAATTGTGCGAAAATCTCTCAAAAACCGAAGAAAAACATCTGCTGAGATAGCTGCAGAGCATTTAACAGAACAAGAAGTTCACATTTCGGCACGGACAGTTAGAAGAAGGCTCCTGCAAGCTGGATTGAAAGGTTGTAAAGCAAGAAAAAAACCTTTGCTCTCACTTACCAACATAAAAAGTCGCTTGAGATGGGCTCGAGAACACAAACATTGGAATGACGTGGATTGGGCGAGAGTTGTTTGGTCAGATGAATCTACTTTTGAGGTAAATATAAAAAATAAATATTAAAAAATAATTAGTCAAAAAAAAAATAAAAAATTGTGCTATGTATTTTAAAAGAATTAATAGAGAAATTTATGTTAAATTTGATGGAATTTTTATAGAATTTTGGAACTCCTGGCGCAACCATCGTAAGAAGAAGAGTCGGGGAAGCATACAATCCTGATTGTATAGTGCCTACCGTAAAGCATGGAGGGGGTAAACTGATGGTGTGGGGTTGTATGGCATCATCAGGGGTGGGAAAACTGTTGTTTTGTGAGGGTCCGATGAACAGTACCAACTATGTTACCGTCCTCGAGGCTACATTGAATGCCTCAATTCGGCAAATCTTTGGGGAAACGGATAGTTCTTCGATAATTTATCAACAGGATAATGCCCCCTGCCATACTTCCCGCGTTACGATGAGTTGGTTTCGAAAAAAACAAATTCGAGTCATGGACTGGCCCGCCCAGTCACCAGACCTAAATCCCATTGAAAATTTGTGGTCAATTTAAAAAAAAAAAATCAAGGATCGCAGTATGACTTCAAAGGAAGACCTCAAACATGCGCTGACAGAGGAATGGAAAAATATATCGAGAAATACCTGCGAAAAATTAGTACGGTCGATGAATAAAAGAGTCCTGGCTGTCATCAAAGCCAAAGAAGGACCTACAAAATACTAAAATTAATAAAATATAAAAAGTATTTCCTAAAAATATTGAGTTTTAATTTTTGTCTTCATTCGTTTTGTAGATACTGCAATTTGGGAGGGGTGCTTTATAATTTTGGCCAAGTCTGTATATTTTATTTAATGTTATACCACAGAATACAACCAGAAGAGAAATAACGCTGTTTTTTATGGACAAATTTTGACTCATTTTTTTGACCTTGATTTGCCAAAGGTAAGAGAAAGTTGGGTTATGTATTCTTTGGTTTACTGGTTTTGATTTGAAATAATAAAAATTGAGAATCCTTAACAATGTAGTTAGTGAAATTATTTGACAAGTTTTGTTTTGACATCATAATTTGTATTAACTACAATAATATTCAAAAATAATTATACTTAAATGTCCAAAAAATAAGGTAAGATGAAAAAAAATTTGTTCCACGCAATGTCTATTCTGTTTAAATCTTTCTTCTGTGGTTATACTATAATGTTTATTTATAAAGGGTGCCCAATTAGAAGTTCCCTAAATAAACCAGTTGATTGGTTAAGTTACTTTAAACTGCAGTTAGATAATCCAGGTGTCGCTGGAGAATTAGGTTCACGTTTCAAATTTCTATCATAACAGGAAAACGGCTATTCAAAATTTAATAATTAACCAATCACTAATCGGAAATCTTTTTCGGTTTCATTGAATAAGCTTTTATGTTGTTACAGACAATTCTAAAATTTAGAAAGGATCCGCTGCTTTCATAAAGAAGGTTAGTTAAGAACTACAAATTGTTTACAAAATTTACAAATAAATTTAGAAGAATTCAAGATCCATTTTGAAAAATTATAATTTCGACTCAATCTGGATAAAAGATCTGTACAGATCTATAAACGGCTATTCTGAAGTCCTAGAATCAAACGCGGTATCTACTGGTGACTTGAAATTGAGATATTAGGCTTTAAAGTTTTGGTTATAGCCCTTTGTAAATGGGAATGTTTGCTACCTAATAGAGGTGATTCCTACTCAAAGTAACAGTAAATGAGGTATACTAAATACTAAAACCAAATGCGGTATGTACATATTCGCACAAGTAGTTACTGCGTTTTTAGCTAGTAGTATGTAGATACCGCATTCGTGCTTAGAAAAAGTAGAAATTTTAGAAAGATACGATCAAATGATGCGTGTTTTTGGAAGAAATAATGTAGATACTGAGTTTTCGTCGGTAAATAGGTAGAATAACATGCCAGGTTACTAAGAAAACCATAAACTCAATTTCCAATTTTTTTTAGATACCGCGTTTGATTCTAGGACGGCAGTATTATTGTTGTAGTTTAGTATATGATTATTAGATTAAATTTGGAGTAGTTGTTTTCCAGTCTGTGCTTAAAATTTGAAATACCTAATTTTACAGCAAGAAATCGAATATCGGAACCAAGTTCGATGTAGGAAAAATTTGTTAAAGCATTTACGATTATATTTATAAATTTTTTAATAAGGTGACTTTAACAGGAACAACCTGTATTAATATGAATATTACATATTCATATAGATGTACATATTTGTTGTTTTCGCTATTCAAATGTATATAATGTACATTTATATGGGCGTGTCAAATGCCAAACCTGCTTAAATCCAATTTTTGAAAAAAAAAAATTTAATTTCGTTTTATTAGCTTTATTTACTCGTAAATCTTACGTTAATCAATTAATGGTTATCCAGGTAACCTTATCAGATTTAATCGAATATCACTTAAAAATGTAACTATTACAATTAAATGATTTTGGCACACTCCTAGGCCCTAAAGCCAAAACTCCATTGATGAAAAACAAATGTTATCGATAAAAGTCATAAAGGTTTCCCGGGTAAACCAAAATAGACATAAAAATACCAAGCTAGTAAAACGTAATTAAAAAATTTTCAAAAATTGGAGTTAAGTAGTTAAAGGGTATAAAAAGTAATTGAACGAAATTTAGTATAATTTCCCATATCAGGACACATTTTTTTTTTGTTTTTTTGTTTTTCGTGACTTTTTTGAGTCACATAAAAATTTTCTAAACAAAAAAAATATGCATGTTTTAAGAACGATAACGATTATTCCTAATTTTCAACTCGCAAATCCTAATGGCAATAAGCCATTTTGTAGACATCTTGAAAACCTTGTATAAGAGATTCTTGAGATTTTCGTACGATGAAAACCAAGATGAGTTATTGCAGTTTTAGTTTTAGTTTTTTTGTTGAAAAATCTGCTCTCTTCTGGTGCGATTAAAAATTACGCTCGACATGTTCATCTGAATTTTTGGTCACGTTTTTCGCTAAGACTGCAATAACTGGCCGATTATTTGCCGTAATATTTAAAAGCGGAGCACAGCATTGGAAAGTAGAACCATTTCCTTTAATTCCAAAAACAAAACACAAAACAAAAAAACTTAAATTCGATATGTCAGCGAGTTCAGTTAGAAAATCTTAGTTTTAATAACTCTGAATAGGAGATAAAATCATTAACAAGCCTGTTTATTTTTACTCCCCAAACTATCATATTCTGCGAAAATATGTTGTCAGAATGAACTCACAAAATATTTAACTAACTTAGGGTGATAGTTTAATGTTTAAACTTCCTTTTGAAAGTATTTCATCAAAAAACGAATCTTCCTAATTAGGAGTTACGTTTAACAATCCTTTTGGCCCGGTCCCTTTTTAAGATAGCGTGAGGCGTGTCGCACTTTGATATGACCGCTTCATATTTTCCTTCTTATTCACGTTGCAAGTACGTTACTTACTTTACCAAATAACTGTAGACTGTTTATCTCATAGATAATACTAAAATTTATAACGAATTTATAAAATCCCACTTCTGACCCCAATGATTGCGGTGTCAAGCTATTTTGGAATGTAGAAAACCGCTTAGTAGGCGTACAGTTTTTTTTTTTTCTTTTTTTTTATAAAAGTAGTCGAACTAAAAACATTTGATTGAAGAAAATGAAACACTTTGTATTTTGATTTTAATTTAATTGAGTGTAATTCAGTAAGCACAGATGGTAAGTGATTAAATTTATTTTTTGGCAGATATTTTGCGCCTGCTCAATATTAGAAATCAAAACAAATTGGCAGTACATATACATAAAATTAATTTGTATTACAATTTTATATAGCAGTTTACAATTACTTTATGCAATATCAATATCAGTTATAAATCAGGTACACACACAAACAAGAAATTGAAGAACATTTGAATATCAGAATGCAATTTCGTGTTTTGCCTTTTGATTTGTGATATTTTTGTACATTTTGTTATACGAGAGAGAACGAGACGAACAAATTAATCGAGTAAGCTACTTATTTACAAACATATGTACATTTAAAATCTAGGAGGCATTGATTTGACTTTTCGTATTATAATAGTTGTATTGCTGTCACCAAACAAAAACCAATTACAACAACAATCGTACTAGATAGACCAGAAAATAGTTTAGCTAACCGAAAAAAAAAACGTGGGTTAAGAAATCTTAACCAAATTTTCAGTTTTAAAACCTGCCACAAACAATTAGACCAAAATTTGGTTAATTAATTTATGTTGTTGCTTTGACCAGCGTTAACCAAAAAGATATCTAACTCATTTTGGTTGAAAGCAATACACTTAATAGCTGCATTTGTGATACACAACAGCATTTGGTCCAACAAATGTAGGTGAACAATAATTTTGTATTAAATGGTTGGTAGCAGTGAAATAAACAAAACAAAAAATAAATACCAAACTCATTCAAAATAAAAGCAAACAAGTTAAAGGATTTTAAGGGTTTTTTGAAAGATAATTTGAAAACAAGATAAAGAAGAATATAATTTTGAGTAGTATCACACCAATTTTTGATGTAATTTTTAACAGTATCTTAAGGCACCGGTAGTACCAACCTCACCGCTATTGTTGTTATATTGCGAATAGAATGTGCGTTGATTTTTTTTCGAATCATACCGTGCATAAAAACAATTCGCTAAAGTGCAAAAAGAGTTTATAACCTTTCAAATTTATGAACTGTTTAATTATGCTTTTAGTAGTAAATGGATCAGTTCAGGCTATAGTAATTTATAAGCCATTAACGCACTGTTATTAGTAGAAAAAGATATTAATACTGTTTTAATATAACTCACAAATGTCAATGCCATCACACCCCTTAAATAATACAAAAATTTTACTATGCCATTAAAAAATATTTTAGCGATTCGATACCATTGAAATTACCATCGGGAAATGTGTTTTTACTACCCAAATACCAAATTAGCTATTCGAAGGCCGTAACCATTAAATATTATTATCTTAATATTATACTTAGTAGAGAATTTGCGATGGCCATTAACGATTGGAATTTCATTGAATTAGCTCACCTACACACGCACCTTTTTGAATAATTCAGAATTTTATGTATTTATATGGAAAATCAACATGTGTGTACTATGTATATGTATAAAAGATTAAACATAAATAATTAACGTCAGAATCTCGAATCTATTTCTACAATATTATAAAACGATAATAAAAGAATCGAATAAATAATTGATCCATTAGACACAAAAAAAATTAAACAACACTAAAAATATGCTGACGTTTGCACGCCTAACAGATAAATAAATAGAAATAAAAAAAAGTAAAACAATGTTTGATTATTAATTATACGGATTAAAAGTCTTGTTTATTTTTAGAATAACAATCCATAACAAAATTTATTACCCAAATTTTCGTGGGGCACACCCTTCTGCCCATAATTCGTTAACCCGATTATTTTATAGAGGTACTTTTATAATACCGCACTCGTTGGTTTGTCGCGGGAATGGGATGTAATTTGCTAAATGTCAAATATTAATAAATATTGGTCCAGTCATCAAATAAGTGGATGGGATAAATCCATTTCTAAATTAGGCGAAACAAAAAAATTGTCGACCGATTTATAGCATTTTTTTTTTTTTTTTTTTTTTTTTTTTACTCAGCCTTACAACATACGAGTATGTACGTAGTTTTATGATGAAATCATGTTTTGGTTTAGCACACAAAACTATGAATGATTAATTTTTATGGGTTTACAATAGAAAATTGGAAAACATTAAACACAAATCAATCATTCAAATCGGATATTGATCGATATTATTGTTGAATTGGCTGTATTTATATTTTTGCATTATTAACAGTTAAATTGAACTGAACCAAAATTTGAGTTTCAAGTGAGACGAAAATAGATCGTTTGCTACAAACTATAATAATAATTTAATAGTACCACATACTATATTTATTGAAACAACACAAAAATAGAAAAAAAAACGTGATTTTAAATTCATTTGTGGTAACACGAGGAAATATTAAAATAAAAAATTTTTATACGTATGTATATTAAAATTTGTCCGACTTAACCCTACTTATTATGCATACCTTGAAATTAATCTCGTTGGTTAATGCCACGTTTTGTTTTTTGAACAATAATAATGAAAAACTATTCAGCATCGGGAGTTAAAAAGTAGGACAGTAAACTTTACTAATAGCACTGATAAGAATAGACAGATGTGGATCTTGTATGAGCCATATCTGCATTCCAAATTTCAATAGCAAATTCCAATCCAATCTGTTTAGACCAGGACGTGCATATATTTTACATTTCTATCCCTTTTTATCCTTTTACCCATGACTATTTTTATTACAAAGGAAAACCAAAAAAAAAAACAAAATGCTTCGTTTTTGTTTTGATGTAATAAAAATAGTCATGGGTAAGAGGATAAAAAGGGATAGAAATGTAAATTATATATACGTCCTGGTCTAAACAGATTGGATTGAAATTTGCTATTGAAATTTGGAATGTAAATATGGCCCATACAAGATCCACATCTGTCTATTCTTATCTGTGCTAATAGATTGAAAGGGTTTCCTATTCAATTCTGAATATCTATTTAGATATTCAGAATTCACATAGCAAGATTTTAAAAACAAATAACAGCTAATAATAACAAAAATGAAATACAAATTTATTATTTAGACGATTTTAACTCAATTGTCAAAAACATATTTAAATTTTGCTGTCAAAAATTGAACCATTGATTCCTCTTGCAAATACATAAAGAGTCCTGTTCTTTCAGACAATCTATACACAACCATTGGGGAAATAAAATGTGTTCTCCGAATTTGCAGTGTTATCTTGGGATTGTTTTCTGTGAGAATCGGTAAAAGAGGGAGCGAACATTTGGGAATTCGATTCGAACATGATCGAGTCTCCGATGTATTAGATTCCTATTTGAATTGAATCAGATTCATTCGTTTCTTATTTAAATCAAATATGAATCTTATACATCGAAGACTCGATCACGTTCGAATCGAATTCCCTAATAGCCCCGCAGGTCACTATTACTCCGAGCTTATTAGAATATATATTATTCTAGCCTTTTTGATTTTCTTGTTTAAAAAAATGGAGATGTCACATAAAACGATATTCAGATTTTTAGAATTGAAGGAATTAATCAACACTGTAGAATCCGAATTACTTTTTAAACGATATTTTATTTTGTTAGAGGTGCTTGTCGAGATTTTCTTGGAAATACACTGCTTGAGGTCCCAGGAGTCCAAAACAAGTGATTTTTAAAATGTCTATTTGCTTGTCTCTATGTAGAAATCCACTCTATCTGCCACAGTTTTGTACCGATCGAGTTGTAGTTATTTAAGCTTTTATTGAGCCCACCAGCTTTGTAACCAAAAACGGGCACGATCGGATCACTCGAAGAGGTACTTTACTTAGGGACGTACTCCATTCTTTGGACAAGTGATTTTCCTAACCCTATTCTCAAAAAATTATACTCGATCCGCTTGCTCTAACTTCACTTGGAGATGCAGCCCAATTTTTTTAAACTTTTTCGCATTAAAACTCAAATTTTTCAAACTAGGGGGATGGTTTTCGGTAGTTAATTTTTTCAGCAAGTTTCCAACAACAAAAAACTACACACCGTTTCAAATTTTAAGCATTCTCATTTTAAAATCAATTTTCTGAAAAATTCCTGCACCTTTTAAATGAGTTTCACACATTTTATGTAGCTTATGAACAAACGTGAACGGCGAACGTGTCGACAAATAAATTTCTGAAAAAATCAAAATTTAATTAAAAATATTCAACAAAGATAGTGGAAACAAGTTAGAAAAACTCATATGTTAGTAACTATTCAATTACAAAAGGGTTTACTTTATATGAAAATACTTGTGAACGAGACGCCATCATAAATTTCCACAATACTCATATTTGTTGTATGAAAAACCCACATGTAATAAAGCAAAAATAAAACTCGGAATATACTCATATTAAAATCATATATGTAATTAAATAAATAGAATTCTGTCTATTAGTCGGTTTCGTTGAATTACTGTTCGTAAATACTAATATACTTCTCGTGTTAATCGAAACACAATTAAAATGGTCTAACCACCGGTAGCATATTAGATATTACATGAATTAATTAATATTCAACAAAAAATTAATAAAGTAAAAATTAGCGTACACAGAAATAGAGCTGTGTGAATATTGTGAAGAAGAAAAATTGTAAGAGAATTCATCTGTATTAGTTATGATTCGCTAATACTTAACGCACAGCACATTCTGTGTATATAGAATGTAAATTGTGGTATAATCAGTCCAGTCGCCGCGGCCTGATGAGAAGATTGAATTTTTCATAATCATAAGCTCATCAGTTCGAAACTGGATTGAATTCTCTTACAATCTTCGGAACATACTCGTATTAAAATCATATAAAAATAAAACGTTTATTTGAGTAAATTGTGAGTAATAGTTTTTAAGTTATACGAACTGAAATTCAAAGTGACTAATTTTGCAGTAGGACCTTGTTTATCTATATAACGGTTACAGATAGAACATGTGTTCTAAATTAAATTTTTGTTCAGATTAGTGTCCCCTATCACCTCCCGAATTTATTGACTAACTTAAGAGTCACCCTGTATATACATTCTGTAAGAAAAGTACCAGAAAAGGATCGTTTAAAAAACCCGCTTAAAGCGATTGTAAAAGTTTTTTTTGTCGCTAATTTAGCACAACTGTCCTCTATCGTTCCGTGAAGTTTGAGCACGATCTGTCATTTAGTTTGTTTACAGCGCTCGATTTTGTCAGTTCATGAATAAAAATATCGAACAAAGAATTTGTCTCAAATTTTGCATGTTACAGAATGCTTACAGTGAATCGACTTTATCAAAAACACGCTCACATGACTGGTACAGTGCATTCAAAAGCGGTCGAGATGTGGTGGAAGGTTTGTCTCGCTCTGGTCGGCCATCAACGTCTTGTTGTGCACCCGGAATTCTTGGCAGAAGATCAGACGGTAAATAAAGAATATTATCTGGGTGTTATGCGGCGTGTGAGAGAGCAAATTCGTCGAAAAAGGCCAGGTTTGTGAAAAAAAAAAACTCATGGATTTTACACCACGACAACGCACCATCTCACAAGGCTATCATTGTGAACGAATTTCTGGCCAGAAATTCAACAAATATCATCGAATAACCACCTGATATTGGTATTCACCTGATATGGCTCGGGCTGACTTTTTTCTCTTTCGAAAACTAAAATTACCACTTCGAGGTACCCGATTTCAGT
The DNA here is from genome assembly GCA_958295665.1 of Tipula vernalis. Lineage (NCBI taxonomy): Eukaryota > Metazoa > Arthropoda > Insecta > Diptera > Tipulidae > Tipula > Tipula vernalis. The sequence goes on from OY282558.1 coordinate 117,866, forward strand.
GAGTAGAAGATATAAAAGGGAATTCTCGGTGAGAACCGAAGTCGATTGCGGAAAATGCGTTTGAAAAATGTTTTGATGATTGAATTGGAGTGTATTATTTCGGAAGGAGCGAGGAATAAATTTGAATGAATAATAAATATTATGAGTTTTACTGACCAATTTCCGGTAGATTTTTGTCAGAATCTATATGGGACATTCTCTGCCAACTTTTTATTATTAATTAGAGATTTTCGAATTTATTCGAATTTTGTATGGTAATGTTCTGAGCTTCATACATATAAATCGTGATATTTAGAAGATTTCCTTGATTTCCTAGGATATTCGAAATTATTCAAGAATGTTCAGGTTATTTACATTTCACATGGCAGTGATTATCGCTTATAGGATTTCCTTCGGTTTTACATATTTCTAGATAATTTGACGTTTGAGAACTTTCTAGAATTTACAAGATACTTTGAAAACTCAACATTTTTGAAATTATTTCGAAATTATTGATAATATTTGTTTCGTGTCAGATTTGAGCATCACATTTCTGGTGTAATTCTCTATTCAATAACGAATTTAAGCACCATTTTGATTAATTTTAATTATTGGTAAAAACTTAAGGTAAATGGAAATCGTAAAGTTTAATGGTAAAGCATTTTACCGGTAAAGAAACTATCTTCCACTGTATTAGTTGAGTTTTTTTTCGGGCACTAACAGTCCGCAGGGTCTAAATATTAACATGTAAACATTAAAATTTGCGCAATTTCTTAAATCCTTCTCTCGAAATCAGATAATTTTAAGCAATGCGAGGCTGGAGGCTAGATAATAGGAAAAAATAAGAAATATAATTAAAAAATGACGTAAAGCAAATTTTTATATGAAATAAAAGCTTTACTTGTTCGTAGGTAAAAGAAGCATTTTTAGGGACTCAAGAAAAATTTTGCGGGAGGACCCGAAATTTTTAGTTACGCCACACATGGCTTGTTCCATGAGCTTAAAATTTTGATAAATAGTGCATACGCATACACTGTCGGTTCTACAAGCTTCAGCAAGAACGCAGTATTTAGGAGGTAGTTAGGAGGTAATTCCTTCAGATTCAGAAGCAATTGAAATCGCTATTATAAAATTCTTCAACTTTAACAATCCTGATCATTAATAATGTTTTACCTACCATAGCTGCAGCACCAAAATTTTGACTAACAAAGAAAGCTAAGGAACTTAAAGCTGAGAAACCTCTCAGTCAAATAGAAGATAAACTTTGTGTTTAGCATTAAAAGTGTATCGAAATTGGTCATTTCACAGTTTGGCAACGCCTTCAGTCATCGCACATTATGTGAAACTGCTTTTTTGAAAAGTTTTTGGAAGTTAGGAATGAACTGCGGAGCTTTTAGCCAAAAGTGGTTATATTTAAGTTTAGCGTAAATTTTTTTTTTTAGAAGTTTTTGGAGGTTAGGATTGAAATGCGAAGCTTTTGACCAAAAAATTTGCGCCACCCCGAGTGTTTTTAAACTAAATAAAATGACTCGCTCAAGGTGATGTCCGCTACTTGAAGCAGCCTTATTGATTCGCTATTTTGAATTTTTGTAAAAGGCCAGACTACGAAAAAAGTTTCTTAAGCTTCATTTTGCTTTCTAAAAAACTTTTATACGACCAATAGTATTTTTCAAAGCTTACTAGATAAATTAAGAAATTTTTATTCTATGCTACACGGTTACCTTTTCATTTTATGATCAGCAAATTTATGTTATTCCTTTTTGTTAAAATGACCCCAACATGCAGTTGATGGACTGTCACATTTATCTTCAACATTAAAAAAAAAATCGTCAGTCCCGTTTTTGGAAAGCTCTGTTGAGGGTTTTCTCCTCGTGCAACTCCTTCTATTCTAAGGTCAAATGGATCTTAAAGTTAACACAAACTGCATACAACAAAAATCTATATTTGTACAAAATTTCGACCAAAATTTTCAATTTGTGTGAGAATGGGAGGCAAAACAAAAATATTAAAAATGTATGACTGAAAGAACTGAAGGACGGACGGAAGAACGGAAGGACGGACACGATATTTTCTAATCGATGTTTTGGAGTCCTGGTAACCTAATTCGTCGAGAAATGTGAAAGTCTGGAACAGTATTTTTGGGGAGGAATACCAAATTTAAATTTTTTTGTCTCACCGCTTTTGCTTGTTAGAGTAATTTATTGTTCTGTGGCGGTTCACGCATTCACACATGCGTTCGCCGCCACACGGTCAGAACAAAAACACGAACAGACAGAAACGCAAACGGAAACACCAATACAAAACGGACAACTGAACTACTGTCTCTTCCATGTGAAGACACAAGACAAAAATATGACAAATAAAAAATCAGTCTGCTCACAATCATCAATAAGCCCAAATCGCGCGGTGATATAAAAAAAATTAAAATGGTCAAGAAATAAATAAATAAAAAAATGTTAATTAAATAAAATTAAGTCAATTAAATAAATTTAATTAAAATAAAATAAAATTACATAATAAATTAAATTAAATTGTGTTTACAATTATTTATTGTTATAGTTCAAGCCAATAACATGAATATCACAGGGATTGTTGCACGATGCCACTGGATATTCATGTTATTGGTTTTGAACAATAAATTACTCAAACGAGCAGGATCGATATGACGTAACAAAAAAAAATGTAATCTGGGCTTTCAACCATCCCCCCCCCTCCCCTTCCGGCCCCCGTTGAGAAGTGATATACACCATATGATATACACCATATTTCTTTATAAACTATGTTGTCTGTTACTGTAACATCATTTTCTATTCCCTGACGTGGTATTTCGAAAACTTGAATTTTTAAAGAATCTGATGTAATAGTTCTAGAAAATGCGGTATAAAGTTGACCATGTGTAAAACATGGTTCAGGAAGATACAATCCAACTCTTTCGAACGTTTGACCTTGCGATTTATTTATTGTGATTGCATAAGAGAGACGAACTGGAAACTGATGTCGAACGAAGTTGAAAGGCAAAGATGGATGTCCCTGAATGTGATCCGGTAATTATTTCTACTTTTAAGCAGTTAGTGCTTAAATCAAGAGCCACTAACCGTGTTCCATTGCATACTCCATTTTTTATTGCAAGATTTCGCAGAAACATAATTATACAACCCTTTTTTAATTTAAGGCAATATGGCGGTAATCCTGATGGATTTATTGGGTTAAGATATTCCACTGGAAAATTAACTTGCATGTTTTCATCATCAGAGCCGTCATCGGCCTTAACTGAATCGATTGCACAATAACATATTTCATTTGAAATAAGTTTTTGAAGAACATTATCATTTATTAATCGAACATGCTCATTTTTTGGACACAAAATTGCACGTTTTGATATACATGTAAAATCATTTGTAGTTCAAATGATGAACCAAAAATATCTGTAATAAGATCATCGGAAATATAACCTGAAGGTATTGCAATAGAGTATTGCGATTTCAAAACGTTCAAAAGCCAACTGCTAAAATGTGGATCACTTAGTGCTCTCATGTTTGTACTTAAGCTTAATACTTTAAAGTGATGCCACAAATGGGACTTTTTAATAGTCGCATTTATAATTGACGCACGATTTCCTCTTCTATAACAACAGGTAACACTTGCCGAAAATCTCCTCCTAAGACCATTACCTTTCCACCAAATGGTAAATCATTTTTCATTAAATCGTGAAATATTAAGTCCACAATTTCAAGTGCTATGCCTGAAGCCATTGGAGCTTCATCCCAAATTACGCAATCAACAGATACAAAAAAGTCACGTTTTTTGCGAGTAAGTTGGGGAAATTTCACAGCATCCATATTGAGAGGCAATGAAAACGCAGAGTGACATATCATTTCTTTGGGTAAAAGAGTTGCTGCTATTCCTGTTCATGTTTTTTCCTGTCAAAAATGTTTTTTCACTTCCACCAGGTCCATCTAAATAAAAACACTTTTGAGAAATTCGATTATGTAAGGATGAAAATATCATTGATGCTGCGACATTCTGATCATTTCTGAGTAATACTCACAGATTAGGTTCAGTTGTTGTTATAATAGGAGCAAAATTTATGTTTTGATTTAAGATTTCTGTTGCATTAGGAAGTGGTAAAAGTAAGAATAAATCAAATCCTGCTTGCTTACACTGCTCTTTTAATTGAAATACACAATGAGCCAAAGCTTCATTTTCAGTAATACCTTGATTAATAAAGTCTTCCAGAAGATTGTTCTTAAAATCATTAAAAAGTTGAATAGGATCTGATGGATAGCAATAACACTGATAAGCAATTATGCCACTCAACGCTATCATTAATTAGGCCTCGTGCCTTAGCTGCTTCTTTAAACGTTGGGAATACACAATTATTAAAAGTTTTTAAAGTATCGAAAGATGTAGCCTCAGAGCCCTTCAGTTTAAGAAGTAGTAGCCGTAAATGATACAACTCAACATTTTTTGGAAAAACTGAAATGATTCTACCGATAGCTTTCTCCCCAAAGTGTGAATTTGGAGAGCGTTTTTGCCATTTATTGTTTTCATATACATAATGCATCGGAATATCCTGATACAAGATGATATGAGCGAAAAGGTCTGTAGAATTTAATTCAAAAAATGCGGTAACAGTTGTGACCCTAACAGACACTCTTCTTAAAGCATTTTCAATATTATCTTCGGTGAAAAAGATTGATTGACCATCTTGTAAATGAACAGATAGTGTAACAACATTATGTGATTGGCCATGAATTGGAAGCTCCTGGATATGCCAAGCAGCTTCCTGCGAACTAATATATAGACAATTCAGGTACTGATTTATTTCATCATAATCTATAACATTGCTTGTATTGTTAGCATAATCAACCGCAACTCCAATTCTTGCGCAGTCTTGACCCATATACTTTATTGCTTTGACTTTTGAGCAAAGTTCAACGTTTATATAAGCGTTATATTTAAAACTCAGGAAAGGATTATAAGGAACCACAAACCGGTTATAAATTACAATGTTCGATCGTGATCTGGGTTTATTTTCTAAATTAGTAGGAGGACGTCGCCTATATTTTGGATAATTATCTACGGAAATGTCAGTCACTGCAGTAACTTTTTGGGAATTGTTTTGAACATTTTCCATCAACCATGCAAACACAATTTCCTCATGGACCATGAATATTTTGTTTTATAATTATTTCATAAAGTCGTGGTTGTTCATTCTCGGATTTGGAATTTCAGCGCAAATTATGTTGTCAATGTCATAGCATGTTCTAAATTTATCCTCATTTTTAACTCGTATATCCGGGCGGTCTGGAAGATTTTGAAAAGTTTTAAGTTTTTCTTTAATTTCTGTCCAACATGTGAATGTAATAAATAAATCAGGACGACCAAATTTGCGAACCATTGCCATATTATCTTGATATAATTTGGCCATAAACCGTGGCCCGCCAGTAAATGAAGAGGGCAGTATATACAAATTACCTAGACTAACATTTCTATTTTGAGCTAAGTTTTTGACATAATCTAAAAGGCCTTGATAAGATTCCACACGAAGGGATCGCTGATTGGTTCGTATAAAATTTAATCTATTAGCTTCAACTCTAGCGTAGCAATAAACTAAGTATTGCTGAAATAGTTTCCCACCATAATGCAAAGGATTAAAAACGTTGAAGCGGGCTGCAATTTTATGGGAATTTCCGAAGAATCGATTCATATTAGTTGTCCAGCCATATTGTCCATTAGGAAAAAAAAAAAGTGGAAATATCATTGGATCAAGGTGTTTGGATAATGGATTAATTATTTTCATGGTTCTAGAGTTAGCTGGATGTACAGCAAAGTCGAGTGTAGCTGGTATATTATCATCGCCACCTGAAACAAAAATCAATGCAACATCATCAGAATTCGTCGAAGAATTGTAAACACGTTGATTATCGTGTAAATTTCGAGTAAAAACTAGTGATACGTTATTTATAGGACGACCATTTATTGTAGCATCCTCAACTTTATTTTGATAAACATCTCTAAGGTTCTTGTAAGACATAGCATAAGGAGAATTTTGAAGAACGGTAGAAATGATGGTCATTATTTCACGATTGCAAGATAGATAAATAACTCTGCGTAAGCAATTTCTCTACAGCGTTCGTAGTAGTTTGCTGAATTTAAGGAGAGGTCAATAGGAATATTTTCAACTGATCGATGATACACTTCACCTGATATTTTAAAACAATAAACGCTTCCTGGCATGTCATGTATTTTAGCACCCATAGAAGAAAATGCATTGGCATTTTTGCATTGATGAATAAATTGTCGAAAATTCTTACTTTTATTATCAGTTCTAGCAAATAAATTTTTTAATTCAACGGGAAAATTTTCGTCTCCTGTTGGTAAGTGGGATAATTTCGCATTATGACAACAATTGGCTAAAGAAAAGAGTACCGCAGTAACTACATTGGACAGACAATGATCTTAAGCAAAGGGTTTCTGGTACAGTAAAATTATCACTACCACGAACAGCGCACCTAAATTGTGATTGCCGTCTACGATTACTTTGAACAACTGCATTTCTGTTATTCATTCGACGCTGATTTAGTATTTCGCGATTATTTTTGCGACGTTAAAATTTCGTTTGTTAATAGATTATTTTATAGAATTATGATGAGAGTATTTATACTGAGAGGAGAGTGAAAATGCCCTATGGCTACGCCTTTTCTTGGATTGTGTATTATATATATATATGATTACTGCCAATCGTGCTCGGAAATATATTATTCTTGCGAAAAAATTCTAAATCCTATTTTGTGTTTATTTTTTTTGTTATAAACTTCACACTTTAATATTTCACTCAAAATTCTTATTGGAATTTTACTAACAGTGTACTTTCTAAGACATGCTTATAATTTGATGGTTGTGAAGTTTATAACAAAAAAATAACACGTATAGGTATACAATTCCAATTGGAGTTTTTTTTTCGTGAGTGTGAGTGATTTACACTGTAAAAAGCACAGTTTTATGAGATAGACATATACAAGTGGAAGAGATGTATTTCTTTCTAATATTACGTTATATGTGATGTTTTTAAAAAGAACATATGAGTGAAAAAATACATTGAGTTAAATACAAGTACTTTTAAATTCTAAAAATGAAATATTTTACATTAAATAGGACAGCTCCTACTACAACACGAGAGAAAAGGAGGATTTATTTTTATATTCTTCTAATATAAGGCTAAATTTTATTGTAAGGAATGGGTACTGTTTTAACAAATAAACAACGCAGCAACTACCGCAAGATTAGATTAATGATAATTAATAGCTTTAGGTGTGGAGTATAGGGAGTAGATATTGTCGCACGATGCCACTAGTGGAGAATAATAGCCTTAAGTGTCGTTAATCAAATGGTGTATCACACATTTCTTAATGGTGGGGAAGAATGCCAAATTTTAAATAATTTGTTACGTCATATCGCTTTTGCTCGTCTGAGTAATTTATTGTTCAAACCAATAATACCAATATCGCAGGGATTGTCGCAAGATGCCATTAGTGGGGAATAATAGCCTGAAGTGTCGTGAATCGAATAATAAATATCACATTTCTCAACGGTGGGGCGGAATACCAAATTTTATTTTTTTTTTGGTTACGTCATATCGCTTTTGCTCGTTTAAGTAATTTATTGTTCAAACCAATAATATGAATATCACAGGGATTGTCGCAAGACGCCATTAGTGGGGAATAATAGCCTGAAGTGTCGTGAATCGAATGATGTATACCACATTTCACAACGGTGGGGGAAAATTTTGAGAATTAAGAAATCTACGAATTTCTAATGGAAGAAGAATACTGTTCTATTTTATACTTATAGCACGAATACCATACCTTGCTATCTACCCTTTGAAACGTTTTCAGTCATGCAGGAGGGCCTGTTAATAGGGATCCTTTCTCATACAACCAATTATATGGAGCGCCCAAGCCAATGGTATCCATTTCACTCGCGATGGAGAGCCCGTTTATAGGGATCGTCTTTCATTTGCAAGAGAACCGAAAAGTCTGGTTTGCCAATAGTCAGTTGATTGACGGTTTTGTTGCCACTTCGGCTGGTATAATTATAATTAATAATTAGTGATTAATAATTAATAATTAATAACTAATCATTAACAATGAATAATTAACATAATAATTAATATTTAGTTATTAATAATTAATAATCTAATGTCTGAGATTGTTGCTATTTGGTATAATAGGGAACCATGTCCTTGTTCCATGCGAACAAGTTACTTTGATGATTTAATTATATTTGGTAGAACCCTTTAATTTTTCATGTAAATTAAAATCAAAGGATTAACACAAAAATCTAGTTTGGTGGGAGTTATAAATTTTCGAAGGTCATCGTGACATTCCCATGTACCATTTGGCCTTTTGATATAAGCCGTATATAGTGTCCCATTCAACCAGATACAGAAGGATGCATATAGTTTACAATTCCCTTTAAATAAACTGTATCTTCTAAAATGTTTATTTGAGACTGAATATTTTCGAGTTTTACCGCATATTTGGTTAAATTATTTAGTGGTTCCACGTCGACTATTATTATACCATTTTGTGTTTTGATGTTTTGCAATTGTATTCTTCTCTTCAGGCTATTATTCCCCACTAATGGCATCTTGCGACAATCCCTGTGATATTCATATTATTGATTTGAACAATAAATTACTCAAACGAGCAGAATCGGTACGATGTAACAAAAAAAATTAATCTAGGATCCCATTTCCCCCTCCTCTCTACGTTGAGAAGTGACATACACCATTCGATTTACGTCACTTTATTGAAACTTTTACTACCAATCGTTCTCGGAAATATATTATTCTGGCGGAAAAATTCTAAATCCTATTTTGTATTCATATTTTTTTTTGTTATAAACTTCACACTTTAATATTTCACTCAAAATTCTTATTAGAATTTTATTAACAGTGTATTTTCTAATACATGCTTATAATTTGTTATTTGTTATAAACTTCGCACCCATATAAATTTATTATTTTTATATTTTCAGTTCGATTTTAATCTTGTTTGAACTCGACCCTATAGTATATACACCGAAAAAGATAACTTTAAGCTGGATGCTCAAAAGTCTAGCAGACAAGGAATTTTTATTTGTCTAAAACATTTAAGATTCAATTTTTATCTTTAGTATTCATTATCTTGAATTTGAATACTTTATTTACAACTATATGATGACACTGCCCACAATTAAACAAAAATTCTGGATACAATTAAAACTATGTCAATTCTAAAAATGGAACCTCACTAAATTTCCTAAATAGCCCCAAGAAATTGTGATTTTTCTCAGCTGTTCGGCATCTGTATGTACAAAACAAGAAAAGAATAAAGCGGTTTTGAACCGAAATTTTTCTACAAACATGTCGAAAGTGATGCATGCGAATATACGAATACATACGCTGTCGCCTAATTCTTGTCCAATTTTTTTCTCAATATTTTCCCCTTTTTATTATTATTTTTATAGCCGCCAGTACGTTTGTGGGTGGTATAAAAAATGTATTTTCTATATAAATTTTTCGTTGAAATCCATTTTATTTACAAGTTCCAACGATTAATCATAAATTTATTTCATTTTTATTAAAATTTTATCGTTTTTATCACATTGATATTATTAGGTTTGGTGAAATCGCAAAAGCGTACAACGAGAGGGTCTACAAAAAAGATTGAAACATTTATTCTAATCTCGACCAAAAATAGTTAAATATGTAGGTGGTTCGGCCCTTTCGAACTTTGTCTCCCAATCCATTTTAGCGTAAATTTAACGAATAACCACTGACAAGCTGTTTAAGTATGGAGGTAATTGTGAACTACTGAAGAACCGACGTTTATTACTCTGATGTTAACCGACATTTCTCGATTGATTTTCTGTTTAATCTGCTAAGTGCGCAAAAGCTCAAATATCTCAAAAAAATAAAGGTCGGATAAAAAAACAACTTTTCAGACAGAAATAGTTCATTATCAAGAATCAAAATCTGTTACCTTGAAAACGATCTCAAAATCATACAACTTTTTTCGAACATTATTTTCATCGAATCTGTACTTTTCAAATTATTCTTGTTATTAGTTTACAACAGAACTAACTAACTATAAAGACAATACATACAAAAAAGTTTCGAAAAGTAAAAGTTTCGAATTCAAATGAAGCTAATGTGACAAGCCCAATTACAGCAGTATTCGGATAGCAAAAATAAAACGAATTTACTAAGGAGAAAGTTTATCAACTAAACGTCAATATTTACGACAAGAAAACTTAGTCAAACTAAAAAAAAAACAAATATTGTAAAGTTTTTGGTTTTATAACAACGCAATCAGAAACTTTTTCTCTTAACAACATTAATTGAAGCTTTTCTCATTAACTAAAAATAAAATTATTCTGCTAATTCGTCTGTCGAATTCACATTTTTGACTGTGGCTTTGTAAGATTCTATTTTTAGTTTATAAATTGATGCCTCCAGCGATGTACCTGCGTTGTCAGATAACCGCTCGTTTGTATCTAATAAATTCTCAAAATCCTAATTTCATTAATTTTTTGCTTATTGAACGAATAATCGCCTAAAAATCAAAGAGGAAGAAAGTCCCAAATATAAAAATACAAAAGGGGATAATCTTCTAGCGAACGTCAATTCTTTAGTGCTTAAATATATCGTTTTGTTTCCAAATATAAAATTTCCCTTTTTCCAGGATTTACACATGAGCGAGAAAACTTAAGTCAGCGGAGCCCCGTGATAATATTTCTTTGTTTTTTTAGGAACTAAGACCCAAGCACTTTGTTTAATTATTTGTGGAGTTAAATGTTAACGCTGTTGTTGTTTGGAAACTTTGATATTTCTATGTCAATTCTGTGCATTTTTTTTTTTATTTTTTGTTTTTTAATTTCCAGAATTTACGCAATGTAGTGCCAGCGGAAGAAGAAGAGGAAGTAAAAAATTAAATCAACAGCCGCCGAAGCCGAAGCCGGAAGCCAAGTGGAAAAGATCAGCGGTCGGCGACTGTTGAGATAAATTTTCACGTTCGTTCGTAAATTCTGGAAATGGAGAATATTTAACGAAAATTTATTATCGAATTAATATAACATCGATAAAAGCCAAAATCAAGCCAGTCATAAAACATAAAAGCTAGTGGCAAAAGAAAACTAGAAAAGCGTATCGTGTTTTAAATGTCAAGAGGGAAAGGGATTTATCATTACTTTTAAGAAGAACATTTGGTTAGAGCATGTGTGTGGTGAGGTTTGCCCAATATTTATTTCGCCAAGTATTGCAGAAAACAAAAGGATAAGGAAAAAAAGTTGGATGCAGCAAGTCAAGCAAAACAAATAAATGCGGTACATGTAGTTGGTTGGGATGAAAAAGGTAATTATTTGAATAGAATGGAAGTAAATCGAGTTCGATGGAAGAAGCGTTATCTCATTGAAGACTATGGCCGATTGAGTTTAAGATTGATACAGGATCGGATGTAAACTGTATCCCATTAAGTTTTGTTAAAAAAATTAATGTCCCTATGTCTCAGCAAGTCATTGACGAGATTGTTGATTATAGTTCAAATAAAATTAAGATTTATGGCCAGGTAAAATTATCATGTTTTGATGTTGATAAAAGGATAAGTTATTCTGGCATTTTCTTGGTTGTTGATAATTGTTATGAGCCAATCTTGGGTCTTGAGTCGAGCGTTGCATTTGGATTGATCGAACGGATTAATGAAGTAAAATCTTTGCTTCCTGATGAAACAAGTAAGTTCGTTGAATCCAATAAAGACATTTTTGATGGACTTGGAAAAATTCCTGGTACCTGTTCGATTGTCTTAAAGGAAAATTCGGTTCCATCATTACGTTACAAAAAGCGTATTCCTTTCAGTTTATAAAGCTGGATGAAATGTCGAAAGACAATGTTGTCAGTTTTGTTGATTATCCAACTGATTGGGTACATAATTTGCAGATAGTGGAAAAAACAAATGGGGATATTCGTGTCTGTTTGGATCCTAAGTCGCTTAACGCGTGCATTAAACGTGAACATTTTTTAATTCCCACTTTTCATGATATTATGAGTCGTTTAGCTGGTAAGCGTGTATTTACAGTGTTTGATTTACGCAATGGGTTTTGGAACATGGAATTGGATCGTGAAAGCTCTGATTTGACTACATTCATGACTTCATTTGGTCGTTATCGTTGGAACAGAGTTCCCTTTGGTTTAAATAGTGCTCCGGAAATGTTTCAAAATAAGATGATTCAGATTTTTGGGGATATACCAGGCGTTGAAGTGTATTTTGATGATATTGCCAATGGTGGTTCAACAGTAGAGGAACATGATAAAGCCTTGTCAGTAGTTGTGGAACGTGCTCGTATGAATGGTATCAAATTTAACAGTAAAAAAATTCAGTATCGAACGAATAAAATTAGATTTATGGGTCATATTATTGAAAATGGTCAGGTTGAACCTAGTGATAAATACGTCAAAGCGATTAAAAACATGCCAAAACCTACAAACAAAACAGAGGTATTACGTTTGCTTGGACTCTTCAAATTCCTTGCAAGATTTATTCCGAATTTATCTAAACGATCAGCTGCATTGCGTGAACTTACGAAAAAGTATGTTCAATGGCAATGGGGCAGCGCCCATGAAGTTAAGAGCCTTCTCAAGTCCATCATCACAACTCCTGTTCTTGCTATGTATGACCCAAATAAGCCAGTTGTTATTCAGACAGATAATTCCAAAGATGGATTGGGTAGTGTTATTCTACAGGATGATATGCCAGTGGCATATGCATCAAGAACCTTGTCGAAAAGTGAACAGAAATGGGCACAGATCGAAAAAGAGCTACTGGCTGTCGTGTTCGCATGTAAACATTTTCATAATTTCTTGTATGGTCGTGAATTTACGGTCCACTCTGATCATAAACCGTTGGAAGCATTGATGAAAAGAGATATTGATGATGTAAGTCGACGTTTACAAGGAATGTTTCTTCAATTGCTTAAATACCCGGGCTTGTCGATAGTTTATTAACCGGGAAAAGAAATGTTAGTGGCCGATTGTTTATCAAGAGCCCCATTGTTTGATGAATATGAGTTTGACAATGAAATGTCAATGGTGATTCATGCGTTAACACGTCGTGTATGTATGTCAAAGGAAAATTATGATCTCTATGTACAGAAATTGAATGAGGATGTGACGACTTGAGTCAGAGATTCCACAAGTATAAAAGTGAATTGCACTTTGAAAATAATTTGTTGTTTAGGGATCATCGTTTGGTTGTTCCGACCAATTTACAGAGCAGTATTTGCAAGTGGCTCCATGCTCCACACTTGGGTATAGAGAAATCTTTGTCTCGTGCACTTCAACAATTTTTCTGGCCGGGGATGACTAATGATATTACCGAGTTGGTTAAGGCTTGCACGGTTTGTGAAAAATTCACACGTAATAATCAAAAGGAACCGTTAGTGCAGGAACCCACACCACAGTATCCATTTCAAAAAAATTTCAACGGATATATTTGAGTACGCTGGATACAATTTTATTGTGCTGATTGATGCATATTCGGGATTTGTGATTTGTCAAAGACTGAAAGAAAAGTTAGCTCGATACGTGGTTGAAGTTTTCGAAAGTATTTTCTGCTGTTATGGTTATCCCACAGAAATAAAAAGTGATAATGTTCCGTTCAATTCACGTGAATTGGAACGATATGCTAATGATACAAATATTGTATTGAAGTTTTCAAGCCCCAGATATCCTCAGAGTAATGGATTGGCTGAGAAGGGAGTCGCGATTGCCAAGAACATTTTAAAACGTTGCTATGAATCAGTTTCTATATAGACTTCTTGAATATAACACAACACCAATTGCTAGTATGAGGATGACGGCATCACAACGGTTTTTTGGTCGATTGGTTAAAAGTCGTTTACCAATTGTCGAAAGTTTGTTGTATCGCAATGACTTGTCAGAGAAGAGGGTTCTGGAGACAATAGAAGCTAAAAAAGAAAAGCAAAGGTATTATTATAATCAGCATGCAAAGTCGTTGCCAGTTTTGAATGAGGGTGACCGAATTATTTTTAAGAAGAATAATAAACAATGGAATTATGGAAAAGTGGTAAGGAAAGTAAACGATAGATCTTACATTGTTGTCGATGAATATGAAAATCGTTTTCGTAGAAATAGACGGTTCATTGTAAAAACTAAAAACATTGATTTCAATTCAAGTGAGTTGTTGTTGGAGAATGAGATATCGGATTTGTTTAATAAATCAAATGATAGTTCTGGTGAAATACCTTCAAATGCTCATAAGAATGATAGTAATAATCTTAATGTTAATACTTTTGATGATAGAAATGTTAATGTAAGTTTGGGTGAACAAAACGATCGATCAATTCAAAATAATGTGAATCAAGAAATTTCAAATAATGATAATAATATTGATCGTGAAAGGTTGGAATCCTCTGAGCAGTCATGAATCATTGTATGATTCTGTTGCTTATAGGAATAGTGTAAAGCCACAAATGCCATTGATTGTAAATGGTTATCGAACTAGACGCGGTCGTGAAATTAGGCCGCCAAAGCGGTTTGATGATTTTGAATAACTTGAATTTATGAAATTGTTTAAAAATTAAAAAAAAAAAAAAAAAAAAGATAAAGAAAGAAAGCGTGTAATAAGTAAACCTATTTATGTTGCAAACTGTAGGTAGCAACATTTATAGTGTAGACTGTAAATTATTTTAGTACATAATACGTATGTGTCAGAAAAGACCTTTGTTAAGTATAGGGTAGTAGATAGACACGTGAGGATACATGAAATAAAGAACAAATAAAACTAATAAACAAAGTGTGTATTTTATTAAACTTAAAACACATTGATCATTATTCCGACTGGCAAAAAAAAATGTAAATGGATTGATCACAGATTTACATAGTTTATTAATGAAAGCTTATTAAAGGCAGTGATTTTCAACAATATTATCCATATAAAATTCGATTTTTAGTCAAATAAAAAATGGATGAGCAAGTACAATTAAACCCCGTTTGTATGGTTATTAATCAATCCCTAAGGTATTCGCAAATACGGTTCATTTAGATGGTTTGAAGCAAGATGGTTTAAGCAAGAAGAGTGTGTCAAAAATCTAAGAATATTATTGTCTTACGTCACTTATAAATCAAAACTTAAATATTTAATTAATTCGTACCGTAGACATTTGTAAGTCCGGTAAAATTACCTTCATTTTACGGTCATCTGGGCTGTAAAATTACCGACAAACAGCGCAACAAACTTCATGGATTTGAGACTGTAAAAAGCCAGTTGAAAAACTTAATCTAAACAAGTATCTACCCGAAAGGTATCCGATTGTAAAATGAAAAAAAGAATAAAATAACGAACACGACTAGACTAACAAAACGTTCACGTACTAAATGATTTGATGGCATGAAATGGTATAATTTACGTTGAATCGAGCCAATTATCTAGTACAGACACAAAGACGGTTTATGTACGGAAAATTGTATGTACAAATTTCTGACAATTGGATGGTGTTTGGATGGCGAGAGGACTGTAGAATTGTATCTAGTACACAGACAAAAAGACAGTTTATTTACGAGATATTTTACTAAGAATTTAATTTGTCTGTCTGTAATCAATTGAATTGCTCAGCCTTTTTGTAGATAAATATTCGTGTGGGCATAATACACACACAAATGAGGTTTCTCCATGTTTTTTTTTTTGATATTTTATGTAGTGAATAATAATTCGCTATGTCAGTACGTTCTGCCCAGATATTTATTGTAAGTGGCTAGAGTGGAATTTTTTGTGGTTTGGTCGTAGCTAACTGATGGGTAGACCAACTTTTCAGTACGAAACCAATCTACCAACATAAAGAACTCATCTAGGGTTCTCATTTTTACAGAGTAATACATTTCTACTTTTTTTTCAGTAGATATATTATGAGGGAGTGGCCTTTTAATTTTTCTGATTTACCAAATCGAAAATATTGCGATTGTCATGAACAATTAATATATTTGTCTATAAAAAAGCCGAAAAATTCAATTGAGATATTTTACTTGCGAATGTTAGTCAATTGGACGGTGTTTTATCTGAAAACTGCGCTTACATATTAACGGTGAGGGGACTGCAAAATGTTATCTGATACGTTTCTTTACGGCAAAATTCACAAATAAATGTCCTACAATTAGACGGTTTTTTATCCGACACTTTCACTAACATATTATCGGCAAGTGGACTGTAGAATGTTCCCTGATACCCACAAAGGGATGGTTGATTTACGGCAAATTTAACATGTACATGTTCGACTATTGGACGGTTTTATATCCAACAATTTGACTTACATATTAAGGGTGAGGGGACTGCATAACGTTATCTGATACCCACAAGATAACGGTTTATTTACAGAGAATGTCACTTACAAATTGTCGGCAATTTCACTGTAAAGTACGCTACGGTTCTCGTTCAAAACACGGTTTTTTACAGTAGGTACTTGAGGAAAGTGAAGTCTGCCAAAATACCGTTCGGTCCTCCAGTCCCCCATCAGTTATTTTTCAGTACTAAATATTGAGATTGTTTGCCGGGATACCGTTGTAGAATTGGAACTGATTCTAAACCACTGAATCTGGAAGCTTCAAATAAAATCGAATAATTAACTCTGTTCGATATCTTTCAGAAAATGCTGCTTTTATCAAGACGCACCCCACTACTATATCTCTACGTAAATAAATGTGTCGCTCCTGAATTTTTATTTTCTCTATCCCAACTCCAAAATAATATGATAAAGAGAATTCATGATTATTTTCGACGTGTATTGTATAGCCAGGTACAGTTAAAGAATTTCCATAGGTGGAATGCCATTTTATACTAAACTTGTAATAATTGGCATAGTTCAACTGCGTATTAGGGCCGAGAATAGTGTCAAAAAGTATTCCATTTATTCCAATTCATACTTTTACTTTATTACGTACAGAATAAATATTCCTTCTAAGCCTAAAATATATATTCCTTCTTTGGGATGAATAAACGAAAACATGCTAAGATTCCTGCATACCGAAGCTTAAGCCCTCAATCCAACAGATAAAAAATAAATTGCTTAATTTCATGTGTAAATATCTAGGAGGCATTGAAAAAAAGTTTAGCCGCAGGCCCGCAGATCAGACCAAAGTTTATATTAAGCGTATTTCCTTGACAAATTTACAACAACAATTACATTGAAAACCCCGCACAGCGATTAAATAAATCAGAGAAAAAGCAAAGAAATTGAAGGATCAGGGACGCCGCTTCGAGAAGATAAATTTGGAGCAGGATATGTGCGTCATTTGACGTTTCAATTTGTTTTCATTATATCTAATGCATATCCTCCAGACCAGTAGTCACTGAGACAAATGTCATTATGTATGTAAATTTTATTTTTAATTTTTCAGCGAGCGACGCATTCTATACTTTTATAATCGTCAATAATAATACCGGCCACCAGATGTTTTTTCATGAAAAAACGAAAAACAAAACCGAATTTTACTTCATATTTTTTTGAAAGCAAATTCCTTTAAAAAAATTTAGACAACTAAAACAACAACTATAACAAATAGCACGGTTTTTAAGTTCCAAAAAAGTTCACTATGTAGTCGTGATGCTCTGATAGTTAATTGGGCCAAACAACATTTTTACATATTTTATGATACTGTTTAATATTTAAATTACATACAATTAATAATATAATAATAATAATATAATCCATTAATCTTAAATAAATTTTCCAACAGTAATAAACCATATTTACGTTGTTGATTTCCAATGGATTTCTTGTTCTTTTAAGGAAATCAACAATATAAATAAAATAAAAATTAATAAATACTAAGCAATAAGTAAACTAATATTAAATATTAACAAATATAATCTTTTATTAAGTTTTGATAATGCAATCTCAAGTTTTTCTTAAAATGATGAACATTTACTGAGTTTTTTACGGATTCTGGTAATTTATTGTAAAAAGAGGGACCAGAATATACCCTGTTAAAGTTAGCCGAAAGTTTCCAGCCGAAAGTGAAAAGTCGATAATGCAGATTATGTTATTGACATTCCAGCCGAAAATAAATCAGCCTCTAGAGTGTTATGTCTGGAAATAGATTTAATTGATGTGATTACTCAATAGCTATCGCAGGAAAAAATTCAGTTCAAGTTTCCCGTGGGAAATCTCGGAAAATTCGATTTTCCAAAAATTATTAGAAAATTTGTATAAAATCAACCTTTAAAGTGTTATGTCTGGAGATGAATTGCATTGATCTGATTTATCAATAGCTATCGCAGGAAAAAAAATCAGTACAAGTTTCCCGTGGGAAATCTCGGAAAATTCAAAAAAGTTTCCAGCCGAAAATAAGAAATGGATGAATAAAATCAGCCTCTAGAGTGTTATGTCTGGAGATGGATTCAATTGATGTGATTACTCAATAGCTATCGCAGGAAAAAAATTTAGTTCAAGTTTCCCGTGGGAAATCTCGGAAAATTCGATTTTCCAAAAATTATTAGAAAATTTGTATTAAATCAGCCTCTAGAGTGTTATGTCTGGAGATGGATTCAATTGATGTGATTACTCAATAGCTATCGCAAAAAAAAAAATTCAGTTCAAGTTTCCCGTGGGAAATCTCGGAAAATTCGATTTTCCGAAGTTTCCCGTGGGAAATCTCGGAAAATTCGATTTTCCAAAAATTATTAGAATATTTGTATAAAATCAGCCTTTAAAGTGTTATGTCTGGAGATGAATTGCATTGATGTGATTTATCAATAGCTATCGCAGGAAACAAAATCAGTACAAGTTTCCCGTGGGAAATCTCGGAAAATTCAAAAAAGTTTCCAGCCGAAAGTAAGAAATGGATGAATAAAATCAGCCTCTAGAGTGTTATGTCTGGAGATGGATTGGATTGATGTGACTTATGAATAGCTATCGCAGGAAAAAAATTCAGTTCAAATTTCCAGTGGGAAATCTCGGAAAATTCGATTTTCCAAAAATTATTAGAAAATTTTTATAAAATCAGCCTCTAGAGTGTTATGTCTAGAGATGGATTCAATTGATGTGATTACTCAATAGCTGGGGAAATCTCGGAAAATTCGATTTTCCAAAAATTATTAGAAAATTTGTATAAAATCAGCCTCTGGAGTGTTATGTCTGGAGATGGATTCAATTGATGTGATTACTCAATAGCTATCGCAGGAAAAAAATTCAGTTCAAGTTGCCCGTGGGAAATCTCGGAAAATTCGATTTTCCAAAAATTATTAGAAAATTTGTATAAAATCAGCCTCTAGAGTGTTATGTCTGGAGATGGATTCAATTGATGTGATTACTCAATAGCTATCGCAGGAAAAAAATTCAGTTCAAGTTTCCCGTGGGAAATCTCGGAAAATTCGATTTTCCAAAAATTATTAGAAAATTTGTATAAAATCAGCCTCTAGAGTGTTATGTCTGGAGATGGATTGGATTAATGTGACTTGTCAATAGCTATTGCAGGAAAAAAATTGAGTTCAAGTTTGCCGTGGGAAATCTCGGAAAATTAGATTTTCCAAAAATTATTAGAAAATTTGTATAAAATCAGCCTTTAAAGTGTTATGTCTGGAGATAAATTGCATTGATGTGACTTGTCAATAGCTATCCCAGGAAAAAAATTCAGTTCAAGTTGCCAGTGGGAAATCTCGGAAAATTCGATTTTCCAAAAATTATTAGAAAATTTGTATAAAATCAGCCTTTAAAGTGTTATGTCTTGATATGAATTGCATTGATGTGATTTATCAATAGCTATCGCAGGAAAAAAATCAGTTCAAGTTTCCCGTGGGAAATTTCGGAAAATTCAAAAAAGTTTCCAGCCTAAAGTAAGAAATGGATGAAAAAAACAGCCTCTAAAGTGTTATGTCTGGAGATAAATTGGATTGATGTGACTTGTCAAAAGTTATCGCAGGAAAAAATTCAGTCCAAGTTTACAGTGGGAAATCTTGAAAAATTCGTTTTTCCGATTTCGTAAATTGTCTAATAATTTTTGGAAAATCGAATTTTCCGAGATTTCCCACGGGAAACTTGAACTGAATTTTTTTCCTGCGATAGCTATTGAGTAATCACATCAATTGAATCCATCTCCAGACATAACACTCTAGAGGCTGATTTTATACAAATTTTCTAATAATTTTTGGAAAATCGAATTTTCCGAGATTTCCCACGGGAAACTTGAACTGAATTTTTTTCCTGCGATAGCTATTGACAAGTCACATCAATGCAATTTATTTCCAGACATAACACTTTAAAGGCTGATTTTATACAAATTTTCTAATAATTTTTGGAAAATCGAATTTTCCGAGATTTCCCACGGGAAACTTGAACTGAATTTTATAATTCGACAGCTATTGACAAATCACATAAAAACGATTCAGCTTTAGATATATACTCTAGAGGCTGATTTTATTCCAATTTTCTATATTCTTCTGATTTTCCGATATTTTCTACGAAGCAAAGTTTTACACGTACATTTATTTACAAAAATTTATATTTATAGATTTCTATGTATCCTATTTATTTTTGGCTGATTACTACTAAATTTTTTATTTTCGGCTTGAATTTTATATCATAATCTGCATTATCGACTTTTAACTTTCGGCTGGAAACTTTCGGCTGGGATTAGACAATCTGCCTTACCATGCCTTTTTTACTTTCGGCTGGACTAACACAATCTGCATTATCGACTTTTCACTTTCGGCTGGCAACTTTCGGCTAACTTTAACAGTATCCAGAATATCTAATTTATTTTCGTCCAAATTCATTCGTGATAGTTCCACAACGTACGTTATTTGCAAATCTGGTACGATAATTATGATTATTATAATAATACGTCTTGTACATATATAATGATAATTGAAAATCATGTAACGCACCAATGGACAAGATACCGTTGGATTCAGTTTCAAATAAACTCAATGTAGAAAATCTTGTAGGTAGTTTCGAAATAGCTTTCAAACTTTTATTTTGCAAAATCTGTACATTTTTTAACTTACTATAGCTAGCAGTTCCATAAACAATAATCCCATAGAGGATTTTTGGATGAATAAATGCAAAATACATTAATCTCATGACATATTTAGGCACATAATATGAAAGTTTTCTTATGAGTCCCACTAACGGAGCCATTTTACCGCAAATTGATTTAATATGCTCTTCCCATCCCATGCGGGAATCAAACGTTACTCCTAAGTATTTGAAACTTTCAACTCGATCAATAATAATATCATTTATTATAAAAGATGTTACATCATAGGGAATTTTATGTGGCGAGTGAAAAATCATAAATTTCGTTTTTAGCAAATTTAGTGAAATCAGATTAGACTTGAAATACTATATTCAAGTAAAATTTTCATATCATGTTCCATATTAATAATTATGTTAGAAGGATCTTTTGTTTCATAGATGACCGCTGTATCATCTGCAAAAATATTAATATGGCCAATCAAGGGCAAGTGGGAGATATCATTGATAAATATAAGGAACAATAATGGCCCAAGAACACTACCTTTTGGAACCCCACAAGTAACATCAAGAATATTGCTCCTGACCCCATCAATCATTACGTATTGTTGTCGATTACTTAAATAACTACTTATTAATTTATGCGAAATTTCACGAAATCCATAGCAAAATAGTTTATCAAGAAGTAACTTATGATCAATGGTGTCAAACGCTTTCTTGAAATCAAGAAACAATACTCCTACATATTTCTTTAGATCAAAAGCATTATAAATCAAATTTGCCATCTCTGCGAGAGCCATCTCGGTACCCGCACCTTCTCTAAATCCATACTGATACGCATAGAAAAATTCCGATCCTTGTATTTATAATTTTTTCAATGATTTTATCGAATACAGATAAAGTAGAAATTGGCCTATAATTAGAAATAATACTTTTATCACCACTTTTAAAGACCGGTACCACTTTAGTAATTTTTAGATAATTTGGATAAGCACCAGTTTCAAAAATTTCATTGATATGTTTAGCAAGAATTTCAGAGAAAATGGTAGCGTTTCGCTTTAGAACCAAGATACGAATATTGTCTGGCCCACCACCTTTACTACCACTTAAAAGGCAAATAACGGTGTACACTTCCAAAGGAGCAGTGGAGGACAAAAACATAGAATCAGGAAACAAAAACTGATTTATGTTTTTCCATAAGTTATTTTGACTAACATTGCTAAACATATTTTCATAATAACGTTTCTTTGCGAAATACTTTACAGATGATATTTTTTTACTAAGAGTCTGAAGTTGATTTCAAATTTCTAAGTTAGGTCCTAATTTGTATTTTTTTAAGACTCGGTTACGTTTTCCAATGAGCTTCCATAAGTTATAAGACATCCAGGAACAAGAGTTGTTTTTCAATTTAGCAACAACACTTTTAACAGCTGTATATTTTTTGATTAAATCATTGTATTGCTCGATAATTAGCTTAATAGTAGCCTCAGGGTCAGCAGTATCGAAATCTGCTGTTGAAAGAAAATCGTCAAAATAATAATC
The DNA here is from genome assembly GCA_958295665.1 of Tipula vernalis. Classification (NCBI taxonomy): domain Eukaryota; kingdom Metazoa; phylum Arthropoda; class Insecta; order Diptera; family Tipulidae; genus Tipula; species Tipula vernalis. Next base: position 140,411 of record OY282558.1, read on the forward strand.
AACCTTTTCAAAATCAACAATATTATGTACTAGTTTATGCCGAGAGAATTTAGGTTTGAAAAAAATGAATGAAAAAATAAAATTATGATCACTAATATCTGAGAAGATAGTTGAATTATGAACCGTTTTAATGTTTATGAAGCTACATACAACATGATCAAGAATATTGCCACTGATCGACCTAGTGGAAGATGTATTCGTAACAATCATCCTGGAACTCATCAATATGTTTTTATAATCAGAGACAATATCCAAACTCTTATTTGCGGGAATATTAACATCCCCAACAATAATTGTATCAGTTCTATTTACGTCAATAGTGTCCAAAAAACTTAAAAATATTTTATTATCACAATTAGGTGGTCTATAAAAAGCCCACAGCTTAGTAGAGTTATAATCAGGAAGCTCAAGACATATAAAATGGAATGGAAACTGGCTATTATCAGTCATAACAATGTTAAATTTTAGATTATTTTTAACAAAAACGGCTAAACCTCCTTACTCTATCATCACGACATGCGAAGATACCTTCAAAACTGTTTATTTGAAATGACATGATGTTATTACTCTGAATCCAAGTCTCACCAAAAACCATAATATCAATATCTTCTTTGAGCCTCTTGCTAAACATAAGAACATCATCAAATTTATCAAAATTATTCATACCTCGCACATTATATTGAAGAATATTTAATCTTTTTGACGAGGAATCAATACATTGTTTATTCAATGAAAATTCATCAACATTTAAGATATAATCATTTATGCAATTATTTTGAAGTATCCTGTTAAATTTACTCATAAGAACTTTTAATATAAAAATCAAAATGCAAAACGTTTGCGAGATTGGAAAATGTAATATCAATTTTGCCAAAAATATTAAATACAAACAAATTATCGTGACCGCCAATACACATATTAGTAAAAAATATAATTAAATTTAAAGTATAAAAAAAAACCAAATATATTATGGTCGTGTTCACGCTAAGTTGATACACATCCATAATTCTGCTATACATTTTAATTTTGTAGTACTGATCTGAACCATGACAAAATTGTTGCATTTGTACGGTTTTAATGTAATTGGCTGCATGCAAACTTTTAAAAACAACAAAAACAATAAATTTAAACACACATTTGACTGCGTATGCCATGTAGTTTAACAAAAATGTAGACAAAATAATAAAAAATAAATAATTACTAGAACATAAATATATCAAAGGTAAACTAAAATCTACTTTAGTTAAATAATATAGTATGGCTTTATACTTAAATGTGTAATAAAATCTGCATATCCTAGGATGACAATCAACCAGACGCAGGAATTTTGTAAATCCAATGATGATGCAATTTCACAGAGACGTTTGATGAAATTTGGCTTTTGTTTTTGTTCACATGATAATTCACTAAGTCAGTGTGTGATTGTGTGTATGAGATAATTGTAATTTATATTTATTCTGGGTCACGTAATCCCAGGCTTCCATTGCACGAGAAATCAAAATGTACATCAGGCAATACTATTTCCATTCCAACAAAGTTTTTTTTGTAAATTATAGCAAAAACTGATTTGATCAAAAAACAAAAATATTTGTAACTAAGGGATTCGAACTAGATTGAGGCCTTATGTTGAAATTTGCTCTATAGGCCCACACGTGTAGCCATACATGAATATTTATGAATTTGATATTTTAATTAGTGGCATTTAGAAACATTGAATGCCTGTAAATGTCTCTTATGATTTTAACAATTTTCATTTTTTTCAACAGTTTTAATCATTGTACTGATTGAAGCTATTGAAAGATATTAATATTGTACCTCAGAGCAAAGATTTTGGTCGTAAAATGAGACGAGAGTTACTATTTTATTGCACTATAAAATAAAATCTAAAGGTATACGTGTAAAGCTGTTTAACCTTCCACCAGATTTCGATTTAATTCTTATTAATTCATTTTATATTTCATTTTGTATAAGTGTGGAATTAGTTTTACCCCTATGCATCGACAGAATGTTAACTACTTTGCTTTATGTTCTACCTTCTGTCTATTTTCACCTTGTTAAAGTTAGCCGAAAGTTTTGAGCAGAAAGATATAAAATGTCGGTAATGCAGATAGTGTCTTAGCTATATCAGCCGAAAGTTACCAGCCGACATATTTCAGCTGAATCGTATTTTTAATAAAATGAAAACATAACAAAACAACCTAAAAACTGGTATTTTCATGAAGTGAATTTACGGCTGAATAAAAGCTCATTTTGGTTTGTCACTGTCACTGGTAAACAGTATAGGAATTATACTTTCATCAGAAAAGCTAAATTACAATAAAAATAAAAAATTTGTATAAAGTGAACCTTTAAAGTGTCATGTCTGAAAGCATTACAATTAGTGTGCCTAGCCAACAGTTATATCTTGAAAAATTATCAGGGCAAGATTCATGTGGGGAGCTCGGGAAAATTCGTTTGAATGAAAACCCCATATAAAATTAAAAAATTTGTATAAATTGAACCTAATTGATAATTTTTCTAGGGATAATTGTTGGCTAGGCACACTAATTGAAATACTTTCCAGACATGACACTTTAAAGGTTCAATTTAAACAAATTTTTTAATTTTATATGGGCTTTTCATTCAAACGAACTTTCCCGGGCTCCCTTAATTGTTTGCTAGGCACACTATTAGAAATACTTTCCAGACATGACACTTTAAAGGTTGATTTTATAAAAAAATTTTAATTTTATATTTAGCTTTTCCGATGAAATTTTAAGTATAATTCCTATGGTAAACAGTGACAAACCAAAATGAGCCTTTATTCAACTGTAAATTCACTTCATGAAAATACCAGTTTCTAGGTTGTTTTGTTATTTTTTCATTTTATTTAAAAAATGTTTCGGCTGAAATATGTCGGCTGGTAACTTTCGGCTGATATAGCCAAGACACTATCTGCATTACCGACATTTTATATCTTTCGGCTCAAAACTTTCTGCTAACTTTAATAGTATCTATTTTCGCTATATTGTGTTGTCATCTGCACTAATGGCGCCCCCCTGCCCACTTTGTACACTTTTATTTAATATTTGAATAAACAGAATAAGGAACGCTTTAAGCTACTTTGGGAACGTCCAGAATAAATAAACGAAAACACTCTAACCATGCGCAACTCCGTTGCTCTCAACAGTTTGCAGTTAAAAACACGAAACTGTTGCTCGACTAGGGAACAATTTAACGTTTTTAGGGTAAAAACGCATTTTGAGTGGTAAATCACTCATTTAGAGTGGTTTACATAATTTGCTGTTTTTTTTTATTTGCAAACCTCTGTTTACTGGCAGTTATCGAATATTGTATGCAAAATTTAATACAACACGAATATAGCCGTTGCATTTGAAATTATAACTTTAATATCTCTAGCATTGGTTGTAGTGATTGCAATCCCGGATCCGAAAACTTAATCTAAATTTTGGAATTTGGGAATAGTAAGGATTTGCGGAAGCATGCCGGCAGAAAAATGTATTGCAATTCTCAAAACAAAATTGCAGGAGTTTGGTTTTTCTTTGGAAAAAGATGGCGTGCGCATAACCACAGATGGTGCCAGCATAATGGTTAAGGCTGTGATTGATTTCTACCACTAATAATGGTGCTCTACAAAAAAAAAACGAACATTCGGATCAAATTCTAAGTGAAGTATTGTAACAGACGACAGATGAAATATCTCGAAATGATTTTGAAGTGTCACATGTCATGAAAGCGTATTACAAAAATATGTCGAAGAACATGGCAGCTAAGATAAACCCTTGCTATTAGATACCAAGACACGGTGGAGTAGTTTGACGCAAATCTTCTAACATGTGATACAGCATAAAAATTTATGTTAAATAAGCTGCAAAATCAAGACAATTCGTTAGCTCACGAGATAACAAATTCATTGAAAATAAAGAACTACAACTTCTGCAGTCTTGCAGTTTCTTCATAATGGCTGAAGCTGACACAAATATATTTCTAGTCCCAACAGGTTCCTGCATAAAAAAGTTTCTTGTCGATTATTTGATACTACGTAAGAGAAATGGTTTCGGAACTTCCAACAATTGCACTGACGTCTTTTATAATTTTTAATAACAGTGAAATCAGAAGAAGATATTTCAGGAGGTATACAAGAAAATCGAGGGCTTCGGGGGTCACATTTGCAGCGAGTTTACAAAGAGTTACTTGCAATTACTCCAACTAATGAATAATTTAAAAATATCAGGGATATTCTCGAATTAATTCGAAAAGGTTTCAAAATCTACTAAATTCACGATACAAATGTTTAACTATGTATAGTCTGTAAAATCCCAAACCCAAAACCCGAATAATCTCGAACAATTTCAATAATATCGATAAATCTGAATATTAATTAATAAATATCGAACACAACGAGTATTTCGATACACCCGAATAAGCAGACATATAATGTTATTCAAATTAGTTCCATGCAAAACTCTTCTCGGCAAATTATAAAAAGTAATCAGAATATACACGAGAAAATTTTTCAAACCGCCGGAATTAAACACAAAAACACTCATTGCAATTTCTTATAATTTAATACAATTTTTCCGGTATTGCCGGGTTTGTCGGTAAATTTTGTTTTCATTCAACAAAGCAACAAAATTTCTAAACCCTCTATTATACTTCCTGGATAAGGTCCGCATGGTAACATAAATATTATTGTTTGTTGCCACTCTACACTGCCTAAACAGAAAATTACACTTTCTAACAGCCATTCCAAATCAATTAACAATTTAAGAATTATTACTGTATATGCGAGGTATTAATAAAAATTAAACATTCTTCGTGTGGAGCATTAACTACTTTATCTAGAATTGTTTCATATATTTTACGCAGAAAGTAAATAATCAAAAAAAAAAAAGTTAATTGATATCCCAGAAATTTTTAAATTTAGAATATTTTGGTTGATTACTAAAAATTTGTAGCGAATTTAATTTTCCAAAAAAATCTGTTATTCATGTTATGTTTACGTATTCGCAGTTTATTAACCAATCGGATATAAATTACTTAGGAATAAGGAAAAATCACTGTACAAAAAAATATTTAACTTACAATGAAAATGTAAATCTCCAACACTAAAATTTCCACTCAAATTAAAATTATAAACACGTTAAATATTTCTTTTCCTAAACACAAATTTCACCCAACTTTAAACGAGATCACTAAAATTTTATCACTTCACATTCTTTATCTAAGAATACTTTTCACCAAAAAAAAAAAAAAATTCACTTAACCACAAAAATTTACAGGCCAACGGAAAATTATTTCAAACAAAAAAAAAATTCCAAACTTTTCCACTCAAAACAAAAAAAAAGCAAAATAATAATAACAAAAAAAAAAAAAGTTTTGTAACAAAAAAGGCTTTAAACGATTATGAACAAACTCATCACTTTGATAAAAAAAACAACAAAACAAAAAAAAAAGTTTCGAAATTAAATTAAAAAACAAAAAAAAAATTAAATAAAAATTATCCCCGTGATTTACAAAAAAATTATTTTCCACTATTTATTTTTATTTTTGTATATCGTATATTTTTAAACTGATTCGATCGAGTGATAACAGTCAACTGAGTTATAATAAACAAGAAAATTGGAAAAACCAACAACAATTGAATACAACACAAATAGAATCACAAAATAACACTAAAAAAAAGAAAAAAAAAAATAAACCCCAACAACAAAAATTATCACAAGAAAAACTTTTTTCCAATTGTTGTTGTACACCAGATTTTGAAGCATAAAGATTTTCCGCGAGATTAACACAAAAGCAAATTTTTTTTTTTTTTTTTTTTGTAGTCCTCAACAGAATAGATGTTGTTGAGGACAAGGTGATTGACAAAAAGTAAAACACCAAGAAAACTATTATCTTAGAAGCAGAAAATGATAACGGAAAATATATGAAAATTTGTTTTCCGGGAAATGTAGCCAAATAGATATACGTAAGAGGGGAAAATGGAAATATTACAAATTATGAAGAAAATATAGGAGAGAAATTGACATAATAGTCGAGTGTGAATGAGACGAAAATGTGTGTGCGCCATGAAAAATGTAAGTAGGAAAGAGATATAGAAGAGATTACAGTGTACAGTAGAAATCTGAAAAATCACATCACCATTGATTGCGTGACGGGGGAGAGAACAAAAAATATTTTAAGTAAGGTTGCTTTTTAGTCAGTAGGGCACTTTTACAAAAATAAAAATCAATATTTACGTCTTGAAGGTTATCGGGTGAAAAAACGGGAATGATTCTTTTTCATCATGTGTAATACCTATATTGTGATAATTCCAACCTTTTCGTATATTGTAATACATTTCTAGCCCCTTTTAGGTGAATAAATTATTTTCAACCCCATCGTTATATCCTATATACGGCAACTAAGAATAGAAACGATATTACGAATGCAGTGAATTCGGGGACAACATAAAGTCCAATTATTTCGGCCTAAAAATAACGAAATATTGAAATCCTGTCAAAACTGAGCAAACATTTGCTTGGTCCAAAACCACTTTTCTTGACGTTTGTGGAAACCAACTGAGTCCGAAAACCAAAACAACGGACGTCTGGATGTCTGGAAGGCTGTACCAATGATATCTCGGAACGGGTTTTCCGATTTGTATTTTTTGTTCGCCAATCTGTTTCTATGGTCAAGGCGGAGGAGTGGGATACCTACCAGACAAATTGAACCAAAATCTCCTCGTTTTATAAATATTTACCAATTTTCTATATATGCTGGTTTTAATATTGAGTTGGGTACTGAATATGGGGTTAACTTCAAGGTTAAATTGGGGGTCAATCTGCGGGTTGAGTTGAAGTTCAGTTGGAATTGAGTTGGAGGTGGATTTGCGCGTTGAGTTTGCGGTTAAGTTGATAGTTGAGTTGGGTTCCATTTGCGGGTTGAATTGAGGCTGAGTTGGAGTTGAGTTTGGGTTGGATTAGGGTTTATTGAGCAGTTGATATACAATATATATATATATATATATATATATATATATATATATATATATATATATATATATATATATATACGAGTATATATATATATATATATATATATATATATCAGTGGCGTCGTCTGGTTTTTGGAGGTAGGGAAGCACTTAACGTTAGGTAGTTCCGAGGATTATAACCTGCAAATTCATCTAAAATATCATCGTAAACCTGCTGCAAATTCATTTACAATACCATCGTGAAAATTGTGTCCTCCGCAAACAAGTTCCTGCATGCTCAAAAACAAACAATGTCTATATGTGAAAATCGTTTTGCAACTTTGTACTTTCGATAAATTACACACAGATAGAGACAATATATTTGCAACTCGAAAAAACGAATACAATCAACTTTGTTTTTATCGAACACCTACCAGTTTAACGAAACTTTTAGTGTAACGAATTTTCATGCGCTAAACTGGAAGTTTTATTATAAGGAAATGTCCTGTGTACTAACCAAATGAGTAAGGAAAGAAGGAATCTCCTTCGAGGCGGATTTTAACTCTAATATAAAGTTAAATCCAGTGTGCCTCCATTTTGTTTATATTTGTGGCTATCCAAAAACTAAATCTTATAAAATAGAAAAGTAATGACTACCAGTCAACAAAAACTAGAGGCGTTTCAGACGGAACACAGCGTCATTACTGAGCAAATATCTAGATTAGCAAAATATTTTCGACAGTTACAGCCTAGTTCAGACATTTTGGTATATCTTTTCGTCAAAAATGTACTAATAAATTATTAAAAAAAAATGTTGGTGAAGTGGAACGGGAAATATTTTTTGTAAGCCATGATGGAGCCTCGGGAATTCATATATTCGAAGACATTTAATATGAGTTTGAATAAACGGATTCGAAAGGCAAGCATGAATGATACAGATTCATCAATATTTGATACCACAATGAATACTGAAAGGTCTATACAAGTGAAACTGACAAAAATTAATGTTCTTCCATTTAGCGGAGAATACACAGAATGGCAGTTATTCTATGACTTTTATATGGGCACTATCCACGAAAATACGTCGCCAAAAGTTTCAATATCTGAACGGTTTACTACGGTTTCTGAACTAACCTTCGGAAACTACTAAATAGTTCAGACGAAATTATTAGATAGCTGCGAGCATTGGGACGAAACTGAGCAACGGGATTCTTGACTCATTATTATGCTACTCAATAAAGTCATGCGATGTACAAAAACGTTCGATGTAGATTTTCCAACTATTGAAGATTTTTTGAAATTCTTAGGCAAAAAATCAGATGCTCTGGAATCCCGTAAGTCAGATAGTAAAAGGACTGGTTCAAATTCTAACGGAAAACTTTTACAATCGCTTGCAATCATTTCGGTAAAATGTGATGTTTGCGATTCTTACGATCATTTTTTGTATCACTGTAAAAAGTTCGCGAATAAATCGATTGACTAGCGGAGAAACGATAGTAAGGAATCAAAGCATTGCTTTAATTGCCTCTTGGACATCCGCTCAGTACACTAATATAAATAAAAAAGAAGGTGTCAAATATGTACAAAGAAGCATCATACATTATTACACTTAAATCCAACAGAGTCTAAATTAACCGCACCAGGATCGGTCGTGTTATCAAGGAAATCTGAAGTCAATTTTATTAGTAAATCCAATGCCACCAACGGCCTTGGTTAAGGTAAAAACATTTTATTGGGGTCAGATGTAATTTTGCAAATTGTAGGCTATGGCAAAATTCCAAATAATAAAGGTCAAATTATCGTGCAATAGACCTTATTTGAATGGGTTTGGTTGGACGCCAAGGTTATATTCGAACCATCGCTCTTCATTGTCTACAATATCAAAATATTCAGCTGATGTAAATATTGACAAACAGTTGAGAGCCTTTTTAAGGAAATGAAGGAGATTCCAGAGCCATCCAAATAGACGAATGACGAAGAGGAAAGTGAACTCTATTTTGTTGCCAATACGAGGTTACCGTTTGAGGAACCCAAGCCGACCCTAGGAACATCGATGATTTTTGTTAAAATTTTCGCGTTTCCATTATATGTATTAAATGTACGCACAGGTAATAAACGAATGAAAAGCAATAAAAATATTTGACGTTTTTTATTTGCACCTAATAGCCAGTGATTTCAACCCTTCAAATCATAATTTGTGCCCATCAAACCATTTTTACTTCTAGAGAATTGGTACGCCTTTTGAGGTAAATTTGTACTAAAATTAAAATTTACTGTGCTAAATGATTTATCCGGCTAATGGTCTGCAGCCTGGGTTGTGAAAAACTAACTCATATACGTTTTCAGACATTTAGGTTTTTCTGATATCTTTATGTTAAGGAACGATCGTATGGTTGTAGAATGTAAAGCAATCGAGAAAATCAAGAAATCGAAGCTAATGTAAATGAAGATAATTTTATGCAGTGTAATATTTCACAGAGAAATAATTAAACGTTATTTTAGTTCCCTTTTGGAATTTTGTTTCAATTAGTTTTTTACATTTAGAGAAGGTAAATAGTTTCTTCTTTTTTAGAAAACGATTTTGTTCGCTCTCCAGCCAATATGAAAATTTTTAAGATCATGTAATGAAGCATATTAGTATTTTGAGTTAGCATTATAGGGAATCAGTGCTTCCCTTGCTTCCAAAGACGCTACGCCCCTGATATATATATATATATATATATATATATATATATATATATATATATATATATATATATATATATATTTATATATATATATATATATATATATATATATATATATATATATATATATATATTTATATATATATATATATATATATATATATATATATATAATATATATATATATATATATATATATATATATATGTACTAGCCCTGTTCATTTTGTGGGGTGTTTTTTATCTTTATTGTGCTTCACCTGGGATCGATTCCGTATCTAAAAAAAATGATTTTGCCCATTTAAGGAAATTTTTTAGATGTAATTTAGAGGTTGCCACAGTCAATTTTTCATGAAAAATTAGAAATGACGACCCCACTTCCTATTGACTCGAAACTTATTTCCGATTATTTGGTAGATCCGGTCTGATGACAATGGTTTCTTACAAGAAACTTTATTGAAGTTTCAAGAAACAATATTGAAGCTTAAATTATGACAAGAAGAACAAACAAACGATGTTTCAACCAGTGTTTGAAACTTCACAAACTGTCGTAATAAATTACGAAAAAATCATTGTTTTTTATAATAATTGTTTCCAATAATAACTAAATTAAAGAATACGCGCAGATTCAAATCCTAATTTCAAATTTTCTTTCTTATTACTCGCACAAACGTTCCTATGGTGAGCTACGGTGTTGTACAAATACTGTTGTTGTTCTTCACTCCTGCCTGCTAGACAATTGAAATCATTGACGACCTTTAGTTCAGAAATTTTTTCACGAGCTTGAAGATAAGATGCGCGATTTTTCCAGGATGCCGGATCAGAATTCAGAAATTCCATATTAATATCATAGCTAGTAAAAAAGTTTCTCGTATTTGCATTTATAAAATCGTGAATTTGATAGCTATATGGATGTCACGATTATTAGGTTTTAAAAATGTATTCCCCTTTTTCCTCTTCTCATCGATCTAGGTATTCTGTCATCAAAAAATGATAAGGCAACCAAACTCTCGTCCAAATACCAAAGGTGTTTTGAAAATTGGTTAACTGTCGCCAGTGAAATTTGTTCATTTATCGTTCTATAATTAGTGAGCTCCTTAAGTAGGCACAGGTCATTGAATGGCGTGAAATGGGCACTCTCACATTGGAACCAGTATCGAACATAAATTTTGACAGTGAAAAAATTGAATTCTCGTAGGGCATGGACTTCTGTCGGTTTCAAAAAAAATTGATCTCTCAACAGGTATATTTTTAACGAGTAAATCAATTTGGCCATCCATCGAGCGCGATGAACAGCACCAGGCGGGCAAATAACAATCCCGGGATTTAGATCTTCACCGACAAATAATAGGCAAAGTTGCAGTAACTCCGAGTAATCTGCTCGAACATGATTAAATTTCAGGTGCTCCTCTACAGCGAGCCTTGTTTGACGGCTTATTTCTGTCACACGATCTCTCAATTGGTCGTCCAGGATTGCTAACTTATACTCCTCTCGGGATATTCCTTCAGAATCCCACTCCTTCCAAAATCTCTCAAATAGTTGGACATTTGGGCCAGTTGACTTTTCAAATTAAGCATTGAATGCAGCCGATGTTATGAGCTCCAAAACGTGGTGTCTACAAGCGAAATAAAAAAGTATTTTCCCCAAAAGTCTTTCCAAACGTACGCAAGCTCCCTTATAACGCCCATTGTTGCTTGAAGTCGTATCAAAACAAATCGCATTTATATTTCGAGCTAAGTTGTGTTCTTGAATCAAATTATTTAAGTTGTCCGCCATGACTTCACCTGTTCCTGACGGTATCTTTGAAATTCCAAGAATTTGCTCGATCCGAAACCCAGTAACAATGACCGCCATTCTATCCACTTTTCCCCGCTGTTGTCCATAATTTTTCCATCCCAATGAATTGTTAAAAAACTATTTGGGTGAAATCTCTCTATTATAGATCGTGATAATTCTTCTCGTTCTTTCATACGGTGTATTCTAATTGTGCTCACAGAGCAAGATACCTCGTCTATCGAATGGCCGAATGCGGATGCCGCTGTTCCGACAACGTATGCCATTTGACCATTTGATAATTTTGCGCGATCGGCAGTATTACAAACGAATGAATTCAGAGGCTTTTTTTTGGTGATCCGTCTCTTCTTTGGTTCAGGTGACGGGCAATAAGAACTCTCAGACGAGGAACTCGATTCACTGCTAGATTCTTCATACATTTCGATAATCCTGGGTCCTGAACGTTCACATCTAATCTGAATTACACTAGCTTGTGCTTCTACTGAAGAGTTATTTCCGAATTCAGCGTTGAATTGTGCAGCGAATGAGCACCGTTTATTGTCTTTATTACAATTATAAAAACATAAAAGGTTCAGCTGTTGGTAAATAAAGTTTCTTCCAGATCTCGATTGTTGCAGCCACTGTTTTGTTCGCACTCTCAGAAATTGTTCTTTTTTCACACATATGATAAAACAAGAAGAGGCGCAAAACATCACTATTTTTTGGCAATTCTTTGATTTCAGCAAATGATTCTACGGGAGAACCAAGTAACAAAAATTTTCTACTCATATTGTCGAAAAACTTTTTAAACAAAACAAAGAATTTGAAATGACCATGACCACAAATCACGACAAGCGCCTACTTCAAAATGTTTAGTAAAAATTGACTGTGGCAACCTCTTAATTACATCCAAAAAATTTCCTTAAGTGGGCAAAATCATTTTTTTTTAGATACGGAATCGATCCCAGGTGAAGCACAAAAAAGATAAAAAAACACCCCACAAAATGAACAGGGCTAATATGTACGAACGATATTTAAACAAATCCACACGCTATGTGGATGGTAATGGTAATGGTAATAGTGTAATGGTGAAATGGTATAATAGTATAATGGCATAATCGTACAATGGTATAATGGTGATTGTATAATGGTACTGGTGTAATGGTAATGGTATAATAGTAATGGTTTAATGGTAATGCTATAATGTGAATGAAATAATGGTAATGGTTTAATGGTATAATGGTACGATGGTATAGTGACATGGATAATAATGGTATCATGGAATGACGCAAAAATGGAATGATGGAATGATGGATTTATTCGAGCGGCGTTGATTTGAGGAATGGGTTCGACATTGAATTTGGGGTTAAGTTGATGTTGAGTTGGAGGTCGAGTTAGACGTTTAGTTAGGATTGAGTTGAGTTCATAGACACAATCGGTTTTCAGACCGTGTTAGTTTAGTGGTTGAGTTAAGTGTTCAATTGGGATTGAGTTCTAATTTACTGAGGGTCCAGTTTGCTAATTTATTTTGGGAGAGTTGTGGGTTGAGTTGGAAATTACCTTAAGTTTAGTTCACGTACGCGTGTATTTTTCGGACCAGGGGTTGAGTGAGATTTATTGAGCTTTATTTGAGGGTTAAATTGATATTTGAATTTTAAATTAGCTTGATTTGTTCTGAGTTAAGCTCATGTACACATTTAATTTTTCGGACCGTATTGAATTGAGGATTGCCTTGAGCGTTAAGTTAAATATTGCGTTGAGGGTTAAGTTGACGAGTAGAGGGTTGAGTTGGCTCAATCGAAATCTTTTGTAACATTGATATATTGACGAACGATGGTTCTCATAAGTTGGCTCATTGGGGTGAAATTAATAGCATAGAGAACCTTGCATTATTGCAAGAACCCAACATTTTTCCAAAGTTTGGTTAGAGTGGCTGTCCTAAGGATCGGCATAGACCCGACAACTTGTTCATTGCCATACCACATAAAACTTTCCTCGACTCTACTCCATGAACCATTCAAAACTTACATCGAAGCGTTGAATACACCTGACGTCCTGAGGAGCTCCTGAAATTTCCATCTGCTTTGCGCTAGGCAGCGCAATGATGCAGTGTCCTGCAATAACCCCCCCCCCTTCCCCACGATCATACTAATAAGACGATGCTGCTGTATGAGATCAAATAGAACATCCAGTGCCTAAGTGAGGTGGAATTTCTCTGAATTTTCATAAGCGATTTTTCCTTGGCCATACTGTTTAAGGCCACCAAACAACAATAATAGTATAGGCCTTATCACTGAGGTATAGAGCCAGTATAAAATGTGTAGCTTAAGAGCAGATCTTAGGATTATAGCGTTATAGTGGCTTTCTTTAGCCTTTCTAAAATATTGGGCTTCCAGCTAAGTTTGATGCCCAAAATAACACCCAGGTATTTCGATTTATCAGTAGAGACAAATGTCAAGCTAGTTTTACGGTGCGCTTTAAGGTATTCTCTTAAGGTAAACGGATGCTTGCACGGACACCAATTGAAACCACCCTGCCCGTCCAAGTTCAGTAACAGGTCATTAATGACCAAGATCCAAAGAAAAAACGACAAGAGCGTACCTTGCGGTGTACCCACACCTATAAACGTGCTAATGGAATCTATCCAGGCACCAAACGATTCACCCACACCCAGACTCGACAGTTATCGCGCTCCCGTGTTATCGCCACCTGTTTAACGTTGCTGAATGCCTTTTTCTATATCTAGAAAGGTTACCAAAGAGTAAATTCTAGGGATTTCTCAATAGGACAAATTAGGGATTCTAGAGATATTCTCACCGATCTCCCTTTACAGAAAATACATATTGAGATTTCGACCACCTAACTGGTCCTATTTTGCCTCTAATATGAACTTCTATTTATATTTCCAGTATTTTTAATAGAAAAGACCATAAGCTTGTAGGTGTAAGGGCTTTGGGATAGCAATGAGAGCTTTTCTCTGCCTTAGGTATTAATATTACGTTTATCTCACTTCATTTTCTGTGAATGAGGCAAAGTTCCAGGCTGCTTCGGAGGATAACTTCCAGCCAGCGTAGAACCAAGCCACGTTTGATGAACATCCATAGGGGATAATTCCATTAGGTCTAGCCGACTCGTGTGCCTTAAAGCTGTTAATTGCGAACACTATCTTTCTGCTGCTTATTATTTTACTTGCGGCGCCTAAACCCCTAATAGCACTAAAAGCACCTCAAGCGCAAGTTCGGAGCACTTCAGAAGATCCGCACTAGTTGTGGTCCAAGAACTATTCGGTCTCTGGCGGTGGCTCGGGATGGTGAGACTTGAAGCTAATAAAAATATGAATCATCGCGGATGATAATGAAAATCAATAAATGGAGTTATCCTAGTCCAAGACTTTCATGAGTTAAATAAAAGGCACAATTGTCATCGGTTGGACCCACCCTTAAAAACATCAAATTATGAGCATTGTTTGTATATTTTGCTTTCAAAACATCTTAATCTTACCAATTAGTACTCTAATAACCGGATGGTTATTTAAAATGAAATGTGCTAATATAAAAATTAGAAAATTACTTTCCGAACATAAACATTTTTACGATTATTGTATTCCGAGGCAACCTTTCACATGATGACAACGAAAAAACCAACTTGCTAAAATTTTAATAAAAATGAATCGTAGACCAATAATAATAACAACAACAAGAAGCCCACAAGAAACAAAAAAATATCGAAAACAAAGTTCCAACCGCAAAATTCTTCCTACTTCTTGTTCATTCTCAGTCTGAATATTTTCTTTATTATTGTGCTTTGTTTATTTTTCACCCGCAAAAAGCATAAAAGCTTATATGTGTTTCGTTCAGCAGCTTTTGTTTGAATTGTTTGAACTTGTACTTAGTATCGAAATCAAAATGAACAAACAAAAAATCATCAAACAACAAAAGAGATGATACAAGAAGTAAACAATAGGGACGGTTACTAAAAAGAAAATGTAGGTGTCAACTTTTTTACCTTTCTATGAGTACATAATGATTATGAAACACTTATGTTATATCTTCGCATCTTTAGTGGCTTATTGCCTTTCAAATAGTATTTAATCGACACTTTGGCATATACCAGTAATGTGATATTTTCTAGAAATTACGGTCGTTTGTATATACACACAAACTAACAAACGTACACCAATATCGAATGTTTTACAAGGATACGCACAAGGATATATTTTTGGGAAAAAGGTAAATAAACATTATTGGGATACATAGCCAAATTGTTGTGTATACGTTCTGGAAAAGCTTGAAAAATAAATATTGACATTTAATTTTGTTTATTTAAAAAAAAAAATAAAAATAAAAACAGAAAGACAACTGAAGAAAGTCGAAACCATACCCTATAAAAAAAAGTCTATATTTACAGCAACGCTCTTTCTCGTCCTCTCTTGCATAATTATTCTATGCCATAGTTTATCTGTATTACGTACAAGGATGAGGTTATTTTTTATCATCTTTAGATTCAATCGTCATGTTGGCTGAAAGTGGTAGGACGCGGTATTATACAAAAGCATTTTTTGTATTTGTTATAATATTGTAAAATTAAATGATGGATAATAATTATGATGGCTAATAATAGATTTGATTATTGTCATGGAAAAATTGAAAATAACATTGAATGGGAAAGTTACAGTCGGCGTGAGTTTAAACATTACACGTTGGATGATTTTTGTGCCCAATATAGCTAATCTGCAAATTTCAAAGTAATCGAGAAAATTTCGAGGTCAATTGACTTTGTAATATTAAGAAATTGAGATAATTTGCGACTTTAGAGCTTTTCAAGATTTACTTGGCGTTCAACTGCTTGGCTTCCAGATTATTCGAGATTTTTTAAATATTTCGAGATTTCAGATTATGTTGCTTTCATAATATTAGATAATATTGGAAACCGGCGGTTCGGAGCAATTGCACAAAGTACTCCGCTCCATTATGCTCTGAGTTGCTACTCACACATTCATTCGCTCAATCATTCGTTTCAGCACTACAATTATCTAAAATCAATTCATTTTAATTCATTTTTGCAACTCCATCCGATCTACTAGTGCCACCTACAAAATATATTAAGATTCACCGGATATTCATTTTGGTTTAGATCCTCACTATTCAACGAATAAAATCAAATGTCTTAGCTACAATTTAGTACAACCAGAGAGTATAAGGAATATGACGTCCACGTCATCACACGACAATGCTTGATCGAGTATTTTCAATTATTAAATTCCCTTTCGATCAAACGTTCTCACGTAATTCACAACAACAAATTAATTTTCTTTAAATAATAATTCTCTTAATACAAAACAAACAACGTTAAAATTCAATTACTAAATTAAATCAAATGCTTATGTCTAAAGACATAAATGGTAAGTATTTTAAGGCACCGGATCACCGACTTTAACTCTCCCACCAATGAGCTCCAATCTGTCGATAGCTATTATCGCTTTGTAAGGTGTACTTATCTGTTGTTCGCCCTCTATGTCCTGCACTAGATACCTATCGTTACCAATATTATTTATTACCTCATAAGGTCCCTTATTTGTGTGCAATAATTTTCTACTGTCCCCTGTTGCAACCTTCGGCGCATGTACCATCACTAAATCTCCACGTTTCAACTCAAGTGGCTTCTCTCGCCTTTTGTCGTAATTTTGTTTTATTCGCTCTCGATTCTTTTCAAGAAGTTCGGCTACATTATTATCTTCCTGAATCCTACCCTCCTCCAACATAATTCTATTCAACCGTTTAATCCCCTGAACTAATTGATTATCATTGAAGTTCCTAATCTTTATAATTGTTTCGTCTATACGCTGTAACGCAGCAATCCAATCAAAATTTAAATTGATCCCATAGACCCTATCTACTACATTCTCATCGATCGGATAGCGACTCAATGCATCTGCTACTAAATTATTAGAACCCTTCACATGTTCTAATGTGAATGTAAATTCGGTCAGTCTAACGAACCATCTCCCTATCCTTGAGTTGAGATCTTTTTTCTTTGCTAATAGTTTAATGCTGTTACAGTCTGTCTTTATAACGAAATCCACTCCTAACAAATAAACCCTCCATTTTTCCAGACATGCCACTATTGCTAACACTTCTAACTCCACAGCCGGATACTCGACTCCTCCGCGGTGGTCTTACGACTATAGTAACTAATTGGCTTGTATAGATTTGGAGTTTGTTCTTGATACAACACCCCTCCTAACCCCAATGCACTGGCGTCAGTATGTACTTCCAGTCGCCTTCCTGCAACATATATTTCCAGTACTGGTTTATTCGTCAGAATATGTTTAATTTTGTTAAACGCCAACTTTTGCGCCTCGCCCCATACAAAAACCTCGTTTTTCTTAATCAAGTCCGTCAACGGTCTTGCAATTGTTGCGTATCCTTCAACAAATCGTCGGAAGTAACCTGACAGCCCAATGAACGACCTCAAATCCCTTATACATTTAGGTGTTGGAAACCTTTCGATTGATTCCGTTTTCATTTGACCGGGTTGAATACCATTGCCCGATATCCTGAAACCTAAATACTCCACACTGCTACATAAAAATCAGCATTTCGTCAAATTTAAAGTTAAATTGGACTCTCTAAGGACCTGAATTATTGTTTCTAACCTAGCTAACCCTTCTGACACACTAGTGCTGGGTATTACAATATCGTCCAGATACGCCATAGCTATGCTGTACCTGTGACTACCCAAAATGCGATTTATCAATGACTGGAAAACCGCCGGACTATTCGTAGGCCCAAACGGCATTCGTTTGAACTGATAGTGTCCATCTGGCGTTATAAATGCCAACTTCCGTCTTGATTCTCGCTCTACTGGCACCTGGTAATAACCACTAGCAAGGTCCAAACTTGTGAAATAGGTATTTCCCCCTAACCGATCTAACTGATCATCAATTAACGGTAGAGGAAATTGTTCTCGTACGGTATTTTTGTTAACAGCCCTATAGTCTACACACATACGCAACTCGCCTGTTTTCTTCTTCACTAATATGATCGGACTAGCATACTCAGAAATCGAACTTCCACGATATCAGCCGTCTTCAGTTCATCCATATGATTCCTAACCCATTCTCGTTCTTTATACGCCAACCTATACGGTCTGAAATAGATTGGTATGTCATCTACCAACCTAACCCTCATTTCTGCCTTATTCGTCAACCCAATGTGTCCCAAACCAGTCGTGATACGGTCCCTATACCTGTACAATATTGCATTTAATTCTTCAAAATTCTTACCCGTTAATTCGGTTGTCACTTCTCCGATCATCGTTTTCCTTATTTGGTGGATTTCCTCATTTTCGACGTCGGTCTTATCATCGCCATCATATTGAGCCTGTTCCGCTTCCTTGCATCTCTCGGCTCTCGTAATTCGTTGATTCTTTTTTGTGATAATATCGGCTTCCGTCAAATTGACATATGGCAATATCGCTTGTCCTTGGTCATCGCTTTTCACTAAACATCTCGGTATAACCTCTCCATTCTGTCGAATGCCACCTTCTACCAACCACTCCGTATTGGGTTGATCCGCTTGCACTTTCAGAAACATTACTGCATCTTTTTCTATTATGGTATCTTCGAGTGCCCGTATATCACTTTTGACATTCGTTTCGCTCAACTCCGCATCGAGTTGACAACCAATGTTGACTATATGTAGCCCTTTTTTATCACTAATGATTTTAATATGCGGCTGCTCTGTGAACTGCTGGCCTACCAACAACGGAAATCCTTGCGATTCATCTGGCACCACCTTCACTTCACACCTCGATTCAACTCCTTCAATTTTCAAAGTACAATTAAATATACCGCAAGGTACCACTTTTCCACCACCATAGCCTACAACAGGTGGGAATCCATTCTCAAAATAAGTTATGTCTAATTGTCTGGCATCACTTTCGCGGATTAACGTAGCACTGCTTCCCAAATCGACATAACACTTTATCGGTCTTTCCAAAATATACGCTGTCTTCATATACTTCGCGTGTGTATTGGAATTCTGTGCTCCCGTTTTTAATACTTCCGGTTTCTTTTTCTTAGGGCACTGCCTCGCAAAATTTCTCGCTGCATACAAAGCATGTTATTTTGTTGGATTCGGTTCGCGAATTTTCTTTATTAATTTCTACCGGTTAATCTTTATTTCGCCATTCCATTTTCTTCGCAGTTTGTTGCACTGTATTTTGGTTTTTATTGGTTATGTTTGACTTATACGAAGCAACCACGCGATCAGCTTCTTTCAGGTCGCTCAATAATTGCGCCGGAGTTTTATATCTGCGTAACGGGCCCAAAAAACTATTTATCCGCATATCTGATAAACCTTCAACAATCAACACGATGATTTCCTCGTTATGCATTTTAGCCTTGTTACATAGTGCTAACTTTTTGAAATAATACCGTTGTATCTCCATATTGTTTCGTTTAAAGTTTTCGGCTGCACGCCTTCGTTGCACCACACTATCTGTTGATGGAAAATTTTCCAATAACAACAATCTCCATTCTGCCCAGCTACGATTTACATTTTGTACACTGTCCCGCCATTCTTTAGCTACGTCTGCCATCTTCAACAACCCATAATGACGCATTGTTACCTCGTCCCACTCGTACATAACTCCAAACTTTTCAATTTTGTCTATCCAGTCTTCCACGCTTTGCATCGGATCGATCCCGTTGAATGATGGTAACACTTCTACAATTTGTGTGTACCCTTTACACGAGGCACGTTGAGTCTGGTAGCGAAAGCTAACCTCATCGTCACTGCACGTTTCCTTAATTTTGCTTAAATTATTTCACTTCCTCTGCCTCATTGTATTTTTATTTTTAGGTTAGGAAAAAAATAGAAACTTCGTGTTGGAAAGTTCTCCAAAACTTTCACAACCAATTATTCCACAAAATAATTGCACAATCCTATTTAATCAAAACAATTTACTACTATACGAGTTAATATCCCACTTCTGAATTTACTGTGATGCACTTCTACGAAAAATGGGGCACAAAAAAAAACAGCTCTCCGTTATTCCACTTTTTATTTTTTTTATTTTTATGTTATTTTATACGTCCACTCTTGACGCTTGACTACTACCAATTCATCACAATTCTTTTTCTTTCTTTTTCATTTAACATTTTAAAGTGACATCTATCAGTCAACTTCCTAATTCAATTCAATATTTATCCTAGACACAATAGTTCAAATTTCGATTACGACACTAATAATAAAATAAATCAGATCCAACTAAAATTATTTAACAATTTAACTAATTGTGATCGTGTCGTGGTGATGGAAATTATTTCCCACATACGCTGGGTAATTTCTTGTAAATATTTTAATAAATATCCGCCATTATATGTGAATTGTGTGACCGCCATTAACCTAAAAATCTGTGTATTCCCTTATTGATATAAATGAATCAACATCGTAACATTTGTAATCTCGGCAATTGATTAAATAATTTAAAATTTAAAAACATAAGAATTTGTTGCTCTACTACGATACCAAAAAAAATGTATTACTGTACGGATATAATTCAACACGGCAAAACGAATAGTAAATGTTTACACGTTATGAATTAGTAGATACACTTAGAAATTTAAAAACTATAATTATCTCAGAACATTACACCAATTACAAAATCTAAACTGGAACCACTTATTAATTCTCTGAGTATAGTACATTTTGGCACAACTTAAGGAATCAGTTCGTCTACTTAAGAAATTAGCATCGCATTGAATAAAAAAAGGTTTTTGGAAATGTGGATAGACTAGTACCGGTGCCGTACAAAGATCATGTTTTAGTGATTCAAACGAATGCTGAGCTTCAGAAGACCAGATAAATTTTTTGCATTTCTTTAAAAGGTCAGTTAACGGAGCAGCAATTGAAGCATACTGAGGTATGAAGCGCCGCTACCATAGGGATAACCCAAGAAAGCTACGGAGTTTTTTCATGGTGGTAGGTGTAGGAAATTCGGAAACCGCTTGAACTTTAAGGGAATTAACTTGCAAATTGCCATCTGATACAATATATCCCACATATTGAATACTTTTCAGCATGAATTTATTTCTATCTAAGTTCACCGTTAATTGAGCCTCTTTTAATAAGTCCCAGAGATGATGAGAAGGTCATCCAAGTATACAAATACTTGGTCCTGTAGCTCATTGGGGATAACATTATGCATTAGTCTGCACATCATCTGTGATGCATTGCACAGTCCAAACGGCATTACGGTAAACTGATAAGGCCGCCGACCAGAAACAGTAAACGCCGTTTTATCTCGGGACTCCTGATCCTATGAGATCTGCCAGAATGCATCCTTCAGAATGCTGGAGATGAATCTACTCTGATCCAATCGGCTTAGGAGTCCGTCGATTATTGGCAGCGAATACGCATCCCTGACCGTTACCGCATTCGGTCGTTTCGCGTCAAGACACAGACGTACCTTTCCGTTGGGCTTTCGGACTAATGAAACAGGTGAGCTCAGAGAAATTTCTGCCTCCTCAATCACTCTCAGGGCCAACATTCGATCAATATATAACTTATATAACTCCGCTTGTACCAGTAGGCTAACAAGATAATACCTTTGCTTTACAGGTGTTAGTATAAGTTTAGTGGTTTTACCAAGACCAAGTTCAGAGAATGAGGGAAAATTTTGAATAACATCTTTTAACACAATTTGTTGATGGGTAGACAAACAATGGCAATTTGACTCGCTGTCAAGATCATCAACTTTAAAGTCATTGGTGCAGTCTCAGATATATTGGGGGTTGGTTTTATTAGGGATGGGATGATTTGAAACGCCTTCCAAAAGTCTATACCGAGGTAAAACTTCTGTTTTAGGCTCGGAATTATGGATATTTTCATCATATGTTGTTTGTAGCCCTAAGTTATTCTGGTCCATAGGTAACCAAAAACACGTTTTAAATCTTCTCCCGCAGTTTTGGTCTTGGATGGGACCTAATGTAGCTTGTGGCTACTTTTATTGAAGTAAATAACGCCATAAAATTTTTAATATATATCCAGACACTTTCTGAAGTTTTTACAAAAGCAAAAGTATTTTCCCATTCTTTTAAAAATTTTTGAAAATATGGGACATATTGAACCTTGTATTGGGGATTGTTCAGAAACATCTCACTGCCTAAGGCAGTAATGGTTGATCCGCTGTCCAACAGAACCCGATATCTTGTACCGAGTATAGTAACATTAGCATACAGACGTTCATCATCATCTTCTGAAAGACATGTTTCAGCAATATCAGCATGAATTGCTTTCCTATTATTCCAGTTTAACAGTTCTGGGAAAGCGTTGTTGAGGCCCCGCATTGCGGTTTCTCCATTGTTCGTTTCTCGGATTGCAGCGGAAGCAGTTGATCTTAAAAATATCCGATCGGCCACAACCATGGGAAAATCTTGTGCGTTCCTTAGTACAATTGTCGTAAGTATGGCCAATATCTCGGCAATTCCAGCATGTAGCTAACATAGCACCAAAACTTTTCGCTTGATAGTTTGCCGTGTATTGATCTACTGGACCATTATTTGGATGCGTTTTAGTAGGAACAGACACAAAAGCTAAAACATTTAATACAAACGCCGTTATATACTACGTACCAAATTACAATTGATGATAGTTTTTTTAAACTGTTACGAAGATAATGACTGTGACAACGAACAATTTCTTCATTTTGACGATGATAATGAATTGGTGGAAAATATCCCTAAACAGGAGAATTTAGTTGCACAACAACAATCATTGATTTGGAACGAGGATTTATACCTTAGAATCGCACCGGGAGAATATAATGTGCCAATCAGTCTATTGTTTGATGAGCATGCTGAAGAACTTTCTTTTCCTGGAATATGTCTAGGACACTTCAGATAATTCAGAGAGGGAGTAAATGTCAGGCCTTTTATGATGCCAACGAGTGAATTCAGACGATCAGATAGACGTGGCGTAACTTCATATCACTTATTATGTACGGCAATGAAAATAATGAGAATCAGAGTCAAAGACTCTCTCACCATAGCCTTTAAACATGTAGGGAAGAATACTAAGATTACAAAGGAACAGATAGAATCAGAAGATTACATTCAAGGATGTATCGAAAGTAACATAGCTTTTTTAAGATCAATACCAAATTCAGCTTGGTATTGGTCTGAAAAAAAAAAGAAGATCTATTTGTTATGATTTGTCAATTAGGGAAACCAACGCTATTCTTTACGATTAACGGAAATGAGATTGGATGACCAAATTTATTGCAATTAATTTACAAATTACGGAACAAGAAATTAATTTCAAAAAAAGAAGCCTTCCACCGTCTGGTCCGACGCAGACCCAATTTTTTTTTTCAATGAGTGCTTCGGTGGGCAGTAAATACTAGCAATACAAATAGAACTATTTTTGGTTTTGACAATAACAGCAGTTGCTTCGACTTCTTCTGCTTCATATTTTAACTCTTCATAATGATGGATACTATTTCTACTATTTCTAATTATAACAGCACATCCTCCTTTAGCAGTGTTTCCAGAGTGAATAGCCATTTTTCTTAGTGTTGTACTCTAGTTTCTGTAATCGCTCATCAAACGTAGTCTGCTTAAAATTAATTAAGTGTTTGACTTATAACGTCAGTTTAAGCAGTTTTTTTCTGAATTTCCGTTACTCATCGTTACTTGAGTATAAGTCATTTCATCCAATTGTCCATGAGTAGTACCCGACACTCTACGATTTACTTCGGGTTGGTTCATTTTAAATGCTTGCTTCCTGAATAAACTTGGATTTTTAGCAATCACATTCTTATTTTTGATGTTTTGCTGCTCAATAGCAACGCTGCATCCTCTATCGTTAGCCGGATGGTTTATGCTCCATAATGAACGCATTTAGCTTGGACATTTTTAGGTTTTACAAAATTGTTGGTATGATGTTTACCTAAACATTTAACACACCTGCGTTCCCTGTTTCAATATTTTTGGGTATGTACATAGGCTTGACATTGTTTACATTGTGGTATAAGCTTAGATCTTCTTAGAGGCTGAATAACCACCTTGCACCCCAAGATGTACTTAAACATGTTGAGAGGTAATTTGCCTCTTCAGTTGCCTTAAATCCTTTTGCTTTCAGTTCATCAAATATTTTTTCTGGTTTACACGTAGTAGGGTGTAGGTTTTTAGCCATGACCTTGGCCATGACTCTTATTGGTCTGGTTTGTTTGTCTTCAAACCTGTGCCAAGCATGTTTTTCTTCCTTTAACTTTTTTGTCATTTTTCTGTAAGTTTCACCATCTTCCAAGTTTACTTTGAAGGTATTTCCATTCATCACCTTTGCATTAAACTTATCAGTCAGTGTCTCATAAAGTTAATCGTAGTCTTTGACTTCATCTAATACTATTAGTGGTGGTGGAGGTGTGTTTTTTATTGGTTGTTTCTGGATAATATTTGGAACATCATCCTTTAATTGAGGATTATTCCGTGTCCTTTTTTTTCTCACACATTTAACACCAGTTTCTCGAGCCAGTTCGTCTTCATTCGTATGGTACTTTTGTGGAGTTGTATTCTGATAGTGGAAGCCTAAACCTCTGTTGGCTTAAGAGCTTTAACTTCGATTCATTCAGTTAATTGTTTATATTGTTGGCTTCAACTAATGCATTATTAACTTTACACAATTCATTGTGAAGTTTTTCTTCGTTTGCAGAACGAGTGTTGTGGTTGCTTGCCCAATGAAGGGAATACGGCCTCTTATCGGAAAACACAATACTTTTATTATTGAGCTTGTTTATTCACCAACATGTCTTGGGATTGGTTAAAATAATTGTAGTATAGCAATGGCTGATCTCCCCAGAATCCGGCCTCCTCTATGGCTATAGACGGTCAACCCTTACCCTAGTGAGACTTATCCAACACCCGTTCGGCCAAATTTAAAAAAAAAATTGTTTAATCCTTAAGAATTTGAAAGGTTTCTTATTCTGATTTCAAAAACAATAAAGCCATATATGATTCACATTTGGAATTAGATGAGATTAGAACATTCTTTTTATGTTTTAGTACTGCCTCTGGTGGTAAATAGAAAAATCCCAGTTTTTCTGCTGAGAATTTTCTGCTGTCTTATGCAGAGCATCCTGTCAGACCGGTTCTTAAATATGATGTTGATAATTTCGCACCCTTTGAAGTCACTGTTGAACGAAGCAAAGCGAAGCGTTATGATGTTATTTTCACTTGAATGAGGTTACATAGGAAGTACACCAGAAAATTGCACACTACTTATCAAGTAATGCCTTCATGTTCGTGTTTCGTTAGAATAGAAAAATAAATCATAATTTGTGTGTTGCCCAACTCCTCCGCTAAACGCAAACCACCCAGTATTAAGTCAATAATTAGAATTAAAAAACAAAATCAACCGTCGTCATTCGTACAAAAGAAAAATTGACAGCATAATTAAACTCAAATTAACACTTAAATAATCCATTCAAACCATGAAATGAGTTAAACCAACCGTATCTAAACAAAATTTAAGAAAATTTTGCCATTCATTGTCACTTAATTAGAACTTCCATAAGAAAACCACTACATGAATGCCAATGATCCCCTTATTCCATTTATATTTTAATAATCGATTATCTCTAAATTAATTGAATTAAATAAAATTCATTTTCATTTAACAACAGTAATGATAATGATAATAATAAGGATTTAGTAAAACATGATTTTGGTTTTTATAATTTATAATTTCCGGATTTAATTATTTTCCTCATCCAACGCAATTCAATTGTCTTGCACACCCACCCACCCCGCACAAAAACGTAAAAATATACTAATATGAGTATATCAAGCTTTAAGTTTATAAAGTTTATTCTGAAAATAGAAAATATCATGCCCAGTTCTTGATTAAAAGACAAATACGTATTGACGTCAAAACGTAAAACTGAAGAGTTTCGGTTCATTGCTTCAAAGAATTTGCTAATTAATTTCGATGAGAGCAAAACATAGGTAGGCATATTATGTATATAGATTTATTGTATTCCCCATAGACACCGGCTCCAACAGACCTAAAATATAATAGTTGAAAATGTATTGAACAAATCTTATGCTTATACGGAAAAAAGGGAGACAAATTGGGAAAATTATTTTATTTATTTTATTACGTCTCGATAAATGGACGTACGTACTGTATAATGTGGGTTTCTTATATAAAATAGGTTTACGAAAAATGAAAATCTATATAGTTTTTATGTATACGAACAACAAATATATAGTTAGCTTACAATAGATATATTAACCGCATACATCAAATTAACCCAAAAAAAATAAAATTGTAGACTAACAACCCAAAAACAACTTTTATGAATTTTTGTCTATATATCCACACAAATCCATCCATTATCAATCGATCAATCACTCACCGAGGGTTGCAAAACGAAAAAAAAGAAGAATCATTAATGCTTATGAACTCCAAATCAATTATCACAGCAGCAGCACCAGCAACTGGTCAATTCCCATCGATTAAAATTGATCGGCGTTAAGAATTATTAGTAGTACAAAAATTAGTACAGCCATTAGTCTAGCCAATCTGAAAGTATTTATAGGTAGATTTAGAATGCCAGTTTGTTAATTTTTTTTTTCTTGCACCGCCGTGCCAAACTTAAAATATAGGATGTTTTGTATAACCCACATCCATCCCATTATTATTTTATATTCCCACATAAATATAAAAACACTGTTGGTGACAAATACTGTCGAGTAAAAAAGAAAAAACGATTTTCTTAACAAAACACGATTTCCGTTTCTAAAAATAATTTTTGAACAATAAAATCTCATTTTCCGCATATACTATATGTACATAAAGAGACAGAGCTTTTAAGAACAATGGATGCAGTTTTAAAAGTTTACCCATACTCTCTTAATGTACTCGTAAAAATATATAAAAATTGGGTGACGACGACGATATGCGAAGTGTGTGAACAATTGCATTGCCAATTTTTTTTTGTTGTTGTTATTTTAACTTTACAAAAATATGGTTAAATCAATAAGTTACGATTCATAAGGATGCTTGTAATGAAAATAGCCAATCGAATTCGAAATATTTAAGGATATAAGCAGTTAAGATAATATTGTTCTTCAATATAAACAAATACAGTTGTTATTCTTATATGCAATGTAAAATTAAATGGTTTGATCAAGTGTTTTAAGTCTATTGTTGCTGATTATTACAAGTACTTGAATATTTTTAATGCTTTTAGTCTAAAGTATTTTTTGCCTATTAGAAGAAATATTGGATTTTGGTTGGCTATTGCCTAAAATTATTGAAACAGTTTGCATCAAAATATTTTGGAAATAGCCAATATTAATTTTTTCGATTTAAACATAAAAATATAAAGGACTGAAATAAACTCAATGTAACTTCCAAATGATACCTCAAAAATATCCAAAACTAAACCTCGCACTCAAACTCAATTCAACGTAACTCAACCTTAACTCGACCTAAACCTTAACCTTCTACTCAGTCTAGAACTAAACTCTTATTATTTCTTAAATCTAACGTTTAATTCAATCACAAAACAATTAACACTTAAGCTAACTTCCTACCCAATTTCAACATAACCCTGCATAAATACCCAACTGAACCGATGACGTAACACCAACTAAACCCCAAATCAACCTAAACCCCAACACAGCCCTTAAATCAACTTTAAATGAAACAGCAAACTCAACTCCTAAATCTATGTACATGGTCTGAAAACTACTTACGTAAGCAGACTCTAACTCAAACCTCAATTTAACCTATAAATAATTCTCATTTGAACTGTATACTAAAGCCTAGCCTAATCCTACCTCAACTCCAACTCAACCGTTAAATCGAACTTAAACTTTAGACCGTCAAATATAAAATATAACCTGCATTGACGATAGAAACAGATTGATGAAAAAAAATTAGAAAATCAGATAGGCCGTTCTCGAGATACTGCGGTTACAGACAGACATCCCCTTTATAGCGACATCATTTGAATTGGTGATTTTAATAATAATGTACTGAAGATGTCCTGTGCAATAAATTTAAGGATTTTCTAGATTCAATTGGTTCTATCAATTGTTAATGTAGAATCGATTCATCTTACCGATTCCAGTTCTACACGAATTGATCACATTATTACAAATAACCCTTAGAAAATCTTCCTCACGTTTCTCTAACAAAAACTAAATCGAAGGTTAAGCATCATCTAGCATGGTGTAATCCTGAGTTTGCGAGGATCCTCTTTGAGGGCCGCAACAGTTACTGTTATAAATAACGTTAGAGCACTGACAGGCAATACCGCTTACAGACTACGGATTAGGTAAGCGCGATTAGCTAAGCTCAACTAGCTAATCTACCACTAATCTAATTGCATTGACAGACTAGAGTTTATTTTGTTAGTGGCGCCACGAGTTGGTGGTATCAGTATTAATACAAATATCATCACTCTTGTTTCAGCAATGTTTTTGATTTTATTCAAAATATAAATCAAAATAAACAACATTTTAATACCACTGACAGACTAGGGATTAGCTAGATTAGCTGTAGTGTTTAGAATTAGTTAATCGCTTTTTACTTCAAGATTAGTGACTAAGCTCGATTAGTGAACTAATTCCTTAATATATTTGAGTTTATCTCTTTTTATTGAGTTTAGTAAACGTACAAGTGGCGACATTATAGGAAAATGTTAAAATAAAAACGCAAATACAAGTTGCGCTATTTTAATACAGATGGAACTATTATAGACATTATTGTTACGTTTTTGCCTTGTCACTCAAGGTTCGTATCACTGGATTGTGAATAAAACAAAATTAATTCAATTTATCACCAACGAATTTATTTATTTCACAGAGGAATTATTACAACAAAATTTTTTAACAATAATTCACAAAATCACTTTATATAAATTATTCTCAAATTTTACTGTTCACTTATAATTTTTATATCCACTAAAACACTTTTTAAATCACTTTTTAATTCCTTTTTAATCTTCACACTGTCGCTTACCAAATACTACTAATAATCTTACAAGTTTACACCAAACTTCTAGAAAGCTCATGATTTTTCCAGTACTAATAGTGTAGAAATATTTAGAACAGTTTTATCATGGAAAATTCCGTTTTAGTACAGTTAAACATTGAGCTATTAATTTAACTTCTTCTATTACACACTAGGTGTCACCGTCACATTATTAAAGTGTTACGTTTTTGCCTTGTCACTCAAGGTTCGTATCACTGGATTGTGAATAGTACAAAATCAATTTACTTTATCTCCAACGAATTTATTTATTTCACAAAATTTATTACAACACAGTTTATCAATAAAAATTCACAAAATCACTTTAAATAATTTTTACACAATTTTACTATTCACTTATGATTTTTATTTCGCACTACAACACTTAACACTTTTTAAATCACTTTTTAATTACTTTTTAATCTTCACACTGTCGCTTTCCAAATACTACTAATAATCTTACAAGTTTACTCTATCGCGTTCCAAATTCGAATAATCCAATACGATCTTGTTCGTCTTTTTATATACACAAACCAAACTTCTAGAAAGCTCATGATTTTTCTAGTTAGAATAGTGTAGAACAATTTTATCATGGAAAATTCCATTTAAAACAGTTTAACATTGAGCTATTAATTTTAATTATTCTATCACACGCTAGGTGTCACCGTCACAAAAGTAAACCAAAATGTGGTATAAGTAGAACACAATTTAAAATGTTAATTAATAATTAAAGTATGTATTTAAATTATTATTATTTATTATTTATTTTTTTAAAGATTTCGTTATTTTTATTTCGATATATTTTTGAAACAAAACCAAAAAATTTAGCCCAGCCCAAGAGTGTTGATACTTCTAGTAATATCTTGGTCTGTCAATGAAATTAGATTAGTATTACCCCTCTTTTGGTGAGAAGTGTAGCTACGCCTGGTTGCTCTTTCATCATTCTTCGTTTTCTTCCTTGCAACATTGTTCTTCCAGAGTGGACATGCAAGATCTAATTCGATGTCGTTTCCAAAATCTAATTCTAAATTTCCGCAATTATCAATAGGGATTAAATCATTTTGTAGTTCTATATTTTCATTTAAGTTTGAGTCAGTATTGGAATCTGATGGTATCATTACAATTTAGAAACACTATTTTGAGCTAAAGCTCATTTTCAATAGAGCAACAAATGCACACCTATTCGACCTAGTTCGGTAATTTTATCTTTTCGTAATTCCACATCGTCGCTTACAACACAATATCTTCCATGCGTTAATCGTCTGCTATACAAAACATCCCGAAATGCTGGTAACCTCAGAAACACCACGTTTTAAGAAGACATCACGGCAGGAACATTTTAACAAAACGAATAATATAACTAAAATATTTATTGTTAAGGAAAACTAAAAATAAATGCTGACAACGAATCACAACAGCCAAAGTAATTTGTTTCACCAATTCATCCAAATTGTCAGCAGACTCAATTTTTGCGATTATAGTCGTAAGCATTCGTCGCCTATAATAGAATTTAAAATTTTAGATCACACCATGATCAAGAAGTTGGGACGCTGGTGGCTGGTGGAATTTTCCGGTAGAAATAATAACTTGACAGTTTTAGGCCGTCAAGATCATCAAGTTGTCTTAATGACCTGCTGCATTGTGCAACACCAAAATAATTTTTCGTTTCTCTTTAAAAAATGTTCTTTCAAATTTTTTTATCCATTCGGAACTGATCATCCACGATGTCTGGTTCGAGTACAACTCTGCTCCTTAGTTTGCCATGTTCATATTTTTATAACATCTTGGCCGTTTCGACCAGTTGATTATAAAGGGTTTTTCTTTTTGCCCAATGGCATTGACACTACATTTTTTGGAGCCATCTCCATTTGTTCGTTTTGCGACAAATGATTTAGTAGGCAGCACTCTATAAAATAGACCTGTTTCACCGAGATTATAGATGTCTTTTGGTTTATAACCTTCAATCATTGAATCATGCAATCCAATTAGACATAACATTAATACCCATAGATGGACTTTCCCCACTTATTGACCCAACCGTTACTACACAATTGTCTTTTTTTAAAGTTTTCGCAAATGCCTTTTTCGTTTAGTATCAGCCTTTAAACGGTTGAAACGAGTGCCGCTTTGTATTTTCGTTGGATTGGCATACCATTCCGCCCTTAATGTATCTTTGTTGTCTAAAATATTGAAATTTGTGTGTTACCACAATCATATTTCTCAGCCAATTTTCTTCGACTACCTTTATTTTATCTCCTAACTTCAAAAATATCATTTTTAATCACTGTATGCTAAAAGGACAAGCAAAAATTATCAAAATATGCAAAAGACGCTAAATTGTAAATTTAATATAGTCTTGACTTACAGTTAAATAATAGGTTACCACGGGTGTGGTCTATTTAGTTATTGAGAATAAACAATTGTTGTTAATATTAGAGTTAAATTCATTCTGTTTTATTTTATTTAATGTTCACCTTTTATTTTTGTAGTGTTGGTGCCCGGCGTTAGTGCTGATAGATCTGCAGGATCATTTGTCAGCGGCGTTAGGGGGTGAGAATTGAGCCATGCTTCTACTTGGGTAGTCACGGTATATAGCTCCTCGAAAGTGAGTGTTGTTTCGCCTATGATCCGTTTGAGATAGAATTTCATTGATTTAATTACTGCCTCCCATAATCCACCAAAATGAGTTGTAAGAGGTGGTATGAAGTGCCAATTGGTTCCATTGTCAGCTATCATAGTGGCAATGTAGCTTGGTAATATCGCCATTGCGCGGCGGTGATCCCTCTGCATTACGTTTTTTGCTCCTACGAAGTACGTTCCATTATCAGAGTAAATGTCGGTGCATAATCCTCTCCTGGCTGATCTTAATTGGATGGGCCCCACATAGTCGATTGCCGTTTTAATAAACGGTGTTCCCGGCCTCACTCTTGCTGATGGTAGGTTTCCCATTAGTTGTTTAGATGAATGTTGTTTAAAGCAAATAATAAATTTTTGAATTATCTGTCTTACAGCTATTTTACCATCAATGATCCAGAATTTGTTTCGTAATGTACCAATATGAGCATCTTTTATTATTATTATTTTTTTTTCTAACTATGTTGTGCCTGCTCAGGATTACTGGGTTTTTGCTTGAACTTGGGAGTCTTGAATTTTGTAGCCGTCCGTTTACCCGTAGCAAACCGATTTCATCTATAGTTGGATTTAGTGATAGAATTTTGCTCTTCGTGCTGATTTTTCGGCTTAATTAAGACGGTTTGTTTCCTTAAAGAAATATTGTCCTTGTACGAGCTTGAGAATTATTATTTCTGCGCTTTGGAGTTCTGCACCAGTTAGTTCATTTCTATTGTTGTTTCTACGCGAACAGTTGTTGATGAACCTTTTGCAATATGCGACTATACCCTTCAATTTGTTGTAGTTGGAGCATCGTTCGAATAATGGAAAAGCGTGATCTTCCGTAGTTATTGTCATAATTTGTATCGCTTTTTCTTCTAACTCCTCTGGTTTATGCGTGCTACTTTGCATAATAGGGTTAGTTACCTTCCATCTAGTGAGCTTTTATCGAAGAAAATCTGGACCTTGCAACCACAATTTGTTTTTTATGAGTGCTAACGGTGTCGTACCATGTGAAGCTATATCCGCTGGATTATATTATTTGCCATTAGTAGAGTTGCATTTAGCTCCAATCGAGGAATGGATAGCTTTATTTTCGTTAGCGCGACTCTTGTCTTCGAGGTTAATAATTGTGTTGTTATAATCCCTTCTTTATTTGTTGTTCGACAATATATTGTGGCTGTGTATGCGTATTCTGAGGCATCAGCGAATCCGTGAAGTTCCGTTTCGATCTCGTCTGTTGTATTTACCCATCTCTGGATTGTTATGTTTTTGATTTCACTCAATTCTTTCTTGTATTTTACCCACTTTGTATTTATGTTTTCTGGCAAGGGCTGATCCCAATCTATGGTATTCCTGATGTCCATACTTCTTGCATCATGATTTTTACTGTGATTGTTATTGGGGAAAGCCATCCAACGGGATCGAAGAGCTTGGATGACTCGGATAACAGTGAGCGTTTGGTTGGCTGTTTGTGTGATAGTTGTAATGTTTCTACATTGAATTTGAAAAGGTCCTTTTGTGGATCGTATAGAATTGCCAATGTTTTAATGCAGTCATTTAACTTGATTTGAACGTCACCCTTGCCGTGTAGTTCTATATGATTTAATAATTCCCTTGAGTTAGAGAACCATTTCCTTAAATTCCATCCACCTTGTTCTGTGAGCATTTTTAATTCTTGTACAGCTCTAGTTGCTTCCTCTATGTTGTTAGAACCTGTTAACAGATGATATACGTAAAATTCTGTCAATATTATGCTTCCTCCTATTGGATAATCATTATTTCCGTCGGTAGCTAGTTGTTTTAAGTCTCTTATGGCTAAAAAACTGGCGGCTGTTGTTCCGTATGTCACCGTAGTGGTGGTGTTGTCTTGCTTGATTATGCCATTATGCGGTATATAATAGATATTGGTTGATTTACCATCTTGTCTTAAACTAATCTTTATAAATTTGAAACGTGACAGAAAGTTATATTTAAATTGCACATGTGCATCCGAGAGATGTTAAAAGAAATTTAGCCCGCCATCTAGGCGTATCAGCCATATTGAATTTAGAATGACCTTATACGTATTGTACTTGGCAAACCCTTTCATTTAATACCCATGTCATAGAGATGGTTATGGAAATTAAGTCTGCCATTTTCGGGCATTCGGCATACTAGATGTAGACTGACATCTTTAAGCTTATCGTTTTCTACTCATCAAGCCCTTTCATTTGATACCCATATTAAGGAGGGCTTAAAGAAAAAGGTAATCCGTCATCTTTGGGGCGGCGGACATTTTGAATATGTTACAATATTGAGTATAGTATATTGTATTGTCATCAGAACTAAGGATGTGTGCAAAATTTCACCTCAATTGGACATTGGAAAGTGGAATAAATATCGATTATAAAATTGTATCCACACAAACAACAAACTGTAGCGGTTCACCCAATTAACCACTACAAATTTGGCGTCAACACCATCACCGCCATTACTAACAACAGGGACACCATCAGCATCATCACGACCACCATCAACGACCACCAGCGCCTAAATAACAGCTATACAGCGCCGAACAAGAGCAACAGCAGCGAAGAGAACGGGACCAGCAGCAGCGGCATTATCACAGCAACTGACGCAAGCATCGACCGACCACATTCTCTTCCATTACCTCTGTCTCGGCACATCACCTCAATTAATGTCCAGTGGATAGAGCATTTCAATTGAGCGACCGCTTTTTTTAGAGAAAAAAAAAACTCGATATAAAATTTTATTTAAAAAAATAGAAAATTGAATGCAACTAAAACTGCTGTAACCTTATTGAAGAAAATTAGAATTCCTTTGGACCCTTTATACTTTCGTGGACAGTCGCTAATTTTTCATATAGATTTTGAGAAAAACGACGTTTCACCGGGAACAATGATGTTTTAAGGGGGACAACCATTTAGAACGCCAGAATTCAGCAGATTTTTAGGATTTTTTTTGAAGGGGACGAAATAAATGGATCTTTTTTGAAATTTTGAGTTTATTATAAATATTTTAACAAATATTTTCCATTTTTAATTATTGAAAAGATTGAAATTGACGGAGATGTATCATGATGAAGCCACATTGTCGCGGAGGCATTTTTTTACGGTGCCAATTGGGGCGCCGTGAAAAATGAACTGAAATAGAAGGGCAAAAGGATGTGGTTAGTATATTCCTGTGGTCACTTGATAAACCTAATCTTTCAATAATAAGTTATGAATTGGAGAAATGGCAAACATAAAATCAAAAATTCGATATTTTCGAGAATTTTTTTCTTCTTCTTTGATCAAAAAAACTAGTTTATTTTGAGAAATGTATATGTATAGGTTCACTAACTGGTCTTATATGTTACGAAAAGATGTGCAAAATTTTAGCCCGATCGGTTCAATAGTCTCTGAACAATCTTTGACACCGCTGCTCTTTAGTTCGCATACCTGCGCTGGGCTCTCGGAGTAGAATGAAAAGGAGCCCGGGAAATTGGCTATATTTATAAGAGCTTTGAATTTTGGCCTAAATAATGAAATTTTTCCTATTCTACACATATTAAAATAACTTTTAAAGGAAAAAAAATCGATATTTTGAAGGTTCTAAATGGTTGTCCCCACTTAAACAATCATATTAAATACAATTTATTATATTTATTTTTAATTGCAAAAATAAGATATTCGCGCCAACTAAAAGTATCCGCGCCTAATCTGTATGCCACAACAATTTTGTCAAAACGTCAAAATATTTTGAAAAATGTAGCAAAATGAATAAAAATTGCACAGCCGTCTGCTGTAAAAAAAACAAGTTAGAATTGAACGTACGTTTTTCTAGCTAACTACAAAATAAATTTATATCGAGGTTTTTTTTCGCTAAAATTTGCGCTTGATTCCTATCCAGCATAGGAACCAAGCGCAAATTTTAGCGAAAAAAAACCTCGATATAAATTTACTATAGTTGGCTAGAAAAACGTATGTTCAACTTTAAACTATTTTTTTTACAGCAGAAGCCTGTACAATTTTTATTCATTTTGCTATGTTTACAAAATATTTAAAGATTAGATGCTGATATTTTTAGTTTGCGCGATTTAAATTTTTTCCAATTAAAAATATGTTGATTAAATTTTAGGTATCTAATATGAGAGTTTAAAAAATCTTTTGGCCAATATGCACCAAATATTGTTAACACTTCTGCGGATATACCGGCATATGCCGTCAAACAAACATGCTGCTACGTATCATTTAAATAAAATAAATCTATAAAATGGAACTTTCCAATGAACTGACAAAAATTGCAACTGAAATTTTATCTTTACGTCCCAGTCCCAGCATAACGTCGTTTGACTTTAATTTTGACTCATTTAAAGTTGCATAGTATTTCAAATTCTCGAACTTTATTTGAAAATTTAGCGATTGTCTCAGCAGATCCAGCAATATTTTTGTTTATCCGCGAAAGATTAAAGGGTAAAACGGAATTCAAATTTTCTGCAACAAGGTTCAAAAAAAGATCTGTCTTCTTGTCGGTTGTCTATTGCCTTTAAGGAAAACCTATTATTATGAAATAACATAAAAAAGTGAGGCATTGGTTTACCGTGAATAAACAGAAAAAGCTTCACAACTAATTGACTAAATTAATTTAGCAAACTTTAGCACAGTTAGCATTTAAAACAAAATAAATAATCCAGTGGTATTCTTACATTATCTATTTATATGTATCGTCCGTCATCTTTAGTAGCCGGATTAGAAATATAAATGCAAATTTGGCTTTTGTTAAAAAGTATAAAGAATAATTTATTTGGTTTAAAAATAAATAAACGACTTTTTAAAATTCTATAAGTACCCTCAATACGTACTAATAAGATTTTCTCTAATATATCGAGTTTTTTAATTTGATTTCAAGCACGAAATTATTTTACAGCAGTTTTGGTTGCATTCAATTTTTTTTTTTTAAATAAAATTTTATATCGAATTTTTTTCTCTCTAAAATTTGCGCTTGGTTCCTATGCTGAACACAGACAGACCGAAACCAACCATGTTTCGCAGAAAAGGGAAACTCACTTGCGGGGAAGTCCTGTAGCGGTTCACCCAATTAACCACTACAAATTTGGCGGCACACATTCCACATCGAGCGCTTATTAGGTCGCTTTCCGCTTTCGTGCTCAATCACAGCACGAACACAAAATTAAATAAATATAGACACCAAATACATACACACATATAAACGTTTATGAAAATAAAAATATTGACTTTTATAAAACAATCCAACAAACAGATGAAGTTCAAATAACCGTGGTAAAAAAGAATTGGTATAAATCGGAAAAAGCAGAGAACGTAATACTAGACCTTGTGGAACTCCAATATTTATAATTCTAGGACGACATATTGAACTAGGGTGACTCTGAATTCAATATAAAATAGAATAGATAAAAGAAGTTTTTACTCCACCACATCAAATGCTTCAGCAGCATCAACAAACCTTACCACAATTCAGTCCTTCATGAATATTGTCCAGAAACTCCAACATAGCCGAATCTGGGTTCATACCTTGACGAAGCCCGTATTGGTTGGGTTTTAGTATTATAAAGCAAACAAAAAAATAATAATTCTGTTTTTGACTGCTTCTTCAAGTACCTTCAAAATAATTGGTTACAAGGCAATAGTTTCCTTTATCATTATGGTCCCCCTTTTTAAAGAGAGGAATAATAGTTTCGGTTTTAAGTCTCTCAGAAACTATAGTTTTAAATTTCTCAGTTTTACCGTTCATACATGATAGGATTGAAAATGTTTATACATTTTGTTCTTTTATAATTTTATTTTATAATCATCATAATGAAATCCGCGTATGCAGCAATGTATATACGATGAAAATGGAACAATCTAGCCAACTGAAATGCAACTATCTAAAATCCATTAATCTTTCTCAGTTAAACATATAATAATAATTTGTGGCATGAATAAAACTATTACGACATGCATAGACAATGAACCAAAAGCTCATAAAAATATTAATGTAATAACACTTGAGGGGTATCGTAAAACAAGCAAAAGAAGAAAGGCAACCGATCTAAGTGGAAATTATCGCTTCCGTTCATTTATATATACACATATACAGACAAACAAACTTACAAGCAAGTTGATAATAGCTCCGCCGGAATTGAATAATAAAAATATAGTTTTTATATTTTTATGGCTTTGCTGGTTGTATGACACTATTTTATTAGTTAGTTTAAAGCAGCTTTTCACTATTTTATTTTTATATTCTTGCTCTTATATTGGCGATACTAAAATTGCACTGAAATTGCATCAGAAGGTCGATGATTTATTGCAAAAATTATGTATTTGTACATAACAAAAACTTGAAGGTCAGTAATTATGCCGTAAAAGTTTTGGTGGAAAAAATGTGGATTTGATGATGAGACAAAAAAGTATCAATCTATATACAAAGAGAAGTTATTGAGCGACTATGTACCAATGTAGCTTTCATCCGACAAGTCATCTCTTTACAAGGTTTACTCAAACGCGGATCTGAGGGAGGGGTAATGGGAACACACTCTATAGCTTTGCTGGTTACTACCAAACTGCATCAACATTTACCAACAGCAATTTTTTGGTCAAGCGTACATTTTTCCAAACTAACAACAAACATTCGATTAAAATGATCTTTAAAGTTTCTTTGTGATAGACAGTTAACAGTTGCGACACCCGTCGAGCACCTTTCAACTTTAGGAGTAAAAATATTGTGCCGATCTGTTTCTTTTTTTTTTTTTGCATAATAATCCTTCCACAGACGTTTCTTATATCCGTTGCTAGGTCTTCCCAAGACACCGCTAGATGTCGCTGGCCACCTCGATGTGAACAGCCTTAGTGCGAAGAAATATAAAAATGCAAACAAACGTTTTTAGTTAAATCTTGGACGGCCTGCAATAATCCTATATGATTCAGAACTTTTGTTGTTTTAGACGGACCTACCCACACGGCATGCAGCCATTCGCCGTCCTACTCGAATAACGCCATCTTTATCCAGAAATGGATTCAATGCATTGGGCGTTCTCTTCCTCGGGACTTCTTTAATAGGTTTAATTAATTCAATTTTATTTCGGTTTGCAGCACTCGTTCTTAGATCTCTTTTTTATTTGAGATTGATTAAGCGCTCAGGGAACGCCAGTACCCTCTTTAATTTTTCCAATGATACTCAATAATAAGTCCAGGTTTGCCACCATTCTTCTCCTAGCTGTAGCCAGTTTGGACCGCTCCACCATATGGAATCTTCCTTAACAAAAACATCCATTGTTATTCCTGATACAAGACGTTAGCATTCTATAGTTATGGATACCTCCATTGGCCCCGAAAGCATTCCATTCCCACGAGTGTGATGACAACCAATCTAATACGAACTTGCGAGCTCGAATTGTTGAGACTTTGGTTTTTTCTACTATTAGATAAACCGAATTAGCATAAAGCCCACATGCAGCTCAATTTCGTCACTAAATCGCAACCTTTACTAATGATCAATTTTCCCCATTTTAAGTCGTGTATCCATAAACTCTGAAAAAATTGTTTTCTTCCTTATGTTGTTATCGGAGACAACGATCTCAGCGGATCCAAGATCCTGCTAGGTTCGGAGAGTAGGGTTAATTTGCTATGATTGGTTGTTTCTTGAATCCAAATGAATCGAGTATGTTGACGATATGCTCTCTGATCTAGCTCATCGGCTTTTATATTCCCTATACTATTGAAATGCCTTGGCACCCACATAAGATGCTCGAGATAAGAGATAGTTCTGAACTTAGTAATTTTAATGGCAGCTTGACTGTCAGGAGAGGTTTATCACAAGTTCCTCAGAGAATACCCCAGCCCGACTCTCACACCGCTTTTTGAACCATCAGTTTCAAATTTTATAACTTTTGCTTCGAGTCCTCCCTGGAGGGGATCATAATACGGAACTTTAAAAACGATAGTGGCGGGACAGTATAGTCGATGATCTAAGGAATCAATTGATATACAATTTATATGAGTGTTCTGCATTGTTCAGGTTCACACTGAGGTGGATTTGAGTCGTATGATAGTACAAGCTGCAAACTGTTTTCCCAAGATATCAAGAGGAGGCAGATATATCTGAGTCTCCAGTGCCTGAGGATATGCTCCTCAGTGCACCACTAATCCATAGCGAGACTGTTCTCTGAACTTTCGTCAACGCTATTGGTTAGCAGTTTTGTCCGGAGTAGGCCACCGGACGGTCACCCCATACAAAATAATTGGTCTGACTACTTCGGTATATAGCCAATGTACGATGCGGGGCTTCTGTCCCCATCCTTTCCCAATTGCATTTTAGCAGGAGTATAGTGCTATCGCAGCTTTCTTTACCCTTTCCAAAATATTAGATTTCCAATTTAATTTGTTATTCACAACGAGACCCAGAAATCTCGCTTCATCTATAAAAGTCAAGCTAAACCCATTTAAAGTGGGAGGGTCAGTATAAGAAAGTTTGTTTTTCCTGGAAAAGAGAACCAATTCAGTTTTATGTAGATTCACATTCAACCTTCAACCATTGGCCCACATGGAAAGAATGCAAAGGGCATTTTGCATGAGTTCACTAAAAGTACTGGAATAATTACCACGGACACCAATAGCAACATCACCCGCAACCACCTTGATGCCACTATCCTCTAGTTTTGACCAAATTCCAAAGTAATGGGGACAGTACGCCACCTTATGGTGTACCTTTACTTACAAATCTTCTAGCGGAGGACTCTAAGCATCGACCCCAGATTCAAAAGTGCCCAAGTTATAGCCCCCGGAAGTTCGTCATTTAAAACTTGTCAATATCCAAAAAGGTTACCATTGCGTAGCCTCTAAACTAGAAAGATTTTTCAATGTAATATATAAGGGAACGAAGAGCAATCTCCACAAATTTCCCTCACAATAAGCATGTTGAGATTTTTACAGTTTTTTAATATATAAGCTTCAATTTGTCTTTGCAATGTTTTAAAGAGGAAGAAATATAAGCTAATCGGTCTAAGGCCTTTGGGACTGCAGTTTGAGCTTTTTCTCGCCTTAGGTAAGAAAACAACGTTCACTTCTGTCCATTTGCTAGAAACGTGACATAGATCTAGGCTGCCTTTAAAAATTATCTCTAACCAGGAAACGGTTAGGTCCGTAGTCTGTTACTTTGGAT
Organism: Tipula vernalis; assembly: GCA_958295665.1. NCBI lineage: Eukaryota > Metazoa > Arthropoda > Insecta > Diptera > Tipulidae > Tipula > Tipula vernalis. The sequence goes on from OY282558.1 coordinate 181,651, forward strand.
GAACCAAAACTTGCCGGTACATTTTTCTATATCAACCAATCTGACGTTACGGTATGTGCGGAATGCTAATAATATATCTAACAGCGATGATTGAATGGTTGGTCCTGTCCTCAATATATAATTTAGTGATCTTTTCTAAAACGCTCTTCACAATATTTTTCTTCCACTGTGAGATCGTCGTTGATCGTTGGAATACACGCAACCTCCCAAATCTTACATAACGTGCTATCTACCTCCATTGTAACATTAAAATTAACCATATCGCTCGAGGCATGTTCACCAATTACCCAGCCAAATCTTGATGTTTGAATCATCAGACTCTTTGACAGCTTAAGTTGCTGGGTTACTATTATCGCGCCTCAACACCAAACAGTAGAACAATGAAAATTGCCGTTGTCATAAAAGTTCAGAACAGCAAGATTCATGAACTTCAACTTATCGAGTTCTGCACAGCCTATCCCGGTTCCATGCATGATCTTAGCACGGTTTCTAGCTGAGTAACTCAATTTGTGCAACCCCAATTTTTGCACACAAAGGTCCGTCAGAAATGTGACGGAGTGTAAAGCACAGTTGAAATTCTTCGCTTACGGCCTTCATCATTGTTGTTTGGTAGATTAGCGTTTTACGTTCGCCTTCCCCGCTGGTTCATGGTTTAGACTCCTCCGAAATTTTTTGTAGTGCTGTAACGTGGCTGGATGTATTTACATGAATGATATCCTCATTATCCTCCAATCTTCTGTTATAACTCATTTCATGCTAGACAATGACATTTTTGGAAACCGCTTACACTCGAATAGTGAATGTGTTTTACCCCTGTATCTGGGTCAGGTCAGTGTTGTCTTTTATGTTTCGGTTGTTTTAACAGTTTGGCTCTCACGTATGACGATATGGACTATTTTCGGCAAAATTGACCAATCGTTCTTCTAACCATCTACAAATTTTATAGGCTGGGTATTAAATACGACTTTAATTTAATTAGGGTTGCCTAATTCAGTTTTTTTTTATTTCCATCATCATATACGCCAAAAGTACAAAATCACTTTGTAAATGTTCAAGGGCATGTATCAATATTTTTTATAAATTGAATTGCCATCGTACACAAATATACAATTTAAGAGTACAACCATATACATATTTAAATAAAATTCCCATAATGACCTTATTGCGACAAGTAATGAATAGATTACGTCATAAACATTGACATATTTTCTTCCTAAAAAAACAGAATTCATTATTTTTTGGTAATTGAATCAAACGGCATGAATATACGATGGATATACATATATGCAAATTCATTTGGGTGTCATCTACTCATTTTCCCCAACAAATATTTTGAAGGAAACAACTTGTTTCAACTGAAAAATTTTACTCTGCTGTACAACTCGTGCGTCTGCTAACATTTATTTTCCAAGTCACATAGAAAAGACGAAATTTTCCACTCTACTTTCAAAAATATTTTATGGTATCTCAAGAGAATATATATATTTAGTGAAAAATTGAATACCAGACCATATGTATGTATTCGTATAAAGTACAGTACACATGGGTAAATAAAAAACAACTTTGCAATAAAAATTTACATGGGAAACTCATTTTCAGGTTCGCGCATCGCATCGTCATACATTTCAACGTGTTTACAATGTCTGGTAGGACACTTATGTAATTCATCGTAAAGTTGGAAATCGTTAATTTTTTTTTTCTTTACTGGCATTCGTACATACATATGTATATGGGGTACTCCCGCATAATATCCGCAATGTCATTACATTACCACATTTTTTACTTTATAACTTCATTTTTATTTTAGAACAACAACATGTTCTGTGGCAAGGATTTTTAATTTCCGTACAACATACAGACAAGTATAAAAACAAAAACAAGTAAATGATATGTCGGGAGGTAAAAAACCTATTGTCTACGTTTGTTAATATTTTCCGCAACAGCGTTTTCCGGAAATAATTAATTTTCGTTCTAGCGTCCCATAATTATTTATTGTAAAGTATAAACTGGAATGGAAAATATAAAAGTAATTGACGACACTCTTATTTACTTCGTCCATGTAAATTCAACCTAATTTATTACTTTACGCTGAAACCATAATTAAATTTAGGAAAATATTTTTCCCGTATCGTTTTCCATCTATATATACAGACTCGTTCGTGTACAGTCAATATGTTCATTAGAACAAATAAAATCTGTCTGTTTAATTAATTGAATTTTCAAATTTATTATTTTCGGTCTATTATACTGAAAACAAATTTGAAATCGAAAATTTGATTCTGTATTAGGAATTATCGCTTTTTCCAAGAAACGAATGTCTCGATAATAGGATTGTGTATATTGTACATATATACATAATTTGACATAATCATTTTAGAAAGAAACAAAACCAAAAACTGTAAGCCACCATCACAACAGCATCCTTGGCTATATTTGCAGCATTGTGTACATACACGAAAATCCAAATAAAGATTTGCAAGTTATGTCACGTACATAAATATAGAGACACTATAATATACATATTGTAGTGAAGTAAAATTATTTATGTTAAGCAATTTGTGAAATAATGCAAATTTAGTATCCTAAAGTCTCCAAGGCTTTCGCATAAATCACAAATTTCATGTTATTCAAATTGTTGGCATGTTTAAGTAAAACTCTGGTAAACGCGTCTCAATAATATTTTTGGATCAATATCAAAAATCTTAGTAATTATTGATATTCTTCTGCTTGCTATGTACAATATTGGTATGTTGTGCCCTAATCAATTAAGATGGTGTTCTCATAATAGATATGGATTCTACATCGAAAGGATCCTCTTAAGATTGGAAGCACTGCACAGGAAGTAATCGGAAAGAGCAATATCTGGAGAATACGACGGGAGTAGTATAGTAGGATATACCAGTTAAGCGCTTCTAGGAAAATCACTTTGTGTTTTTGCGGGCCTGGACATTCCTTATCAACCGTAACAAAAACATTTTTTTATAGCGTCGAAACCAGTAGGCGGCATATCCTACATACATATATATGGTGAAAAATACGTCAAATCACAAATTTGGTATATGGGACCGGAAGTCGTGTTTAAATTTTTTATTTTTTATACTTTTAATTGGTAGTACTAGTTAAAAAAACATTTTGTAGAAAATGATTTTTTGTTGTTGTTGTTGTTTAAAATACAGGGTGTCAAATTTTGAGAAAAATAATGAACATGATGTTGTGTTATGGCTATAAAAGGAAAAATAAATATCCGATATTTATGATATAGGGCTCGTTTTAAAGGTAAGTTAATACGGGTTAATAAAAAAATATAAAAATGGTAAGTTCTTTAATTTCTTCATTTTCAAATTTCCCGCCAAAAATTGATTTTTGAATTTTCTCAATGATCGTTCAATTTTTTTTTTTAATTTTACGTCCGTTAATTCTATTGAGCATACTAAAAACTTGCGTTAGTAATTTTTTTGTTTTCGTGCAAAATACGTTTAAGTATGACGATTTACCCGTTTTTGGAATACAAAATCAAATTGTTATATGTTATTTTCAATTTTTAACTAATTTATGCTCGACCTGATAATGTAATTGTTTAAAATTATTTCGTCGATCTTTAGTATATTCTTACTTCTAATAAAAAATTAAAATTAGAAAGTTATTTTGGGCCATTCTTAGCTCCTTTTCTCTCACTCCTTCATCACAAGTCGTCACAAAACTGAATATGTCAGCAATGATGTAATCATTTAAGAACATGAAGTAAGTGGTATATTAAAGAAATACGCCTCTAATGATATACCTGCAAATTATTGTATTATGTCATATGTAATATCCCATAACAGTAACTTTTTATAATTACATGACGTCATCTTTTATGAAATTCTCCCTGCCCCAGCCTAAACGTGACGACAATCAATACTCCTTCCCCAAACAAAGGCGTAGCGTAGGTTAGGGAAAGCCCATAAAGCTATTAGTAAAACAATAAATTTTGGTATGAGTCATTTATTTTGTTAGTTCTAACCAGGAACCGGGGCAGGTAAAATGACGCATATTTCGAAACAAAATGACGCATATTTAAAAATTTAATTATAAAAGAAGGGGTAGATAGGCCGGTAAAACAACATAAAATATAACCAGTCGTTTTTGTTAACATTTTTTGGTATAAATTAGTGTTTAAATTAATATTTTAGTTAGTTTAACTTGAAAATCATTTGCTTATTTAAATAACATCAAAAGTATTTCAAATAATAAGTGTAATAATGGTTGGGTACAAAAAGTGTTGTAAGCCGTTTCCTGAGTTGAAATGTTCTAAAAGTTTAAGAAATGTTAATGATTATGAAAATTCATCGAATTGTACATCATGTTATTACCGGGTGACTAATAAATGTCAAAAGGTTGAAAACGAGGTATTACTGGTTAATAATTCATTAAATTCACCTAGAATATTTCGAGTATGAGTGAAAGTGAGGAATGCCAAATAAAAAGTGCTCTCGTTCGTGAAAAACTCAATAAGATATTACCACACATTGGCATGTCCCCTAGATATCCAAGTAAGTTGGATTCCAGGCAATATCATGAGCAGAAAAAATTATTAAATTTAACTACCACATTACCAACATCATCAACATCTTTGGTATCTGGAATAGAACCTCTTTTGAGTCACTCAGAGGAAAATCATTTTACGTCTTTATGATGAATGCATGGATCAACTAAATATGAAATTCCGACATTTGGAGAAAAATTGTGATAAAATACAGCTGCTGTCTACCCTGCCGAAATCTCTAACTATACAACAAATCCAGGAAAAATTCAACACAACCCAATACATGGTACGGACTGCTAAAAATATTCAAAACAAGAATGGATCACTGAGCCTTCCAGCACCTAAAGTTGGAAAACGGATCAGTGATGAACTCAGGCATTCAGTGCTAGAATATTATAACGATGATGATGTTAGTCGTATAATGCCTAAAAAAAATGATTGTTTAACTATTGATAAAGTTAAAGTTCAGAAACGTCTAATGATGTGCATATTAAAGGAGTGCTATGAGGGCTACAAGTTGAAATTTAAGGATGATGAATCAAAAAAAATTGATTTTTCTAAATTTTCTCTGCTACGTCCTAAAAACTGTGTTCAACCAGGAAGTAGCGGAACGCATACAGTTTGCGTTTGTAAAATACATCAAAATATAAAATCCAAGATCAACATGTTATCTTCTGCAATGCGAGAACTGCCCAGGATTGACGCATTTTTGGACAATGATTGTCTGGATGCGGAATTATCGTCTAGTCAGTGGGTTTCAACTGGCCGATGCCACTTGGAAAAATATTCAAAACCATTATTCGAATTTCTGGATTACTTCATAATTAAGCTGAAAATTTTGATTCCTCATTGCTTTATAGCACTAACACAATCCGATTTCATAAAAAAAAAAAAAAAAAATTGATTCTGGAGCCAACAGAGGACTTGTTTCTTGTGATTTTGCAGAACAACAACCAAGCGACTATTCATCCATTTGTAATTTAAAAAACTGAGGGACGGATATTGCAGCACTACAGCTTCATTAGTCAGAGCCAGTCTCACCAAAGAATATAATGGTCACATAACCAATGCGGAGGAACTTTTCAAATGGACTAAAACGTTGAAAACTGATATGGTTTTTGAATTTTGTTCAGATACTGAATATAAATTGAAATAAATCGAACTAAGCAGTAGATTAGAGAACTTGAAAACAATAAAACAGACTCGCGATTTTCATGCAGTTATACCTTCAACAGAAGACTACTTAAAATGTAAAAAATATTCAAATAGTGAAGATTATATAACATGTAAATTTTAACCGTATAAATATCTTTAAATTTCTATCCTTATTTTGTAATAAATTTTTTTACTGTCAATATTTTTAGTTTTAAATTTAATTTTGAATCACAAAAACGAGTGAAAAAATTAACCTGGAAAAATTAAATAAAATCGAGTTTTTGTAAGAGGACGAAAAATCTACCATTCGATTTTTGAAATTTTCAAAATAGGTAGTCATACTTAAACGTATTTTGCACGAAAACGAAGAATTTTATTAGCGCAAGTTTTTAGTATTGTAACGTTTTTGCCTTGTCAATCAAGGTTCGTATCACTGGATTGTGAATAATACAAAATCAATTTAATTTATCACCAACGAATTTATTTATTTCACACAAGAATTATTACAACACAGTTTATCAATAAAAATTCACAAAATCACTTTAAATAATTTTTACACAATTTTACTATTCACTTATAATTTTTATTTCGCACTACAACACTTTTTAAATCACTTTTTAATTACTTTTTAATCTTCACACTGTCGCTTTCCAAATACTACTACTCCAATTCGACTTCGTTCTCCTTTTTATATACACAAACCAAACTTCTAGAAAGCTCATGACTTTTCCAGTTAGAATAGCGTAGAAACATTACGTAACAATTTTTATCATGGAAAATTCCATTTTAGTACAGTTAAACATTGAGCTATTCAATTAACTTCTTCTATTACACATTAGGTGTCACCGTCACAGTACAGTATTGTGACGGTGACACCTAGTGTGTAATAGAATAAGTAAAACTAATAGCTCAATGTTTACTGTACTAAATGGAATTTTCCATGATAAAAATTGTTATGTAATGTTTCTACGCTATTCCAACTGGAAAAGTCGTGAACTTTCGAGAAGCTTGGTTTGTGTATATAAAAAGGCGAACAAGATCGAATTGGATTATTAGTATTTGGAACGCGATAGTGTAAAGTTGTAAGAATAAGTAATATTTGGAAAGCGATAGTATAAAGATTAAAAAGGAATTAAAAAGTGATTTAAAAAGTGTTTTTGTGGAAATAAAAAGTAAAAGTGATTAGTAAAATTTAAGAATAATTTATATAAAGTGATTTTGTGAATTTTGATTGATAAACTGTGTTGTAATAATTTTTGTGTGAAATAAATAAATTCGTTGGAGATAAATTAAATTGAATTGGTTTTATTCACAATCCAGTGATACGAACCTTGATTGACAAGGCAAAAACGTAACAGTATGTTCAATAAAATTACAGGACGTAAAATTAAAAAAAATTAAAAAAAATTGGACGATCATTGAGGAAATTCAAAAATAAAATGTTGGCCGGAAATTTGAAAATGAAGAAATTAAAGATCCTACCATTTTTATATTTTTATTAATCCGTATTAACTTACCTTTAAAACGAGCCTTTTATAGCCATAAACACAACATCATGTTCATCATTTTTCTCAAAATTTGACACCCTGTATTTTAAACCACAACAACAACAAATCACGTTCTACAAACATTTTTTTTAAGACTACAAATTCAAAACATAAAAATCATAAAATTAAAACATGACTTCCAAAAATTTGTGATTTGACGTATTTTTCACCAATACAAAAAATGGTATTATTAAACTTTCGTAATTTCCAAAGCCGTTTCATAAATTTTCATAAATGTAAAATGCATATTTTTAGAACTAATGAAACTTTCAAAACTTTGCAACCGAAACAGAAAACCGAATCGTGAATTTGTTTTTTTGATTGATTGATCAGAATGTACGACCAAGCTAAGCTAGGATTCCGGGATGTAGCCGGGCCTTCCGTACACCCTTTACAAATAACGAGACCGAATGAAAGGAAAGGTATGTTAGTATTAAAGACTCGACACGGTTCCAGGCACCGAAGTAGTCGATAGTTAGAATAATTTTTTTTCGTTTTTCTACAATTGTTAATCACAAGACCACACATTCTCATAATCAGCGTTCTTCGCAGGATTTTTTCTGAAAAGCTGTAAGAAATTTTTTCTTTTTAATTGCTATTCACAAGACAACACATTCTTCCAATTAGTGTTCCCCGCAAGTTTTTTTCTGAAAAGCTGTGAAGATTTTTTTTTTTCTAAAGTCATTATTTTTTCCTTTCCATCGGTGGTTGGGGTGGGGCACGGCGAAATTTCGTTCCATCATCATGTTCAAAAGCGATCACCCAAATTTGGACTAACCATAGGAAATGATGCTTGATGTTGTTCTTGTTGTTGTTCTTGTTGTTGCGTCTCTTCTTTCTTGTCTACTCGCCCCCCTCTCCCCATCAAATCTTGAATTTGTTTCTTGAAATACAAAATGTTGGGTGTTCCAATAAGAGACACACGATTTATTTTCAACTATGCTTAGTTAAAAATGTGAAAAAAAACTATAAAAGAGAGCAGACATATTGGTAATATTTTAAAAAAGAGAATCGGAGAGAGAGAAAAAATGTTTATACAAAATTATTGTACAAGAGAGTGCATACAACATATAGTGGGTTCGTTTGTGGTGAATTAACTGATGAATTAAGTGATTTGTCCGTTCGTTTGGTATACTTCACGTCAGTTAAAAATATTGAGCTACTGATTTATTTGAATAATAATTTTGCTTGGGTAGGTAATTCAGCTAATTGTTTTTATTGTTTTTTGACAGTATTTTAATTATTTTATAACACAAGCCAATCACTTTTTTACAATTTGACATTTATCTGAATTTTAGCAAACGAACGACCAATTCACTTCAGTAGCTTAATTATCTGAATATTAACTCAACTATCGGAATAGTAACTCAATATCAATTCAGTTAATTCACCACAAACGAACGTGCTTATAGTCATGTTATGGCTGTATGATACTCACTTTTTTTCCCACTTTTTCAGTGACTAGTTAAGACAAACGGAGTGAGATAAAAAATATATATACAAAATATTTGTGAGAGTGAGTGTATACACCATAGATTTGGAAAAAATATAGAAACGTCAAAAAAAAAGTGGTAGCTCAACTTTTCTAGCAGTTAATCGAGCAATTATAGCAAAAAAAGAATTGGATTTGATTCTTTTTTTTGACATTACATACTTTTTTCTGACATTTCTGAAATAATAGAGAAAATATTTGTATTTTGTATACAAAAGAGAATTTATTTGTTTATTTTTAAAATAAATTTAGTAAACAATTTTTCCATTTTTGTTCGCCATTATTGTTATGATTTTTCCCCCCTTTTTTAGATTTTTCTTTTGATACTGAAATACAATTTTGGGTTTGCATTGTTAATTGTTTGCCAAAATATTTGAAACGTGCATTTTTTTGTAAATATAAAAATTAACGTAACATATTCGTTTCAATTAATTGCGGCAGCTAATGCAAATTAATTCAATAATATGGTCCAACACAAAAAAAATGTTGATTCTATTTACAAATTTTGTTTATCCGAAACTTCAAAATATTTGCCTATAGTATTGTCTACACTACCCTTCTCTGTTTCGCTTTACTAGTTTTGCAGCACTTTATTGTACTTGAAAAAAAGTGAGTATCATACAGCCATTAAAAATAAGGAAACGTCAGAAAAAGTCGTAGCTCAATTTTTTTCTAGCAGTTAATTGAGCAAATGTAGCAGAAAATAATTCAATTTTGATTCTTTTTTTTTTTTGACATTTGATAATGTTTCAATTGCGAATGATCGTCGTACGAAGCAGACGTAACTTTTACTGTGTGACAATAAAAATAAAATAAATAATTTGTATTTAATTAAGGTTTTAGTTTTTATTATTTTTTTTTTAAATAATTGTTAATCATTTTCTTAATAAACTAAGTATTGCGATTAAAAAGGTTATCGCTTGTGATAAATAGTTTTTTACCCATAAATTAAATTAATTCTATAAAAGTGTCAGTGATATCCGTTGGTACTATTGATCTAATTAGTGAAAAATAATTAACTGTATAATTTTAATAAACATTCGGCAAATCAAGTTATTTTTGCAAAACACTTAAACATGCAATTGCAAACTAAATCAACATATGTAGCTTCGAAACAGAGTGAAAATTGTACAAATGTTCATGATATCCAGACTATACCACTTGAAACATTAATTGTGAGAATGGATACTAGTGAATCAAACTTGCGATCTGTAGCTCAACAAAAAATTTTTGTGGCTACTCACCTCCATCCCTCTACCTCAGATGTGGATGTCATACGACACATAAAAACAAAGGTTAATATAACAGCAGACGCCGTATCTTACCGTACCTTAATTGCAAATACAAAAGATAGGAGTCAGCTGAATTTCATTTCGTATAAAATTGGAGTGAACCCACTGCACTTTGCAAACCATTTATCGACTATAATCGAAAAAACCACCAGGGAGTGTCTCTGCCGAGTTCTCGTTACGAAAAGTTAAGTGTTACGAAAATTTAATTAATTGTTTGCTTTATTATCTAATCTATTTTGTAATTTGACTTCTAATTTTAGAGTTTCCGCATCACCTGCTTCAGCTCCTTTTAGCTCCATTCAACATAAACCGTGCAATGATGAATATAAGTTTATTTGTATCGCCCATCTAAATATACGAAGTTTAGTGAAACATATTGATGAAGTTAGAATTTTGATGCAGACTAAACATTTTGATATTTTGTGTTTGAGTGAGACTTGGCTTCATCCAAAAATATCATCTTCTATAGCGTGGCAATTTCGGTTTATAAAATGCTACGTCATGATCGTGTTGCTGGTAAGAAAAAATCAGGAGGTGAGGTTATTGAATATAGAAGACTGAGTTTATTATTTTAGAACTAAACGTTAAAAATACTAAGTATGCCGTAATTGTTGGCTATAATCCACCACCAAGAATATTAAATGACATCGACGATATTGTGACTTTATTTATGAATTACATAAATAGCTATTACCATGTGATAATCCTCGGTGATTTTAATATTAATTTAAAGACTACTCCGAATCGATTTCTCCACAATTTAAACATACTCAATTTATTTGTTGTTCCCTTCCGTCGATTTCCGTCATATAAAGCGAAGTGCAAACAGCATACTTCTATATCCCGGTGTACAATAATGAGAGACGTCGAGCTAATGGAAAACATCTTTGTGGAACTGAACTTTGAAATGTTAAAGAGCATGGCTAATTTGGACAACATTTGTAATTTATTTCACAATTTTATAGATACCATACACCAGCGTTGTATGCGGTAAAAAAAGTTCTCGATTTTAATCCAGCAGCACCCTGGTTTAACACTAAAATTATTAAACTAAGCACATTGAGAGATAAAGCCCATCAATTATGGAAAAAGCACCGTGATATTGGTTACAAAGCTAAGTATTGTAACTATATAGAAATCAAGTTACAAGCCTTATCCGTGAATGTAAACAAAAATATTATTTCGGTAATCAAAGGGTTACCATGAAGCGGCTTTGGAATAATCTTAGTTCAGTTGGCATAGCTGATAAAAATTCTAGTAATACTATACCGTTTTCGGCTGATGATATCAATTGATTTTCAGCCATTCCTTCTACTAGTGTCGTATTACTATTAATGGATTTTAATGATCATTCTATGTCTGGATTTTAAAGTTCACCGCTCCAAATTAAACGCGTCACAGACCTTGATGTAGTGAATCTAATTGGAAAAATTAAATCAAACGCGGCTGGACATGATGGAATGACCCTTAAGTGTCTAACTTTTATAATTAATAAGTATATTACTAAATCGTATTGTCCATTATTATGGAAAAAGGCCATAGTTATCCCTTTAAATAAAAGTAAAGTAGTTTACAATTTACATGATCTAAGATCAATAAGTATTACCCCTATTCTATCTAAGGTGTTTGATTTTGGCTTTTAAAGGATCAAATTTCATTGTATCTTAGTGAGTCCCTATACGTGGCCAACTTGATCCAATTGTGATGAACTCTCCTATATTTCGCCGAATTTAGAATGTTTAATAATTATGGATGGTTTTAAAAATTGTTGTATCTCCGATCACAGAGATGTCCTCAAGGTCTTGCCTATATTTTCGGATAAATTGGCTATATGCCAGTCTACGTGGTCAACCTTATCCAATTGTGATGAACTATACTAAATTTCAAATGGTGAAATGGTCACATGGTGCATTGCATTGCAATTAACTGGGGTGTTCGGCAAGGGGAATCTCCATCGCTGATACTCCTTAGTCTCACGGTATTTGATATAGCAACGGAGTGTGTAGCATTTTAATGTTTTTGATGTATGAACTTATTTTAATTTTTGATTTAATTTGTTTGGTGGGTTCGAAATTGTGTTGCGGAACGCATTGTAGCTTAGCGGTGAGGAGCCACAAGGTACAAATACTTGGGATCTCTTTTACTTATTGATAATATTGTAGTGGAAGGTATTAAGAAGCGTCATGCCGACGAAATGGTATTCTAAAATCTATCTCTAAAAGTTCTTTGATATGGCCATTATAATGGGAATTACCGATTATTTCCTTACCGATTTTCGATCTACCTCAAAGTATATAAACCTCGACAGTTGCATAGTTTTTGGAAACTGCAACAGACAATAGCTTTTATGACATTGCCTGTTGATATTTTTGAGAATTTGGCAGCTGTTGAGGTTTCTCATATTGATAAATTTATTAATAATTAAAAAACTGGTGTATTAAGTTAAACTAAGGTATCGTATATTTATTATACATCTGCCGGGAAATTTAATCCTAATCAAAGAAAAATAAGAAAAAATGGGTAAGAGCACGCGTAGCATCAGGAAAACTTCTAAAGTTAGCGTAGGGTCTCGGAATTAGAAAAATCATTTTAGAATCTCATTTTCGTAGTTCATGTCAAATTTAATCCAAATCAGTTGAGGAATAGTTGAGTTCTAACCAAACAGGCCATATTCCACAACTTTATCTAAAACTAATTTTAAGGTTCCATTTCCATCGCAAATGTCACTGAAATCGGTTCCAAAATAGATAGGTTCCATCCTAGTTAGCCTTGTTCAAGAACTTTCAGAACTTTATTGGCCATATTCCAAACTTATTTAAAATTTTAAATTCTGTGAAGTTATAGTTCATCACAACTGGATAAGGTTGACCACGTAGACTAATACATATAAAGCAAGACCTTGTGGACATCTCTGTGGTTCAATGTAACTACCTTGATGCACGCCGAATGCCACATGACATAATTGGGAGTGAGAACCCAAGATCCTAACGGAATGCCAACGATCAGTGAGGTAGGAACGCAACCATTTAATAGGAATGAACCGACAATTTAGATTCTCTAACTTACTAAGAAGAATAGAGTGGTCAATCATATCAAAAGCCTTGGCAAAATCTATATAAACAACGTGAAGCTGATGTCTGGATTTTACACTATCAAATAAGTCACCACAAAACGAAATCAAATTAGTTACTGTAGACATACCGCGATGAAATCCATGTTGTACAGGAGAAATGAAGTTTTTAGTGTGGAAGAACAAGATTCTATGAACCATAGACTCAAACAACTTGGGTAAAACAGAAAGAATTATCGATCCCACGATAATTACTCACATCACTTCTTCTACCCGCCTTGAAGATAGGATGAATACAAGAAATTTTCCAAGGATCGGGGAAAACCCGCAACGAAGGCTTTCATTCAAATATGAAGGTAATAGGACGGGTCAAACTCTCAGCACAACACTTAAACAGAATCGGCGGGAAGCCATCATAACCCGCTTCCTTTCCAACCTCGAGCTGGAGCAAGCAATCCCGTACTTCTTCCTCGGTAAACTTGAAAATATTAAATTGATCGAAGGTGGGCAAAGCTGGAGATACGATAGCGGACGACAGAACAGATTTATAAACCGACGCAAAAAAATTAGCAAACAGATTACAGATATCCAAGGGCTGACTAGCGACAGAGCTCTGGTAAGACATGGAAGACGGAAAGCCAGCCACTTTTTTCTTGCTGTTAATGAAATTCTCTTCTTAGAATGAAAAATATTTATCGTAATCGGTACGTGGTAGATGCTCCCACAACCAGTGAAGTCCGGACACGCAGAAATCTCGGCATGCATAACATCATTAGCAAATAACAGATCAAGGAATTTGCCCCGACTGTTACTAATTCTGTTGAACTGTGTAGTTGAGATGGCAGCAAAATAATCGATTATAGCTAATGCCCTCTCATCGGTAGAAGATGCAGAAAATAGGCCGTCCACATCGTCCCAAGATATATCGGGTAAATTAAAGTCGCCCACAATGATAAGTCGGTCGCTAGGACGAACTAGAGGTATAACAGCTTAGTCGAGGAAGTTGATAAACGTGTTGTAATAATCCAAATCCGATCTGTAAGGTATATATACGGCGACTACAACAATCGAAGTATTATTGGCCAATCTGACTCGAACAGCAATTACGTTTAGGCTAGGATGACAGGCAATCACATCATTAGGAACCGAATTCTTTACCGAAATCAAAATACCACCACCCTTACGACTGGTGTCAAAATCGTATTTATCCTTTCTATGAACGGCATAATCAGATGGGAAGTATTCTTCGGAGAACATATTTATCGTAAGCCAGGTCTCGCTGATTATTATGACGTCATAATCGTTGTCAAGTACGCCTAAACGAAAAACCTTAGCTTTACCTCGAATACTGGAGGCGTTGTGATAGTGGATCGAGGTGAAATCGTTGATAGTGTTGGTTGCATCAGCAGATATTGGTGTTGTTGGAACGTTATAGCAGCTCTGTTTTTTGGTTGTCGTGAATGATTTACAAATGGACGAATTAACTAACCACGATTGTTACAATCCACTTCGTCAGGCGAGCAATCTTCTAGTTTACTTTGAATGTAGCCGACAATCATTTCAGGTGAAACGGATGGGTCGATTCCCCTTATAAACAAATATTTTTATTATTGGCAGGAATAACGGCAGGTTTAATTGAATCAACGGGATCACCTGTACCAATAACACTTTGAGAATGGTTCCGTGAATTCACTGATACCTCACTGATCGTTCGCATTCCGTTAGGATCTTGGGTTCTCACTCCCAATTATTTCATGTGCCATCTGGCGTGCCTCAAGGTAGTTGGACCATTGTTGCTTTCATTGTTTATCAATGATGTGGTGCAATGCTTTGAGTTTGCTAACTGCTTCCTCTTCGCAGATGACACGGTTTGTCTGATTGTGTAAAGTTGCAGGAGGACTTAACCAGATTTTCTAGTTGGTCAATTAATAATAGACTGGCTCTGAACGTGAGCAAATGTAAGACAATTTCGTTTAATCGTATCCGCTCACCCATTCTTCACCAATATCAGCTGTACAATGAAGACGTTGACCGAGTCGAGTTCATTTCCGATCTTGGTGTGATTTTTGCAGCTGACGCTACATTTACCAGACATGTTAACACCATTATTTCAAAGTTAGGGATTTTAGGGACCCGATAACGTTGACATTACTGTATGTCTCGTTTGTTCGGTCTATTTTGGATTATGCATCTCCAGTTTGGGCGCCATCCTATCACTGTCATTCTGGGAGGATTGAGAGTCGCGCTCCGATGTTTGCCGTCCACGCGTGCTGTATAATATGTCCTCCCACCTTATCAAGATCGATGTAATCTTTTGAAACTACAACGTCTAGACTATCGCCGGAACGTGGCTTTCGCGCTGTACGTGCGCGATATCATTAATTCCCGTATCGATTGTACCGAGTTACTCGCACATCTATGCTCCCGAACGCCGAATGGATCAACGTGATGGGCTTTTATTCATTGACCTGGTGCCAACAAACTATGGTCTTTCGGAACCGATCGAGAGATTTATTCAAAAATGTTTTATTTAAGTTTTTTAATAATTGTAGTTAGCCATAATTGTTTGTACCGATTGTAGTCACTGTAGGATTCAAATAAATAAAACGTTGATCATCCCGCACTTTACATACTGTGATGTGATTTATCAACACTGTGATTCACTACATATTAGTTTGCTTCAAAAAGCTTTCAATAACTCAGTCAGATATACACATATAACCTACGCAAGTTTGATAAATTAGTTTTTTTATATAAGTTGGTTAAGGTGAAACAGTCAGTTTATCACTTTGACTGAATTTAACTTAATTTGTATAAAAAATATTTAATACTAGATTGTAAGAAATTTTTGAACGTCTGATAAAATATTGTATGGAAGGGTGGAAAAGTCATGAGCTTATTGCCCGTTTAAATATAAATAAATAAATAAATAAAATTACGATGCCCAAATTGGTTTAAACAAATTTATTTATATTTAAACCTCAACAGAGTATGCCAACCCTTGTTTTTCTTTAAACGTTAACTTGCTTTTTTGTGTTTTTGGAGTTCCACAAACTTTGCAGACAAAGGACCCCAATTCAACAGAGTTGAGTATATAAGCGGAGTAAAGGATTTAAAAACAGCGATCTACCCAGCTCAATCGAATTCTACAGAGCGTGTTAATCGTTCTATTTTGGCAGTCATTCAGTCTTATATATAGCTGGTAAACACACATCATATTTTTTTTACTTTTCGGTTGCCAGAAAGGTTAATCACAAATGGAGAAATTACCTTACCACTTCCAACTCGTCTTACCGACAAGTCCTATTAAATATTGCAGGGTAAATGACAGATGGTAACCCAGTAGACATAAGATATACCGGGTAGTAGGGAGTAGTGGTACGGGTGGAAGGGTAATGGCATTTACACACATCGGGCGACAGGGAGCGGCGAAAGAGGTGTGGTCATTAAGCATCGTGTTGTTGAAATTGCAGGATAAGAAGCGGAGAATATTGTGAGAATCCGGTAATAAATTAATCGGTGAATAAAATAAAGAAGAGTTATAAAGTTTATCAGGCCGATGGTTGTTTTATTAATTGAGATCATCGAGTGGAATTATTAACGTGCCTTACAGTTCAGATGTGGGGTTAGAATTTTTTTTTTTTTAATAACACGTGCCGGAGAACAATCGCCGCATATTAAACAATAATTGGGAGGATAATTAACGGAAATGGATTCAGAAATAAAAAATGAACTAGCGAAATTGGCGAAAGAGTTGATGAGTGTACGGATTGAGTGCGGGAAATTAAAAGAGGAAAAGGAACATGTGGAAGCGGAAGTAGCACGGGTGAACGAGGGAAAGATGGAGTACGAGTTAAGAGAATTGAGGAATATTTGCAAGGAGCTCAAGGAAGAAGCGGTGAGAAAGGAAAAATTAAGTGTGGTGGAAAGCGGAAGTGAAGAATTCAAAAGGGAGAAAATACAAGGGACGTCATTGAGAATGGTGGTGAGTGAAGTGGAAAGAATGTTACCAGAATTCGATCCGGAGAGTCGGACGAGCATGGAAGTGGAAGAGTGGGCGAATGCAGTGGGAGAGATAAAGAAATTGTACGACGTTGACGACCGGACGCTGCTAGTAGCCATTAGGGCAAAATGGAAAGGTAGTGTCCTAAGGTGGTTGCAATTCAAGCAGAAAGGCAACGATTCGTGCAATTAAGAAACAGCTTAGTGAAGGATTTCAAAGTGAGGAGAACGGCGTTCGAGATTATGAAAGTGGTGAGCTCAACGGAGAGGAAGAGGGGCCAGACGCTTATAAGTTATTTTTTAGAGATTGAGGCATTGACAGAGGGTAAATTAGAGGAGGAGGATTTAGTGAGGGCAGTGATGAGTGGTAGCAGGCATGGTGCGCTGCGAGACATGTTGGAGAGGAGATTGATGTGCGATAAGATAACGAGGGACGAGTTGTGGCTAAATATAGTGTATTGGGTATATTGGGACGAGCAAGAGAAGAAAAAAGGTAGTGAGAGTAAAGGAGCGGAAAGAAAGGGAGGAACAGGCCAGTTGTCATGTTATGGGTGTGGGCGAATAGGCCATATTTGCGCCATACAATGCACCTTACCAATGGACAAGAATGTAGTGACGTGCTATAGATATCACAAAAAAGGGCATGTAAGAGCGCAATGCCAGAGTGTATGGTATAAGGTTGGTGAATGGAGGAGATCAACAGGAAATAGTAAGAAGCAGAGGGTTGAGCAAGGAAATCAAGATTGACCAGAGGGGGAAGTAAACGCGACGATGAATTACGGCAGCCGGATTTGGACACTGTTAGACACCGGAAGTGCGGTAAGTGCCATTAAAAATACTAAATTAATAAATAACGAGGGTATAGGTAAATGGGTTAAGAGAAGGAAGATTAAGGGAATAAATGGAACGGAGTTGAGAGTTCTAGGACAGGTAGAAGCTAGATTAAAGATAGAAGAGGAAGTGTACGAGGCGAACCTTTTGGTCGTACCCGAGGAAACAATGACCGAAGATGCCATATTGGGTCGCATCGGGTGGCGGGAACAGGAAGAAGAGGAATTTCGCGGGTTGTGTAATATAGAAAGGAAGGAAGATAAGGGCGTAATAGATTTAGAGGTAGGAGATGATAGAGTGACACTAACGGAGAAGGGAAGGGTAGAAGAATTGTTTAGAAGAAATTATGCGGAGGTTAGCATACGGGGGTTTAGGCCGGTAAAGCATGAGGTGACGATTAGGTTGAAAGAGAATAGGGTTATATACTCGAAGCCAAAAAGAATGAGCGTGGTAGAAAAGGAGAGAATAAAAGAAGAGGTGAAAAGGTTGTTAGAAGAGGGTATTATACGAGAAAGTGATTCGGAATATGCGAGTAGAGTGGTATTAGTTAAGAAGAAGGATGGCCGGTTTAGGATGTGTATCGATTACCGGAGGTTGAATGAGATAGTGGAAAAGGAGCACTATCCGATGCCGGTAATCGAGGATGTAATTCAAAAATTACATGGGAAGAAGTATTTTACATCCTCGGATTTAAAAAACGGGTTTTACTATGTAGATGTGGAAGAAGGTTCTAGGAAGTATACGGCGTTTATGACGACACAAGGGCAGTACGAATATAATAAGCTACCATTTGGATTCGCGAATGCACCATCTGTATTTATTAGATATATGGAGAGGGTGTTGAGAGAGTTCGGAACTGCTTTATGGACGACATAGTGATAGCAACAAAGACGATAAAGGAGCATCTGGAGATATTGGGAAGACTATTGTACACCTTGGCTAGAAATAAAGTAAAATTACAGATAGCAAAGTGTAACTGGTTAAGAACGACGATAAATTTTTTAGGTTACAGAATAGATAAGGAAGGTATAACATCGAGTGATCATCATGTGGAGGCGATAAGGACAATCCAAGACCAAATGATGTTAAAGGGGTGCAGAGGTTCATAGGACTAGTGGAATATTTTAGAAAATGTATTGCCAATTTTAAGGATGTGGTAGCGCCGTTGCTAGAAGTGGTAAGGAAGAATAAATTTAAATGGGAGAGAGAGCACGATAGGGCGTTTCGCAGACTGAGAGATAAGTTGTTAGAGGAGCCAGTACTAAAAATATTTTCGCACACGGCGGAAACGGAGTTATATACAGATGCGTCGGCGGGAGGGTTTGGGGCAGTCCTAATGCAGAGAAATGCGGAGGATGGAAAGTTATATCCAGTATCATACTATAGCAGGAAGACAACAGAGTCGGAGCAGAAGTTGCACAGTTTCGAGTTGGAAACGTTAGCACTGGTGTATGGTCTACAAAGATTTAGATCGTACTTGTTTGGGATGAATTTCAAACTAGTAACGGACTGTAGTACAATGCAGATGACGTTACCAAAGAGGAATGTTAGCCAAAAAATAGAGCGGTGGGTACTTTGTATGAGTGAATTTGATTTTACCATTGAGCATAGGAAAGGGGAAAGGTTGAGACATGCGGACGCATTGAGTAGGGTAAATGTGTTAACATGGGAGGAATTGGAGGAAGGGGAAGAATACAGAGGAGTAGAGGAAGAAGACGACGATGAGGAAGACTGGAAGATGAAGATAATAGTGGCGCAACTTAGAGATGACAGAGTGAGCAAATTAAGGTAGCAGGTTTTGTATGGACAGGATGGGAAGAGGTTTCAGTTGGTAATACCGGACAGTATGATAGGAGGGTTATCCAAATGCATGACGGAATGGGTCATATGGGGGAAAAAAGACCATTAAGAACATCAGAAGGAATTTTTTCTTCAGTAAAATGGGAGAGCTAGTTAAGGAGCATATAGGAAAGTGTTTCATGTGTCTGAGATCTAATGACAAGTCGGGGCGTAAGGAACACAAATTGCACATCTACGAAAGAGAGGCAGTGCCATTAGATACGGTGCATATCGACCACATTGGACCTTTGGAAAAGACAAGGAAAGGTTACCAGTAGTAGACGCGTTTACTAAATATGTTCGGTTAAACCCAGCAAAAACGGCGGAGACCAAGGAGGCGACAAAAGCGATGAACGAGTATAGTAGAGTGTATGGGTATCCGAGGAGAATAGTATCGGATCGAGGAACAGCATTCTCGTCAGAAGAATTCACTGAGTGGGGATGAATAATGGAGTGAGACACATGAAGACAGCAACAGCGTGTCCAAGGGCTAATGGGCAGGTAGAAAGATTTAACAGAACGCTGTTGCTAATAGGGAAGAAGAGCAAGTTATTGGGTAAATTGGAAGGGCCGTATAGAGTAGAAAAAGTTTTAGAGAAGGATAGATATTTGGTATCAGATATTGTGGGAGTTCAGATAGGAAGGTTACCTTATTCGGGAATTGTAAGCTCGGAGAGAATGAAGTTATATAAAAAGAATGAAGAAGATGGGGCGGAAAGGGAAGGAGAAGAAATAGAAGAATACGAGGAATAATTATTGTTGATTGCAGGATGAGGAGGACTGAATGTGCAAGGGAGAACAAGGGAAGCGGGGAAGGAATTACAGATATAAATCAAAACTGAATTGTTATATGTTTTTGAATAAATGAATTAAATGATAGAGGTAGTTTTAAGGGAGGGTTGGGAAGGACATCGAGGGCGATGTTAAGTCAGATAGGCCGAGATGTAGGGTAAATGACAGATGGTAACCCAGTAGACGTAAGATATACTGGGTAGTACGGAGTAGTGGTACGGGTGGAAGGGTAATGGCATTTACACACATCGGGCGATAGGGAGCGGCGAAAGAGGTGTAGTCATTAAGAATCGTGTTGTTGAAAGTGCAGGATAAGAAGCGGAGAATATTGTGAGAATCCGGTAATAAATTAATCGGTGAATAAAATAAAGAAGAGTTATAAAGTTTATCAGGTCGATGGTTATTTTATTAATTGAGATCATCGAGTGGAATTATTAACATGCCTTATCAAAATAGGTCGAACTGTGTTCGTAAAAACTCATCCCCAAAGCAGTGCTGAAATTTTATGTCCAAGGAACGATAATGCGACAGATTAACTTTGAAGGTTAAGATCTTGGTAATCAAATTTTAGACAGTTTTCATGCAAAAGACTTATCAATTTCATCAGTCATGTTTTCAGCTTTTGCTTAGAAATACGTAAGAATTTACAACTAAAACCTGTGTTGTTATGGCCGCATAATTATCAATAAATCGTCAATTCCATGTTACGATAGCATTATCAAAATATTTTGTTCAAATTTGATGTAATTTAATTTTTTTATGGGAAAAATGAGTTTGAATGACAACCCCACAAATAACCCCACATTCTTGCAACAATATTGTACTTACATTTTATCACTTCTTAGCATTATAACGAAAAGTCCATTTCATTTTTGATTACAGCTAATACGGGGTGGAGTATAATAAAAATCGTAACATATAATTTCGATAAGGCGGATACAATAAAATTGTTCCATGATTTTTGTTGGTGTGGGTTATATTTTATTCACTATAAAAATCCAATCGTCGAATACAATTTTTACGTCCGCTTATGTAATTTTCATTGTATTTATGGGGGATGAATATTGTCGGGGACACTTCATAATTTTCGATTATTAAAATTTAGATCAACTACACCATTTCAATGGACCATGGGATGTGTAAATCGAAAAATTGTTAAAATCGCACGATACAAATTGCTTTAAGCACGATCGAACTTAAAGTATACAAAAATCGTAAAATTATCGATAAAAAACACCAAACCGTCACCCAACCTCTAATAAAAAAATAACAAAATTGAAAATTTCACCCCTGGGAACTTCAAAAGTGATAAAAGCGAAAATGAACAAAAAAATTGTATAAATGTTAAGTCTGGGTTGGGTGTGCAGCAGCAACAAAAAAAAATTCATTTTTCAGATTTGGTTCAACACGGTTATAAAATTTGATAACTACGTAGATTTGTACATATAAGAATTTTAACACCCTCTGATTGGTTTCTGATTTAAGGCCATTGTTGCCTAAAATGTTATGCATGCTTTTTTGTTGCACTTAGACATGTGCTTGTGAAAATTAAGTCAGACTAAATATTACTAAATAGGACATTTTAAGATTTACATATTACAACCACGTTTTAAACATGACATATGTACAAAACAAAATTCCTTGTTCTGTGTAAAACATTTATATCTGGAAAGCTCGTAAAATCCTTTTTCACACATGAATACGTTTTTTTGTCTTTATACTCCTCAATTTAATCTCATTAAAGCTTTTTAGTTTATATATAAAAATGAAATCCATTAATGGGTACGGTGTGAATGATATGAAGGCTTAAAAAACTGTTGTGATATATATTCCCGTTGAGCAACAGACGTGTAGAGTATTTTATGTTTACAAATATATCTCAAGCCCTTTATAAATTATAACTCACACACAACAGCGACGTGTTATATTTCTAAAAATAATCCGTTTTTCTCGAATCAGCTAAATACATCAAACATGACAGTTCGCTTAAACTCACCCAGATTTTACAATTATTCTTTACACATCATATATGATTCAAACAAACTGTACATAAGCTTGATGTTAACTTTTTACTGTATGGAATGAATTCAAATATTTTCTATGCTGTGCCATGTTATATTTCGACAACATCGTAGTATTTTCATATATTTTCCGGATTTTAGCGTTCATTCATAACAACCTCCATAACCTTTTTTTTTTATTTAGTTTTCCCCTCTTGTATATCCAAATTTGTTGTTCGTGCTTTATTTATTTTGTGGTTTAGTAAATGTTTGCTTAACATTTGAGAAGATTGGTTAGGTGGTTGTTGAATTATAATATACCGGTATAATCGAGAAAAGTTTAGCGGTCATTGCAAACTGCTGCCACACGTATATGTATTTTGTATAATTTATCAGAAGCGCAAAATTGGTTTAGAGTTGTCGGGAAATGGGAAAAGCTTTTTAAATTCATTTATAAATATAGAAAATGTGGAATGAAAATATGGAAATTTTTTGTTTGTACAGGTTTTCATTGAATTTCCGCACAAGTATATACATAAGTGGTTTTATATGATGATGATCGTTGATTTTCCATTATAAACTTTTTGTGTCTGCGCGTTTATGAACAACTTATTATTTTCATAGTAAGTACTTAAGCATGACTGAAGGAGAACCCCTTAGTTGTCGCTGTAAATTTCTAACGATCGAACAAAGCAGCCTCAAGAATAGTTTGCCTCAACGAGACAGGACGAACAGTCGCACATCATGACAAAGCTTGCTTTAAGGTGCCCGGGTTCGATTCCCTTTTTATTGATGGCCATATGACAAGTAAAAATGTCATGATTAAAGCGGGGGGGGGGGGGGGGTAAAGTGAGGCAGATAACCCATTTTTTCTTAAAATAGCTGTAAAAAGTATGCGGTTTTCTATTGATGCCAACATCTGAGTTTCTTTATATAGATTGAAACGCAATAACCACCTGTTGAATCTTTCAATTCCTGAATCTGTTTCAAACAAATTTCATACAACCTCAAGATTCAAACTCTAGATCTTATACATGAAAAATTTGTCACTTTAAGATCCGTGACACCAAACTATAAGTTCAAACAGCACACTTGCAAATATCCTTGCGCTTTATTGGTAGTCATAGCGAACGCAATGCGTATTGGAAATTCAAGTCGTTTAAACTCGCATGCCATTTTGGTCGGAATGAGTGGTATTCGTGGAAGTAGTACGTCTTCACCTTTATGAGGTCCAATCAGAATTGTTGCTTCAATTAGACTGTTCATCAATTTTTACTTTCTTTTACTCTAGTAAAATAAAGTATAGTAATCATGAAAATTTTGGACCTTGAGATTTTTAGAGATTTATCTGTTTTGAGGTCCCCTGAGTCCGAAAAAGTAGGTTTCGAAATGGTGTCTGTCTGTCAGTCTGTATATCCTCTCTACAGCCCAGATGGTTTAATCAATCGAATTGAACTGAGATTTAAGATTTTTTGATAAATTGAGAGGTCCCCATGCTGACGAATAAGATGAATAGCAAAGCGCGAGATACGAAATTAAGCACAAGCAGTTTAGACGATAACACGAACGATACTCGGAGCAGAGATCTGTAAAACTTTAAACTTTTTCATATTTACACAATATTTTATTCTTTAGAGAATCAACGTCGGCGCACTTCAGATTTTTCGATATCCAGTCTACACTAAAATGATAGATATGTATCTTTCATCTATCTTGTATCAATATTCTAAAAAGTTTCTGAATGTTGTTGTTGTTTTATTATTTTTGGTAACTTTATTAGAATATAACACAAGAGATATGTTCCAATCTATCTTTTTGGCGTAGACTGCATTTCGAAAAACCTGAAATCTTTTGGCATGTGCTTACTTACCATCAGGCTGCTGGTGACGATAGATAGATTTACCCGTACACTCATATTTACCGTAACATACATATTGTTACGTCTTTGCATTGTCAATCAAGGTTCTAATCAAGATTGTGAATAAAACAAATCACTTCAATTTAACACAAACGAATTTATTTATTGAATACAAAATTCAATAAAATACAATTTATTAATAATAGTTCCAAAATCAGTTTTTATAATATTTGCACAAATTTACTGATCACTTCTAATTTTAAAATCGGACTACAACACTTTTTAATTCTTTTTTAATCTTTACATTATCGCTTACAAAATACTAATGAATTTAATTCGATTTCGTTCGCTCCTTATATACGCAAATCAAAACTTCTAGAAATTTCAATGACTTTTCCAGTAAGAATAGTCTAGAAACATTTAGAACAGTTTTATCATGGAAAATTTCATTTTAGTACAATAAAAATCTGTACTATTAATTTAACTTATTCTATTATACCCTAGGTGTCACCGTAACAAAATTTTTAAATCTTACAATCACACATGCCATATAAATTTGAAAAATACCAAAACAAAATTAAGCCTAAAAATTTTTCCCCACAACGCCGCCGCCGAGGTTTTAATTCGCAACTTCAAGATTTTAAAACACCAACTCTACCACCGCTACAGCATCATTGCAGTTTTTCGAAATATAACGCAATTTTTACCCATATTATGGTTCTCACCTCACCGACGAGTCGCCGTGACTCGAAAAATCGTGTGAGTTAAATTTTGGTATTATGGTTCGCACATTTATTTTGGCGAGAGTTGTGCGCGGCTGATGTTTTTTGTTTTGTTAATTATGACCATTTCCATTCGTTTTGAAGTTTGCCAGCACAGTAGTTTTATATTTTTTGACATATGGTTAGCAGTTAGCAGTTAGCAGTTTTTTTAGACATTTACGTTTATTGTGATTAATTTTGTAATTTTATGAAATTTAATTAGATATTTTATCGGTTAAAATTATTAATAAATAGTGCAAACAGCAAAATACAATGTGGATTTTTTTTCTGTGGCGAATGAAACTGGAGGAAACAAAAATGTTTGAAAACTTACAGACGCATTTTGTTGTTAACATGTACAATAAAAATATTTTAAAATACCGATTTAAAAAAAAAAATTGATTTTTATTCAATAATTAATTAAGAAATATTAATTAAAATATGTATTTTGCCTATAAAAAAAATGTAGAGTTTTTTATTCCATTATTAAAAATCGCACTAGTCACCGAGAAATATTAGGCGAGCAATTTTGACATTACTCTCACTCACGGCGAGAACCATAATACCAAAATTTGATTTAGGTGACTTGAAGTCGCCAAGTGACTCTTAGGTGAGAACCATAATAGAGGCATTTATAGAAAAAGTTGAATGTTAAATATTGCTTTTACGTCCAACAAATGGCGCTGTTTCACAGGTGTGACATCTATAGTAATAACACGCGCGTATTTGAATGGAACGTTGTATCAAAATTTAAAGTCAATCGACCTACTACTTTTCGAGTTTTGCGAGTAGAAAAATACGCAGGCATATATATATATATATATATATATATATATATATATATATATATATATATATATATATATAAATATATATATATATATATATATATATATATATATATATATATATATATATATATATTTATATATATGTACATAGATATAGATTAGACATTTTCAAATCATTAAAAATATTTTTATGGGAGCTCACTGATCCAAAGACCCGACGAAACGTAAAATATTTTTAAACTTCTACTAGCGTTAGGCAATTAGAGATTTTCAAGTGACTTTTCAAAATTTTGTATAGGAGCCCCTTTACCCGGGACCCTAACCACTTTCAAATTTTCGCTGAAAGTGGTGCTACCGAAACTATGAAAGTGTATACATTTCCATATTCCTTAGTTTGATCTAAGAGGTGTGATGTTATATTTTTCGCCCGTTTTTAAATAGTAGTATGGTAGGCCCAAGATTCCCTTTTCCGATCGTAACCAGAAATAGAAGGTTCATCTCCACATAATTTAACATCTAAATCCAAAATTTCTTAATTCTAGAAATGTTAGTTTTTGAATTAGAGAACATAAATGCCGCCACACACACATACGTAGAGACATTTTCCAGAAATGTTGCAAAAATAATGAGAATTTGTGACCAAACTGTGATCGTTCCCCAGTTCATCAAATCTATTAGGTATGTTTGCAAATATGTCAATGAGGGACTCAACATGGCCATATTTGATGTGATAAGTGGAACACATTAGCAGCAACGAAGCAGTTTGGAGAATAATAGTCTCCCCCCACAATAGTTCATCTAAGCGTCCACCTAGCGAACGGCCAGGGAGCCTGCTTTACAACATAAAATGCGGCTAAACGGGCTGGAGCAACGAAACTCACTTCTTTCAATAGACTTTGCATCCAAGATGAGTTTCTGAGCACAATACTGTGTACAATGCTGGAACTTGCCAACTCAGAGACTTCTGGAAAACAAAGAGCAACGAAACAAACCGTTGGGAAAAGCAGCTATGTCTATGAACCTAATTGTTGTTATGTTACAGATATACTCCATGTTGAATCCGATGCAGTTATGCATCAATCGTTGTTGCTCACTGCATCAATAACGAGTTGAACAGCAGAATAATAATCTCGACTACAATGAGGACATCTTCAACAGATTTCGGAGGAGGATCGAACCTGAGATTCTTTAAAATTCCCCAAACGATTAGAAACAGTGATCCTCCCGAAGTATTTGAAAAGATTACAAAAAACGTTTTTGGAGGTACCGGGAAGACTTTCGACTCTATCAATTTGTATGGCACTATGTAACACTCTTGACAGGAGGGATGCCCACTTGGCCTTCAAGTTACTCTTAAATGGAGTAAGTCGAGTGTAACATGTCCCACAAAGCCGTATTCCACGCTCTCAATGTCACTTTGACAGATCTCAGATGCAATAACGATAGGGCGGATGAAATGCATATAGCTAACATTAAATCAGTGGCATATTAAAAGATTTATACTGTCAATAAATATGCGAGTTCATCACAGCTGCGATCGCTCTGCCCAGACATTTGCCGATAATCTACCTCAACTAGAAAATCATGCTGTATGCTGGATAAGTAGTGATACAAAGTATAGGAAGAATTGTTGCCAAAGAGCGGTTTTTGCCACAAGCAAAGAAGCTGTCACTGTCATTAATAAGGAACTTTTAAGAGATTTACCCGGTGTTCTACAAATTTACAAATCTATCAATATGACATGTAATGCAGATGAGGGTGTTAACCAGTGCTGTCGAAGTGAGTACGATCGGAGTATTTGTACTACTTTCGCCTGTTGGTTACTCCTGTACTCCGTTATTTAATTTTGAACCCCCTGTTTCAATAGCTGCTATACTAATAATACATTTACACAATATTTTAACTTATCGGCTTTTGTTTGCAATAATGATAATATTCTGGGAGATACCTGGCTTTTTCATAAAGCATTTTTTCAAAGCTAATTTATAATGGTTTCTCCCTTGGAAATTTAGTAAAGAACCTGGAGTGGTTATGAAAGTAAAAAATACATTTTTATGACCAAAGTGGCATTATAATGTTTTGCATTATTTGTTTATTTCGGGCCATGTTTTATTTAAGAAACTCCATCCCTACCCCAAATGGAACTGCTGTGATTATACACAAATTCCATTGAAATTTATTATCTGATTTAGCTAATACAATGAATTAGTAATAGCACCACCAAATTAAGAATCAAGCTAGCAGGTTTAGACCTTTTTTAGAAGAGATTTCACCACAAAAAGTACGCTTTTGGAAATGATACGGGTTCGAAGCTAAAGCTGGTTTAAGATAAATTTTCCATTTACCACGTAAAATTTAGGTAAAAATTGCTAAAAATTTAAAATTTCGCTTACGGTTTCGCCGACCATTACTCTTCTCTACGAGAAAACCATAAAAAACTCAAAACGATAATCTAATAATATCTGTGATTTCGTGGAGAGTTGTGGCCGTGTTAAAAAAATGATTTAGCTCGAGCAGCATATATAAGCTTAACGATTTAATAGTAAAATAGATAAAGAGCTCTAAACCAATAGAATATTAAAAGAAACAGTTTTCTTTTAATATTCTAATTTGGCTTAAAAACTAAAAACAATTTTAGTGTAATTTGCACAAAAACAAACCACCAACAATTATTTATGCCTAAGTGCAAGTTTACGACCATTTTCTGATGAAAAATTTTCAGCAGATTCAATATATGTATTTTAAATAGAAAACAAAAGAATTATGTTCGGAAGGGGAAATTTGTTAACAAAATAGACTACGTCGATTGGTTGCCTGTTGAAAATGTTTCATCAGAAAATGGTTGCAAACTCGGCATAAGGTCTAACTATTGTATTTCGTATGTATAATCCACTCTCGTTCTAAGTCTAACTAAAAACAATGCCCTGAAAACGTACTCGGTTTAAAGTATTCTTACCACTGACCGACACGGATCCTGGCAAAGTCTTCTAGAGTATAGAGCCATAATCAAAATGACGTATTTTTTAGAAGCTTTTTTAGTGGTATAACTTTTCACTGATTTACATAGGATTCCATAGTAAAAATGGTGTTTTTTAGCTTCAAGTTTTTGAATGAAAACAGCAAAAATATTATAAAACGTTTATATAAAAGTTTTCTACATATCTCTAACAACAATATACAAGAAGGTTAGATTGTTATTAAATAAATATTAATTGCAGAAATAATAAAATTAATTTATTTCTAAAATATATTTTTCGAACTTTCATTTTGAAAAATACATCAAAGTTGGCTCTGTCGAATTAAAATAATACTTGCTAAATTTATCTATAGTTTTACTAGTGTACGTAAGATGTCTAAATGTTTACAGAAAAATACGAAAAAAAGTTATTTAATCCCAAAATTAACAAACGTTCCTATATTTTGTGAATTTGTTTTGCTTTTCCTACAAGTTTTGAACTTGAAATTTCCCCAGGTGGTAAGTTTTGGTACAATTTTACCAAATTTTTACGGCCATCGCTGCCATCTATGAAATGTATATTGAATTAATTACCAAACGAATTGTAGTAAGCTTTTATTTCAATTTGACCAGAATGCTGTTGTTAAGAAATTTTTATTAAATTTTGGTTTAAATAAATCAATTATTACAAGTAAATGAAACCGATTTACTTAAACGACATTCATATATGTTGAAATTCAAACATTTATGAAAGTATTTCCGAAATTATAATTAAGAATTTGTAACGTTTTCATTTAAAAATTTGTCTTAGGAAAAAAGTGATTTCCCATATGTTTTGTGTGTTTTACTATGAAAAGTTTGGTTTTTTCCTCGTTTCTAATTCCCTTATAAAAGCTCAGATTTTTTGATTATGGCTCTATAAAATACAGGGTGCTCTGATCCTGGTCCCTAAGGTTTCTTTTTTATCAAGCTGACTCTGTTAAAACCCAGATCAACCCTCGAACGAAGTGGGCAAGCCTCTAACCTCAATCGAACTCTAGAATTCTACTTCCATAATTCTTCCATAATTCCACAACATAACAGTGTTGCCAAATCGAGGGAAATTTTCCCTTTTGAGGGAATTTTGATGCTCTTGCGGGATAAAAAGGGATGAGGGAAAATTGCGGGAAAAATGAAATTAAAGTTCAAAAAGAAAATTAAATTCAAATTTGAATTGACGGTCTTTTGGGTAATTTAGTGAAATTATTATCTGTCAGATCATTTTTTCTTCACAAGAAATTCGAGTTTGATAACGGTCGAATAGTTGCAAACTGTGTCAGTAGTTAAGTTTATATGCAATTAATGTGTAATTTATTATTAATTAAACCGGAAATTATTTTAAAAATATTGGTAGCATGTAAGTAAATAAGTTTATAGAAAATGTGTAATTAAATTAAAGCACTGTATTTAACAATTGGTTTATTTGTAGTGTTAGAAATGTGTGCGTCTACAATGTCGACAAAGTCTTCTCTAAGTGGAAACGCTGATACAGAAGATGATACTGATATCGATCTACAGTATACAACGCCAGTAAAAAAATCAAAAAGGAAACTAGGTACAGCCAGACAGAAAAAATTTCAGGAAGTTTATTTATTTATTTATTTATTACCAGCACTAACAAATAGCATAGGTTACAATACCAATAATTTTGTATATAAAAAAGAGTTACAAATTATTATTTCGAATACGACTCTTAAGAAGATCCCTTGAAATGTTAAAATCGAAAAATTCTGAATATTGGTTAAAATATTTTGACGTACGCGCGACCGGTTCATCAATTCCATAATTCGTACGATGAAAAGCAATACTCAGTCTTAACTGTCGTGGACGAAGAATTCTCTTAGGAACGTAAAATGAATATAAGTCAAGCAATACCAGGCAATCAATCTTAGCACAAATTACATTCCGAACAAATACTGCATGAATCATCTCTCTTCTGAATTCAAGACTACGAATGTTCAAAAGTGTACAACGACCGGCATAAGAAGGTAAACTAAATCCTGCAGTTGACCTTGGAAGTCTTCGGAGGGCAAATATTAAGAACTTTTTTTGAATCCGCTCAATACGATCACTAAAGATTTTATAACCAGAACTCCAAATAACTACAGCGTATTCCAAAATAGACTTAACAAAAGCAGTATAAAGTCTATAAGTTTGGATGAGTGTCCCAAAATTTAAAGATTGGCTTCTACCGGTAAAAGACAATTCATACAAAGCTTATTGCAAGGCTTGCAAAAGTAATCTGGTGTGCGGTGCCAGTGAATTAAATAAACATTTATATGGAAAAAACCATAAAATCAATTTCGAAAATATGACGCATACTCTGCATTTGTGGGAAGTGAGACAAATCATAAAAAAAAGGTCAAGTATGCCGAAATATTACTTATGAACTTCTTCGCGGAGCATAATGTTGCACTCCATGTGTTAGACTATTTGATACCACTTCTAAAAAAAGTTGCACCAGACTCTAAAATTATCGCTGATACACACTTGGGTAGAACAAAATTAACAAATGTTTTATCATAAATGCTTGCTAAAGCTGAAGATCGTGAGTTAACCAACATTCTTCAAAATAATGATTTCTTAATTTTCGTTGACGAATCCACCGATATTTCTAATATGAAAAATATTTGCATTTTGGTTAGGTACGTCAAAAATTTTTAAATGCAAACACAGTCATTGGAACAAGTTAACATCGACGCGATGAATTGCACAGCAATAAAAATTTTCGAAAAAATTAAATTATGTTTCAAAAATCGAAATGTAAGTATGAGCAATATTATCGCTATGGCATTTGATAACGCGTCTGTCATGATTGGTGAATACAACTCGGTTTACAGTTTGTTACAACAAGAAATTGTAAACCACCACGAAATTCTCATTTTAAAACGCATACGAGGTCGGATTGAAAATCAAGCTACCTAAGTAGGAAAACAAAATTTTTTTTCGCCAAAAACCATTTATTTCCCAACATAGTCTCCATTTAATTCGACACACTTAGTAAGACGATATTCCAACTTTTTTATACCATCTGAATAATACGATTTCGGGAACCCCTCAAAATACGCGTTAGTTTCGATAATCACTTCTTCGTTTGAGATGAATCTTTGTCCTGCCAGCCATTTTTTCAAGTTTGGAAACAGGAAAAAGTCACTAGGAGCTAAATCTGGACTATAAGGTGGATGATCAACCAATTCGAAGTGTATTTCACGTAATTTTAGCATCGTATCTAATGCTGTGTGAACCGGTGCGTTGTCTTGAAGAAAGAGCACTTTTTTCTTCTTTAAATGTGGTCGTTTTTCCTTGATTGCATCAACCAATTGATCCAATAATGCACGATAATACTTTCCTGTGATTGTGGATCCTTTTTCAAGATAATCGATGAGCAATATTCCGTGTGCATCCCAAAATATAGTGGCCATAACCTTGCCAGCCGATTTCATTGCCTTTGCCTTCTTCGGAGCACTTCCACCAGCTTCCACCCATTTTTTCGATTGATTTTTGGTTTCAGGTGTGTAGTGGTGGACCCACGTTTCATCAACAGTAATTAATCGACGCCAAAAATCAACAGGATTACGTTTTATCATGTCCAAACACCGCTGTGAAGTGGTCTGTCGAACTCGTTTTTGTTCGACACTGAGCAAACGCGGCACCCATCTTGCCGATAGCTTTTTCATATGCAAATGTTCATGCAAAATGTTGAACACACGTTCATATGATATGTTTACCATTTCAACAATCTCACGCAACTTGACTCGGCGATCATTCATAACGATATCGAGGATTTTCTTGATATTTTCTTCAGTAACCACCTCTTTTGGCCTTCCTGTTGATGGTATTGTTGCAGTGCTTCTTCGGCCGCGTTTAAATTCAGCAATCCAATATTTTACCATGTAATCTGACGGAGCAGACTCACCGTAATGTTTATCGAGCTTTTCTTTTGTCTCTTTCGCCGTTTTCCCTTTCAAATAATAGTGTTTAATCACTGCACGAAATTCGTTTTTTGCCATTTTTCAAGAAACACAAAAGTTGCTTACTTCAAACGACTACAACAAATAAACTAATCGATGAATTTGGGTGAAATTTTAACAGCTGACGTTTGACAGATCGCAATTTATAAAAAACAAAAAATTTTTGTGTTTGTGCTGCCATCTAGCGCTAGGTAGCTTCATTTTCAATCCACCCTCGATGCCATTCAGCGGCACTTGTGGTAAAATTAGCAATGTGTTCAATTCCAGAGAAGATGGAACACTTTCTCAGAAGTTGTGGTACTTACATGTCGGAGAGCCCGAAAAGCTGTGCCATTTTAAAGGAGTTTCAGCAGCTACCCGATGGCTTGGTATGCATTCATGCATTGTTAAAATCTTAGAAAATTGGACAATTTTGCATCACTTTTTTATACATGATGCTAATTTAACGAACCGGAAAAAGGCGCAAACAATTTTAAGTTTATTTGAAAACATCGAAACAAAGGCATATTTGCTCTTTCTAAAAAACATAATGAACTATTTTAATCGTTTTAATGCTTGTTTCCAAAGCGAAAATGTGCTTATTCATAAATTGTATGAAGAATCGAACAATTTACTGATCATTATTGGAAGATATATTTTAAAGCCGGAAATAATTCAGTTGATTACCACAGGTGAAATATTACATTTTCGTGAACTAGTGAATGACGATAACAAGTTACAAATATCTGAAATTGAATTTGACACTGCGTTTACAGCTTACATTGAAGAAAATTTATCTGAAAGTCAACAATTCGAGGTAAAAGGCAAATGTTCCAAGTTTTTGGAAATTTGTATAGAAAAAATATTAGCCAAATTTCCTTTAAATAGCAAATTTTTTAAAGCTGTGGAATTTTTAAACCCCAGTGTAGCACTAAATATCAATAATAGAAGGTTTGCTAAAAATTTGAAAGAAATATCCAAATACGTAACATGCAATAAACATAATTTGGAGGATGAGTGGAAGGATATTCCTTTCCAATTTTCTGAGACACAGAGAAGACGAAGAGTTTTGGAAGGCCATTTGTTCCAAAAGGGTTCTTAAATGGTGAACTGTTGTTCCCAAATATAAAGAAAGTCGTTATATTTACATTAACGTTACCACATTCCAATGCTGATGCAGAGCGCATATTTTCGATGGTAACCGATATTAAGTCTAAAAAAAAGGAACAAGCTGTGTGAAGAGACTTTAAACTCCTTATGTGTCTTTAAATCGGCATTAAATAGTCAACAAAATAATTGTTTAACTTTCGAGCCCAAAGAAATCCATTACGAATTGTTTACGGGGAAAAATATGTACGCTTTTTTAAATCTCAAAGATTAAATAATTATTTTATGTACGTATGTATGTATATACATACATAATTAGTTACAATTTACATTAAATGAATTAAATATGTGATATATATTTTATTAAATAAATCTTTTTATTTACATACATAACTGAATTAAATGTGATATGTAATCTATATGTTGCGAGTATGTTTAATTGAATAAATAATTGTACCGCTAGTCAATTTGTTTGTTGTACCGATTTATTTAGACAATTCAGTACATTCTTTTATACATTTTATTAAAATTAACTTTTTTCCTTCTTCTATTATTCATCTCCTTCTTTCCTTCACCTTCTTCTCAAACTACCACACAGATACACTGACTTAGTGAATTATAAACTATTTTCTTAAAATTTTGCCCGTGTCAATTCCTTTTTTTAATAAAAGACGACAAATTAAAAACATAAGCAGGCTGAGACTTTATCCACTTGTGAATGTGATAGAAGAAATATTTAAATATTTTTATAAAAAATTCATAAGCAAATTAACGTAACCTAATTTCCCGCTAACACGTCCATTCCTTGCGTATTTCACTGTCAACCTTAAAATTGTCGGCATTTTTAATAAAAGTTATTTATTTTTATATTTAAGGTTTGACTTCGAACTTCCCTTAATAAATTCTTCTACAAATCCTAAATCATTTTAGTTCGATTAAACGGAGCCTTCCTAAGGCTTAAATAGTTGTTAGTAGTTGATTTTTCTACTGCTCAATGTTAACCGTTATAAAGTATATAGGGATAATTAAATAAATTATTGCGGTATTTAGGATCAAAATAATTGACAGTTTTGCGGATTGAAGTTAAAATGAAATGAGCGCAGCTGAAGCGAAGCTTCTAACAGTAGTACAGGCTGCCGGAATTAGAAACATCATTTTAGAGTTCCATTTTCATCGCTTATGTCGAATTTCTTCATAACCGGTTAAGAATAGTCAAACTCCAACCTAATTGGCTATATTCCAGACAAAAATATTAGCCATGTTTGTGCCCGCACATGGTTGCGTCAAAATTAATTATTAAGTATACGTACGTTTCTTTGAGAATAAAACAGAAACTGAATTTTGAATAAAAACATGAAACTTCGAACGACTGTACTGTTTTTATAAGGCGATTTTTTCCGGTTTCGTCCAGGTTTCTACTCTAGACACCAAATGTGATATCGTCTGGCAACGATATTTCTTTAAATTGCACCAAAATATATTGTGAATTCGTGGAGAGTTATGGTCGTGTTAAAAAAACGATTTAGCTCGAGCAGCATACAGAAGCTTAACGCTTTAATAGTAAAATAGATAAAGAGCTCTAAACCAATAAATAAAACAGTTTTCTTTTAATATTCAAATTTGTCTCAAAATCTAAAAACAATTTTAGTGTAATTTGCTGGATCGTGAAATTTTTTAATACAAAACACCAACAATTATTTATGTCTAAGGTATAACTATTGAATTTCATGTGCTGTACTCCCTTCTGACTTCAAATACTCCCCTGAAAATTTGAAATGTACTCCGTTTAAAGTTTTCATAGCGACAGCACTGGTGTTAACTACACGACAGAGTTTTTAAACAACTTGAATCCACCTGGAATACTCTCACACATGTTGAAGCTGAAAATTAAGGCACCAATTGTGCTTCTCAGGATACTGAATCATTTTTTCCTCTGCAATGGAACACGAGTCCCAATCAAAAAACAGATGCCGAATATTATTGAAGCCAGAAACATTTCCATCGACTATTAATTCCTGCCCACATGTTCACTCCAAATACACACCCACTAAGCCCGTACAACAACTAAAATTTAAATTGCCGATATTGAATTGCACCCTTTTTTCATGTTAGCGGGTAATAGGTCTTGTACGTCCAATGATTTCGCCTTCGCTGTGCATTCGATGTACGTTTTGAAATACTTTGTAATTGAGAAAGCGTTTCCGATTGGGGTATCATATCTGATATTCCCTTGCAGCAGCTCAGGCGTTGCCGTTACGAACACCATAAATGAAATGTATTTCTGCATAATCACGATGGGAATAAGCAGTATTGCTTATTGACAGTTTAACAAATTTGATTTAATTCGGGTTAATAGATTCGTAGAACAAAATTGAAACAGGCTAATGATGAAAAAGTGGCTCCATTTGCTTTGATCACCGGTTTTCTGACCATACACAATAGTCTCAAGGTGGAATCTGCGATGAGATTGTCTAAGAGGGTTAGAGATTTTTAAAGCCTGTAGGGAGCAGATTAAATTATTAACCCAAGAACGATACTTTACTCATGCTCACGGCACACGGATACTTATTATAACATTTTTAAATTTCATTTTACATCCAGATATTAATCCAACATACATCTTATCATTTATTTTCAAATGTTTGTCCACCAGACCCAAAGTAGTGTAATTTATTGACTTTTTGAACCAAAAATGGAAGTAAATTTAAATACTGAGAAAGAAGAGAAGAGACCGTTTGACACAGGGGTTTCTCAGACTCATCGTTCAGGTGTAAAAAGATTCAATAGATATTTACGTATAATATGATTTCACGTAAATCTTGTGCGAGTTGAGTGTAACGACTTACTTTGTAAAAAATTGATAAAAAATTTTGAATACCCCTATGCGTGATACCATTTTAGAATCTGCATTAGGTTTGCAAGTGTTTCTGATAGTTGGTCGGTCAATTTTCTCTAGTACACCTTTTTTCCGTCAGAGTCACTTAAAAATCAACTAATATTTTTGGGAAACAAAAGGACTTTATACTCGTAGTTTGAGGTACACTCCTCAACGATTTCACCAAAAAATACTAAAAGAAAAATAACTTTTGAACCATCAACAATTCGGTAAAACTTTATCTGGCTATTTTGGTGATGAATTTACTTCATTTGATCATACACTTCCGGGACACCCTGTAAATTTGTATGAGGGATCCGCTATATATCATATCGATTACGGGATGTATTATTATGGTGTACATTAGCCCAATTGTGCTAATTATCGTTAGTTTCCACATTGTTGTGACGTACTTCCGATTTTTAACGCAAATAATGGGAAAATGAATGTACATCAAAATTGTTACAAACCATAGCGTTAACCACAGTACGGTTTCATCGGTGAAGAACCAAGTTGATCGATAACCCATTTTAATAAATATAATTATTCTCACATTTTTGTAAGCCTAAGCAATGTGTTATCATAAAGAAGTTCAGAGAACATGTCACTAAAAAACATTCTAACAAAAAAATTAGGCCATTTGAGATGGCCTTTTGCGTAGCATAAAACATCTTAATTATACAGCGGGCGTAATTTTGGTTTGGTTCCACAACATCAAACATAATTTGTGCCACAAAATATTAGTCATATGAATTGCCGTATCGGTATTCTATAAAAACCACCTAAACTATTAAGAATAAAGAGATGAATGAAAAATCCCCTTTATCGCGAATAATTTTCTCTTATCATCGTAGCAATGTTTTAAATAAGAAAAGCTTATCTATTAAATGTACTAGTTGGTCGAAATGTGTTTGCCTTAAGTAATAAAAAAACCCAAAAAAAATTCCCCTATATGTAACTGTATTAATAAATCTATTATTATTGCCGAATTAAGAAGATCGCGTCTTCAATATAAATACCGCGCTAATTACTATTGAAAGTATCAGTCTACTACAACCAGTCATTGTAATACAAACAATTAAACCAATAAACGACAAGACAAAAAAATAGAAATCAACAATGTTTGGAGTAAAATTATTTTTGTGTGTCACACTGTTGGTAGCGCTTACAAATGCTTATCCAGCATTCGATGAGTCGGAAAACCAATTTGATATGCAGGATCATGAAATACGCGATATTGATGCAATAATCGGAACAATAAATAGTGAAAGTAGAATTCGAGCAAAGCGGGCGACCTGTGATTTATTAAGTTATGGTGGTAAAGTTAATCATTCAGCGTGTGCTGCACACTGTTTAATAAAAGGTTTCCGCGGTGGTTGGTGTAATAGTCGAGCTGTGTGCAATTGCCGCCGTTAAAATATTTGTTGGTATAATATTGTAAATCAAAATTAATTTATTTAAATAAACTTAATTGTAAAATAAACTTTTAACTGTTTTATCCGACCTTCCTCTTCAAAACAATGAGATGACATCTTGCAATTTGTTGTCGGTGTCTTTTGCAATGCTTTGTCAAATGCTTCACCAAGAATACAACGGGTGGAACGAAATTTATTTTCTTTGGGTCCTCTCGTATTACTTTACATGAACTATAACAATTAATTGTGCTATTGTTGGTGTGTTCGTGCTAAAATCAGGTGATCCGATAAATTCTTCTAAAATGGTTTTGTTGAATAAAGTTCTGGAATATGGCCAATTGACTTGGAACATGAATATTTCTTGACCGATTATGATGTAATTTGACATAATGATGGACCGATTATGATGGAATTCTTTAATAGTTTTTGGATAAAATTGTGGAATATGCCCCATTATTCATTTATTGTATTAAATTACCTACAGTATTTACAATAGGCAATTTTGTAGAAAAAAAAAGAACGAGGAAAAGTACTCGAGTCGAATATTGATTGAAAGAAGCCTTACGTTTGCTGTAGAGGCTCTCAAAGGATGTCGCGATAAAACCACGAGAGAAAAAATACAAAATTTTAACAAATTGACAACGGTCGTGAAGATAAGATGATAACTACCTCATAGGAACCTGTTCCAGCCCAAAGGTTACTAATCGGGAGGCTTATGTCTTATGTGAAAAGATAAAATTTTATATGGACAAATCATATAAGATTTTATATTTTCACATTAGGCGTTTTATTCGAACCCTTTGAACTGTGTGTTTGTTCCTGTCAGGTGGTTATCATCTTATTTTCAGGACAGCCACATTGATTTACTTTTGTACACAGTATTTATAAACTGAGATACTTGCTTCAAGTTCGCAAAATGTCTTCTTTCTGCTGACGTACCATGCAAACGTACCCGATTGGCTGTTACTACAACACGACATGGACCAATTTTCCAATGGTCATACATATATCCAACCAACAAGCTTTGTTGAACGTATAAGTAAATGTAAGACTATATTCTTCTTTCACATCCACTCCGCTATAATTCATCAATATTGCCAGCAATGTAGAGTTAAAGACAGAGTCGAGTACCTTGTCCGACCTGCAGATAATTTTTTCATCGAATGTAACCGTTATTTAGTTTAGATTTCCTGTGCAAATCGTTGAGAAAAGCGAGATTAAATGTTTTATATTTATAAATATTTACATAAATAGCAATAATATTACATTTGTATAACAATTCCAGCTGGTTTAACCTCTGTACCATAATAAAAATTTATAGTACTCGTATAAATAGCAATAACAAGAATTAGTCAGAATTTTGTTTTTAATTAAATTTGATTACTTTGTTGTTTGCACAGTGATCCATTAATATGCATTGAATTAATTATGTACTGAAATACTTTATTAATTCATCATTTTTTTCGCTCAAGCCACTTCTACACAAAATCTATTTGTTTGTACTTAGACATTCAAATTAGAGCATAAAACAAATCAATTTACAAAAGCTCTTCACTATAAATGATGGATTGTCGTGCACGTGACATTAGAAAAAAATAAAATGAAAATTGTGCTTTCTTATCTTGACACAGTTACAAGAATAAAAAGAAGAAGAAGTAACGACTACAGAAATAATTTTTTCCACTTCATCCACAACAAACGTTTTAATTGTAAGAGTACACAATTGAATTAATAAATTGGAAAGTTTCTTCTTAGCTGAGTATAACTTAGCTATTTCTGATTTTTATAGACAAACACTGATGGTGAGAAGAAATTTTTTGAATTAATCTGTGGTGCATACCTAAGTTTTAAACCAAAGCTTGTCATTTATAGCCGTGTTAACGTTATTAATTATGCACATTACAGCGTTAGGATTCGTCACCATCTTGAATTTAATGCTTAATAACTAAATTATAAATCAGATCGGTTAAAGCTACGGGACCAAAATGATGGATTTTGTGTAACAGTGAAGAATAATTTGTGCTCCTATAACGAGAACTTTCCGATTTGACAACCGTTTCAAGACCTCTATACATTTTAAATATAAAATATAAAGGGCCTCACGAGGTGATCAGAAGTTCAGTGCGGAAAATTATGTACAAGAACTCATTTCAAGTCAACACAATCTAAACTCCAACACAACCACCAAATAGCTCAAGATCTACTCAACTTCAACTAAACCCCAGTTCGAGCCAAACCTCAATCCTCTACTTAATACCAAACTCAACAGCCACCTTAATCCGGAAATCAATTCGATTCATTAAACTAAATGCATTAATGAACTCCACTCAAATCAATCCACTGTAACCTCCGAAGCCATTTACCCAACTCTACCAACAACTCAACCCAACCCTAAACTCAGCCCAATCTCACCCTTAATCTGAAACAGCAACTCGACTCTCATCTCAAGTCCAAACTCATCGTTCAACTGAAACCTTAAATCAGTTGGCTCGAAATCAACCGCCTTTCACACAATCCACAGAAGTAAATCTTTAACTGAATCCCACGCTCTGTCCCAATTCATTCCCAAGCTACACGCCAAACTCAACTCACAAATCAACAAGGTTCGAAAAAGTACATCATAAGCAGTGGCGTAACTAGGTACCCAAAGCATCCGCAGCCCCGGGTGGCCCACGGTTATTGGGGCCCAGGAGATTTATGAAGCATTGGAATATTAGTTCAAAGTCAAGGTTAGATAGATGATGTTCAGATTCAGCTTAAAGTAGACCACCTATTCAAATTTGCAAAACGGGGAAAAAATGGAGGTGTGGCCAACACACGACTTTCTTTTACGAACAGAGAATTTGGAGAAATTTTTTTTTTTTTAATTTTTGGAAACATTTTGTGTTAAGTAGGTTTTTATAAACCTTATACTTTTTAAGATATTTGCAAAATAAATTTTCTGGACCAAGGGAGTGGCCACTTTCCGTTAGCCGATTTGGAGTAAAATTCACTTGGACCTCCCAATTTATCAAAAAAGCTTAAATCTGAAGTTTCAGTTCGATTGGTTAAACCATCTGGACTGTAGAGAGGACACAGACTGACAGACAGACACCATCTCGAAACCAACTTTTTCGGACTCAGGGGACCTCAAAACAGATAAATCTCTGGAAATCTCAAGGTCCAAATTTTTACTAGAGTAAAAGAAAGGAAAAGAAATCGTTCCTGTTGCTATTAAATATTTTCTTAAGATAGACCTAACAATTTCTTCTCGGTTACTGAAGGTGAGAAAGTTCCGAGTAATTACTCGTAATCTGACTCCGGCATAGAAATACAAATGCATTTAGATTCCAACATATATTTAGAGTTAGAAGAAAATTTGCTAAACTCTTTTGAAATCAAAGCTTTCGACATTAAAGGATAAAGATTTTAGAGTTTGCTGAGTTCATTTATATTTATAATATACTTTTACAAATCAAATTAAGCATTTATCCAAACAAATTGAACCTATTACAGATCAAGTTTTGATTGGAAAAGGTTGTATTTGGTTGCAAAAGTTTGATTGTGGTTGAGAACAGATTAAATTTCTTTTGCGTCAGGTTAATTTGATTTGATAAAGGGAGCAATTACTCGAAAAAAAGCGAATCAGCGTATAATTGAGCTAAACTAGTTACTCTCTATAATCAATTAGCGGTCGTTCGACTTTAGTTACCGGATCTTTTGATTACCGGTAAACCGTAAATAAAAATAAACCCAGTAAAAATCGATTCATTTTGAAAAACTATTTTAAATACATATAAGGAAAATGCAAATGCTAAACTAATTTTGAAATTAGCGAACGTGTCTTTTCGGTTGTTTTTGGCGGGGTTCTCCCGATTTTGGAAATTCTAATCGCTTCCGGATTTAATATTCTTTTAACTTTTACTTTTGATCCTTTTTAAAAATTTTCGAGATTTTTGGAGTTTATAGCATGGAAATGAGATGCGAGATGTTCGAGCATTAATTGGTGTGTCGAAAGGAAGGTTATTCGAGATTTTCGAGATTATTCGAGTTTGTTTGAGATTGTCAAGTGTATTTAATAGCTCGATGT
Source organism: Tipula vernalis (assembly GCA_958295665.1). Classification (NCBI taxonomy): domain Eukaryota; kingdom Metazoa; phylum Arthropoda; class Insecta; order Diptera; family Tipulidae; genus Tipula; species Tipula vernalis. The sequence continues at coordinate 224,017 of OY282558.1, forward strand.
TACTCAAGAATCTTAGAGCCTATTCGAAGAAATTGATTGTTCGATATTTAATGAATTATCCAATACTATTTGATGGTTTCATTCTTATTGGATATCGTTTTGTTGTGCTTAGCGCTAAGTTGCTTAGTAGTATTAGTAGCATTAAGTTATATTTACACGAATTTTCGGAACTTTTCGAGGTTTTCGTGGGGTTTATAAATGTTTACAGTCTTTCTGAAATTATTCATTAATATCCAGATTTTTCGGTATTATTGAAATTATTCGAGATCAATCGAGATTCACATCGTTCACGTAATCGAGATTGTTCCGCGGTATTTTCTAGATTTCTTAAGTTTTTCGACATTTCTAGGATTATTCGAGATTATGTGTTAAAGATTTTCAAATTTATTCGAATTTTGAATGGCAATGTTCTGCGTTTAGCTTTGAGAACTTAATAAGTTAATAAGTGGTAAGTATTTAGTAACTTTTTCGAGATTATGCCAAAATTTAGAAAACTCGACATTTTTTTCGAAACTTCAACTCAACCAAAATCTAACCCCCAACTCAATGCCCAACCCCCAATCCTCGAACCAGAATATAGAAAAAAAATATTCGGTGCTGATCGAAAAACACGTGGTGATACCACGTGCTAATATCCACGTGGTTTGAGTCAATTCTTGGTAAGGCAAGTTTCCGATCCTCTTGATTGACATACAGGTTCCAAAAGTTTTCCGTCCTGGCACATGCCAAATCGGACAAGCAGTTCTCAAGATACCGTGTATACAGACTTCCAGACAGACGCACAGTGCGGCCGATTCCAAAAAAGCTGGAAAAAAGTTTTTTGGGGAAAAAATGTGTGGTGTTTACGGTGAAGATGCTTTATCGTATGCAACAGCATGTAGATGGTTTGTTCGCTTCAGATCTGGAAATTTCGATGTCAAAGATGAACCTCGCTCTTGTCGTCCAATCACTGAAAATGTTAATGAAACCTCAAAAATCCAAGAAGACCAACACATCCATTGCTAAGGAATTAAATATCGATCACAAAACAATGTTAAATCATTTGCGTACGGCTGAATACACAAAAAATTGTTGAAACGCAACGAAATAGACCCATTTTTGAAGCAACACATTACTGGTGATGAAAAATGAAGGAAGGTGAAGGTGAACCGCACTACAAACGACTTTAATGCCAGGATTGGCGCCCCATAAGGTTATGCTGTGTGTATGGTGAAATTGGAAGGGAATCGTACATTATGAGGTTCACAACCTGATTATAATCTCTATTGTCAGCAATTTACCAGCTTATTGTCTTCCATCATGACAACGCCAAACCACAAAAATCTTTGATGACCCGGCAAAAGTTCAGAGAACTTGGTTGGGGAGTGTTGATGCATCCACCATATAGTCCTGACCTTGCACCACTGGCTTAAAAAACGGGCTGTGAAAATCACTTGGCCAAATTTTTGATTCGAAAAATGGCAATAGTTCTTAGATAATAATGGCCAATATGTTCATAAATAAAACTCATTCTGAATAAAAGAAAAATTTAATCAAAAACTGAAAAAAATTTCTCAATACTTTTCCCTAACCTATTTTTCAAAAATTTCAATAAAAATCGAAAAAGCAGCTTAAAGCAGCTAATTTGAGAACAACACAACTTTTTGATAATAACTAGGCTGAGGATTCTTAGGTAAAAAAATATATTTTTGGGAAATCCAAACCAAAATTTGTGTTAGAAATCCAAACCAAAAATTAGAGGGAAATCTAAAGATGACAACTTAACAAAGTTGAAACAAAACTCACAAAATATTGATTATAACAAAACAATGTAAATTTTTGAGAAATGTCAAAAATGAGCAAAACCTAAATCAAAATAAGCAAAAGTAAAAAAAAAAGTTGGTATTACTGTAATTTTGTGTCCAATGAAATAACATATTTTTAACTCCGTTAAGTTGTCATCTTGCTTTCAGCTCAATTTCAGAGATTTGTCAATCTCATGAACTAAGCTTGAGGCAATACAATCATTTGGTGAAAAAATGCGCACAAAAATCCCCACTTCAAAATCAGTTCGTTGGCAAAGAAGTAAGAAACGAGGAAATGATGCGACATAGTGAGGCATCGTCTATACTGGCCCATTGAGTACCATTTACGTGAAAAAGGTCAACACATACGTTTGTGAATTTCAACAAATCAGAATTTCGAGCAAAAATCTGAATGAGAATATGAATTCGCAAATGTAATTGAATAAATTCTTGAGTAGGAACTTAAATTGGATTTGAAAATTTAAAAATTGAACTAGAATTACAAATTATAGATTTGAACAATATCTTGTGTTTAATATGAATCAAAAGCTATTCGTACTTTTCAGCAGAAGTTTAGTTGTAAATAGAGTTTGAATTCCAATCTTTGAATAAAAATTCTAACTAGCGCTTGACTAAATATCTTTTGAGTGGATTTTAAAAAAAACTCTGGTTATAAATCCATAAATTTTCAGTTTGAAATTAAACAGATACAATTTCAATTGAGTTACAATGAAGTACAACGTCAACATTTTGAGTGAAATTTTAAATAGAAAGTAACAAAATGTTTCTGGGTTAACCCTTGTGTACACACCCGGCTACCGGGGTGGCCAATTCAGTTTTAAATGTTTGTGGGAACTCCAATTTTGAAGTTAGACGTGTCTAGCTTCTTGACATCCAAAAACTGACTATTATTTTTCTATTTTTGTATAGAAATTGGAAAAAAAATATTATTTGAACGAGTTATGTGTGAATAATTTTGTTTACCCTTCTAACGCATACCCGGCCACCCGGGTAGCTAGAACAAAATATAAAGGAAAGTCTTAGTTTAATTTCAAATTCTGAAAGGTTATACATATATATTTTTTATGCAAAATTAAAATTTATTTATTTCATCACAGTAATACATCATAATATTAATACTTCAGTTATAGAAAAATAGTCAATAACAAAAAAATAAAAATAAAAACACAAAATAAAAAAAATATATAAAAATACATCAGTCATTTTTGGTAAATTCATTACTAAACCTAAATATATCATCTAATTGCACCCAGAGCATTTTATTACGGAATGGTGTGTTAAAGGCATACTGGTTTTCAACACACATTGCAAGTTTTTCTTGAAGAACACGTCTCTTAGGATTAGACGAAAGACATATCCAGCATTTTCCTGTCTGTGGAATTCGCCCAGTATTATCAAGCGCTACACCAGATGTTGTCTGTTCTTGGCCATGTATACTTTCTGAAAGTGGTTTCCCAAGTATGCATTCAATCCCTGGCCGAGTTTTAAAATTTCGGTACACTTTAGGTACAGATGCTCGAGTAGAAATGTGTGGAAGGGCCAGTTGTAATTCTAAATCTCGTAAAAATTCTCGGCGTCTGGATGTCTTATTGGCCATCGACGGATTATTTTCGACGTATATTTTAAATGCCGCCACACATGCAACATCAATAATATTGTAAAAAAAGGCCAAGGGCCATCTCAATGTTTTTCTCTTTATTGTGTAGTGCGAGACAAGTTTGTCCATATTGTCAACGCCACTTTTATTTCTATTGTAATAGTGAATAATTTCGGGTTTCCTTTTTTCTCCAATTACTGTTTCACTATAGTGTTGAGTGGACAGTAGTAATACACTTTTTTTTTTTTTTTTGTACGTACGAGCAAATTGTAATGTTATCACTGAACCCGAATAGTGAAGAGTATATGCCTCGGGATTTTGCTGGTAACACTTCTGTTGGAATATAAGTTTTATTTTTTTTTTCAATGTTCCGTTAATTGATAAATTCCATGATATCAACAAACGAGCAAGCGGCAAGGTTGTAAAAAAATTGTCCATGACAATATTTCTTCCGGATCCTTTGAAGCGCATACATAGATCTTTTACAACGCGCTCCCCTTGGTTGGTTTTTCTTTCTGTTGGTTGCTTACCGGTGTAAATTTGACCGGTAATAGGATATAAGTTAGACGAGTCGCAAACCCACAAAATTTGTATACCATATTTGGCAGGTTTTGACGGCATATATTGTGTGAACTTCGTTCGTCCTATAGAATAACAAATGTATATTTACATATAAATATATTAATAAATTCAAACAATATCAGAGAGTACATACCACGAAATGGGAATAGTTGCTCATCCACAACGATGCACTCAGATGGCGTATAATTATTGCGTAAATTGGCATTTAGCATTTCAAATATTTCGCTTATAGCGGCAGCTTTATCACTCTCTAAGCGAAACGCTCTCGTATTCTTGTTGTCAAATCTGATGAATCTCGATATTTCGCGAAACCGATTTAATCCCATGCTTGCTCGATACAAAGGATTAGGCGTAGTTACCCATAACATTGTCGCATGCTCGTTGTTCGATCGCTGAACGCCAGCGTTTATTAAAATTGCTAAGTAAGCCTTAAATTCGGCTTCGTCTAATAATTTCCATATTTTTCCAGGAGTGTTGGCGTTTCTTCGATTATATGGTTCGTACGTTTCTTTGGCTTTCGTCTTCGTTTCTCTGATTACAATCTCACTCATTATATCAGAGAAAATACAACTAAATGTTTCTCTTATGGACAACATATTCGTCGATCGTGAGGGACCACTTCGATGGCTTCGCAAAATATTATGCCGCAATGTTTGACGTTGAATAGGTTTCCATCGCCATACTGTTCCATCTCTAGCTTTAAAATAATCGGAAGAAGCATTTTCCTGATTATTTTGGGCCTCATCGATTTCACGACCTTCATTCTACTGATGAATCATCGTCTTCGGACACATTAATATTCACATCGTCTGCAAATTCATCTTCTACATCGGAATTTTCATTATTGTCAAGATTTTCTTGCTGTGATGTTGGAAGCCACTCATGTTCTGAATCCTCGTCACTGAAATCACGCACATGCTCATCGTCATCTTCAAATTCGTCTAGCAAACTCCTGAGATATGATTGTTGCATCTCATACGATAAACTAAACGTAGAGCATAAAATAATAAAATAACAAAACGATCAAAATACTAAGCTTACCGTCTAAATTCTGCATTACTAAGTTCCGAATTGCATTCCGCCATTGTAATTTTGTAAAAAAAATTTAAAATATATTATTTTATACTAATGTTTCACATTTGTGAACAACCACAACCTATTAGTATGACGAACAACACATTAATAACCTTTTCTCGTTTCTGTTTTTACGTTTCTCGTTTTCCACTATCATTATAGGGGAATTCCCTTTATATGTATATTTTTCTCGTTTTTATACACCAAAATACAAAATTGATAAAATAAATACATCAACAAATACAACAACATAGCGGAACTGGTAAAAAATATATTTTAGACGAAGGAAAAACCGAAAGAATACACTTGGCTACCCGGGTGGGTCGGGTATGTACTAGCGTAAATTTTTTTGGGTATACACGCAAGGGTTAAACTACATTTTGCATGGAATTTAAATAGTACAAATTGTTGTACACTTTTAGCTATTTCTTTTATTCTGCTTGGTTTCCAGCAAAAATTTGAGTGTAAATTGGTTGTTCCAAACTAGATTTAAAAATAATTTTAATTGCAATTATGTAAGAATTGTGTTGCAATACGAGATTTTATCTCAAACAACCAATAAAATTTTCTGTGAATTTAGTTTAGAAATTTGAATCGGAAATTTTGAGTGAAATTTAAATTTAAAACAATGGTTTTGGCATTCTAAACCAAATAAAATCTTTGCTATAAATTACACACTGGAATTGAGTTACAACTAGAATATTAATTTCACAGAATTTTGAGAGCAATATAAGTTTACATTGCACAGTAGATGTACTGAGTGGGTTTTCAATTAGAAAACAAAAAATGAGAACAAATTAGGTGGAGCAAAGAATAGATACATACATACTATATGTCAACAGTAAACCAAAGTTTATATTTTGAAACCAATTTGAATTGGATCAAAAAATTAGACTGGAAAAGAAAATAGTTTTAGTAGATTCGAATAAAACCTTGGATGCATCCAGAATAAAATTAGATTACAATTCCATCTGAATTTGAATAAAATTTGAGTGACATTTTAATCCGAAATTAAGTTAAACTCCCAAACTGTACCTGAATGTTGATTGTAATTTTGATCACGCTCATTGAATTAAAATGAAATAAAAATTTGAGTGAAATTTAAAGTTTTAAGAAATATTTAGGTATTCTGAGTTGTATTCATACTAGGTAGTAACTTAGTTTAAAATCAAAAGGGATTCGAACAAAATTAAGATTTTTAGTCAGAAATCTAGTTCCAAGCTGTTTTCAAAGTTGAACAAAATGATAAATGGAACGTTGAACATAAATCTAGTCTAAATTGGTCAACTGCATTTAAAATTAGCTTGAATTCTAAACTCGATATAATAAGTTTGAGTGAAATTTTAAGGAGAAATTGTTTTCTTTGTATTGCATTTGACAAACAGATTTTGAAAATTAATTTTAGCAAAATATTTAACGCACTTTATGTGACTGAGTTTAAATTCGAAACACGATTTCAACAAATTTTTTAATTCAACTAGAAAATCAGGAATCGAGCAAAAATCTGAACGCTTTTTGTTTTATAATAGACGCATTTCAATTTGAAACGGTAATTGAATAAAATCATAAGTAGTGTAAGTTCCTACTTAAGATTTAGCAATAGAGTTTAAATTACAATTTGATTTAAGCAAACACATTGAATGATTGATTTGATTGATTGATTTGAGTGTACGATCAAGGCTAAGCAAGGTTCCCGGAAAGACGCCGGGTCCACCGTACACCCTTTTCACATATAACAAAGCCGAAGGAAAGGAAAGGTATGTTAGTAACAAAGAATCGTCCCGGTTCCAGACACCTAAATAGTCGATAGTTAGTATGTTTTTGTTAGTAATATACGATACGAGGCAATACAATTTCTAAACTACGTGATCGCTGGATGCTCAATGTTTCTGGAAGCTGAGCGAGGTTGTTCCGGTACTTTTGAAAATCCAAATCTCAATTAATTAATTATCGCAATCTGCTACTTTAAAGTTAAACTAAAGCATTATTTAAACTATGAAACCCTCATTCACTTCTCTGAAATAAATTATAAATTAATCTTTATGTACTACAATTAAATTAATATTAATCTTCCGAATCCTCACATCCAATAAAATATATATAAAAATAAATAAATATCAATTTTCATAAATTATTTTGTTGTCATGGCTCTTGCCATCTATCCATTTCCAGGCTCACACCAAGGAGTAAAACCTAAAATGTAAAATAATGCCGCATCCTACCTTGATACCAAAAAAATTCCATTAAAGTTTTTTAACGTACAGCCCATACATTTAAATAAATAAATAAAATAAATAAATAAAATTAAACAAAATATATGAAATTAGTCACAAAGAAACAAGTCGGTTCCAGACACTTAAGTAGCCGATAGTCAGCAAACCTGTTATTAATAAATATATTAAATAAGTTAGCAAAGACAACGCAATTTCTTACTGCAAATACTTTCGCCAAATAAAGATTTAAATCGGTTTCTGAAAAACTGTATGACTTATAAGTGGCTTAAAAAATTGGCCAGTGTAATGGAGACCTAAATTGACGGATGTATCGAACCAAGGTATATTAAAAATCTAAACAACCCCGTTGTTTCGACGACCAACCTCGGTGAATTCCCAAAGCGTCGTCTTTTTATTTCAAATTATAATTTCCTAATTGATTCAGAAGTAAGTGTCGTGCCAAAATCATTATTCGATAAATGTCAAAAAACCTTAAATTTTGCGCTATCTGCCGCAAACGGTTCCCTTATTGAAACCTATGGAACGAAACTCTTAACATTGGACCTAGGGTTAAGAAGGTCATTCTGTCATACTTTCATCATTGCCAACGTTAATTGACCTATAATTAGTGCAGCCTTTTTATCCAAATTTGGTCTATTGGTCGATGTTAGATGGAGACAGTTGATAGATTCAGGTACACGTATATGAATTGGTGCTATCACAACCAATTACGATACATCAATACCAATTAACTTTATCGTTGAGAACAGTTTTGGCGAAATATTACGAGAATTTCCCCAATTAACACAAGAACCACGGTATGGTACACCCGTAAAACATAATATGGTCCATTATATTCCAACTGTCGGTCAGCTCCCATTTGCGAGACCACGCAGGCTCGATACAACGAAGTATTGTATTGCTAGATCATAGTTTGAGCATATGTGTCAATTGGGCATATGTCGTCCTTCTTCTTCACACGCATCATCTCCTCTACATCTTGTACCCAAAAAAAAAAGATTCTAATGATTGGAGGCCATGTGGAGACTACCGAAGGCCTAACAATTTGACGGTCCCAGACCGATACCCAATACCACACATACAATGTTTCTCAATGAACCTATGCGGCTGGGGAAGAAGTAATGGAATTTGGGAACCTTTTGCATTTTATTCGAAGAAGCTAAGTCAGACAGAGCGGAAATATTCGTCCGATATACGTCATATAGATGGTAAGGAAAACATAGTTGCAGACACCTTATCTAGTTTAAGCAGCCACGACTCAATAAATTCAATTATTCTTTCTGGACTAGACTATTTCGAACTGAGCAAGTTACAAAAGGCGCCGATGAAGAGCTCCCTTCTCTCAATCAGGACCAGGGAAACTCAAGTAATATGCCTAATCATAAAATTTATATATGGTGCGAAGTTTCAACTTCAACAAAACGATGTATTCCACTACAATTGAGACGTTCAGTATTCGAACTCATTCACAATCTAAGACACCCTGGGATTCGAGCAACACGAAAATTAGTAGAAGCCAAATTCTTTTGGCCTGGCATCAATGTTGATGTTGGTTACTGGGCAAAGACATGCATTAATTGTGAGAAAACTAAAATGCATAGGCACACCCAATCCGAACTTGGTAGGTTCGATCTTCCGTCAGAAAGATTTGAGCATAGCCATCTAGATTTGGTTGGGCCTTTAGCATGCTCTAATAATCACGTCGATTCAATGAAATCTTCTATTCTTCTTGAAAAATCTTCTTCAATCAAATAGAAGAAATCAAAAATAGAAGATTATTTTATTTTGCTATTCAGTGTAGCAGTGGGATTCTAACCTTCTATTTTTATTAAGGAAAGTTCGAAATCTAATTTTTTTCTTCTATTTGATGTAAACGTCAACAATTTTTATTACCAAAAAGCAACAGCTGTGAATTTCTGATAAATATTTTTAGCAATAAAATGTGAATTACTATTTATATATTAAAAAATTTAAATACATACTTAATTTTTATAAATGAATATATTTATTTTAATGAAATTTAAAATATTTATTACAAATTTTATAAATTACCAATGATCAATATGCGAGGTCTCGAATTTGATACGCTAAATTGCGCTATTGGTTTCCATTAATGGAGGTATCAATTTCCGATGTTTCATTTGAAAATTCCTCGTTTGCGAATTCTAAGCCGTCGAATTCAATTAATTCTTCAGCATCTATTGCTGTATCATTCAAAAACTTGTTGTGTAATGCAAATATAGCATATATGATTTGGGCTGCTTTCTTAGGGGAATAATGCAGAAACCGATGGCGTAACAAAAATCGAAATCTACCTTTCAATAAATATCCCAAACAAGCTTGATAGCTCCCTTTCCCATAAAAATTCAAAGTAGCTAGCACCTAAAAAATAAGACTCCCATATGTACCTTCTATGTGCATTTTAAAATAATTCATACAAACTTGTAATTTAAATAGTATCGAGTGGAAGCGAGATTTTTCTGCTAACTCAGATATCAATGTCACAACATTTCCCTTTCGCAAACGAAAATATTTGTGAAATACACTATCAGGAAGCTCAAAAGGATCCCCGTTCATCGGGATGTTCTTCAGTCTCATTTTTACTTTTTGTCTAACAAAAAACTTGCTTTTTTTAAATGTGGAATAGCAATTCTTCTATTTTTTCCTTCTATTTTGACATTTAATAATTTTCATACAAAAGTATAGAAGAATAGAAGATATTGAGAATAGAAGATGTGCATTGAATCGACGTGAATAATACATATATTCCGGACAATAATAGATCGTTTCACCCGTTGGCCTGAAGCCTTTCTAATTCCGAATATTACTGCACAAACTGTAGCCACGTTTTGGAACACCTTATCGTGTAACCACCGATCAGGGTACACAGTTTGAAAGTAAACTTTTCTTTGAAATTACTACATTGCTAGGTGCGTATAAAATCTATACAACACTATTTGTGATTACCGTTCTGTAAATTTACATTTTAAAAGCTCAAACTTATTACCGAGTTCTTAGATTAATAAAAACGAGTTCTTAATTTACGAATAATGTCAGAGCCTTCTAGAGTATAGAGCCATAATCTTAATGACGTATTATTTAGAAGCTTTTTTAGTGGTATAACTTTTCATTGATTTCCATAGGAATCCATAGTAAAAATGGTGTTTTTTAGCTTCAAGATTTTCAATGAAAAAAGCAAAAATATTATAAAATGTTTATATAAAAGTTTTCTACATATCTTTAAGAACAATTTATAAGAAGGCCATATACCAATTAAATAAATATTAATTGCAGAAATATTAAAATTAAATTATTTCTAAAATATATTTTTTCGAACTTTCATTTTGAAAAATTCATCAAAGTTGGCTCTGACAAATTAAAATAAACTTGCTAAATTTATCTTTAGTTTTACTAGGGTACGTAAGATGTCTAAAATGGTGACAGAAAAATACGAAAAAAAATTATTTAATCGCAAAATAATCACACGTTCCTATATTTTGTGAATTTATTTTGCTTTTCCTACAATTTTTGAACTTGAAATTTCCCCAGGTGGTAATTTTTGATACGATTTTTCCAAATTTTTGCGGCCATCACTGCCATCTATGTAATGTATATTGACTTAATGACCAAATGAATCTTATACCACGTTTACATTAGTAGAATAAAAGTATGTAGCAAAAAAGTATCGTCATGTGAACTCAAATTTAAATATTTAAATATTTTGTTACATACTTTTTTGATATTTCGGTAAAGTATGTATCAAAAAAGTATTAATATATTACGTTGTAATGTGAACCCTAACTAATAACTATATGTTAATGTCATTCGTATATTTGTTGTCAAAACAAAAATTTATTACGTTTTTTTGTTAAACTACAATACAATTTCAGGAATTAATCAAATAATTTGCCGATAAATCTAATAGAGTTTGAGAAGAAATTCACAACACATAAACTGAATTGAATACAGAAGCATATCTGTCAAAACAACAAACTTTTATAGTATGCGTTCACACTACAAATCGCAAAGCTAGTGTAAACTGCAGCGGAAAAATAATTAAATAGCAAAAAAGTACATTCTTATTAGGTACGTATAATGTAAACGTGGTATTAGTAAGCTTTTATTTCAATATGACCAGAATGCTGTTGTTATGAATTTTTTTTAATATTTTAGTTTAAATAAATCCATTATTACAAGAAAATGAAAACGATTTACTTAAACGATATTCATATATGTTGAAATTCAAACATTTATGAAAGTATCTCAAAAATCTTAATTGAGAATTTGTAACGTTTTCATTTAAAAATTTGTCTTAGGATAAAAAGTGATTTCCCATATGTTTTGTGTGTTTTACTATGAAAAGTTTCGTTTTTTCCTCGTTTCTAATTCCTTTATAAAAGCTCAGATTTTTTGATTATGGCTCTATAAAATACAGGGTGCTCTGATAATGTTCTTTAATTAAACAGATTGTATGATTATTTTAAGAATTAACTTTTTAGCACAAGAATTTTAATGAAACTATAGAAGAATGAACTACCAATATATGAATTATGTTCTTAAATTAGCAACACGCCACACGGCAATCAAGAACTAAAATAATAAATCGTGCAATGTTAAATATAAATTTGCGCTAATAGTTTGAAGTCAAAATTGGAGATACAAATCATAATTTAACGAATAATATTCTTAGTGCCAAATTGGTGTTAAATCTGCATGTTTTTTGACCCATGGAAGTGGTTTTTTCTTTCCGTGTGTGTATCCTGTGAAATGAAACTTGTTGAGATTAATAGTTTTACTCAGTCATTAAGAATGCGTTTGACTATGTAAGGCACGTTGGCCTATTATATAAATTAATACGAGGTGGAATATGCCCCGCTCTGGTAACTATAATAAAATCATATATAGACCATCGCCAGTTTTTCGTATGTGTTGACAATGTCCATAACTCTGAGATAAGGAAAATATCTGAAAATTATGAAACGATAATTCCGAGTTTTTTAAAACTTATAACTTTACTAGATTATATAAACTCAAACATGACAAAGACTACCTGATTTTACAAAAATTATTTATCAGCTTTGACCAAATATTTAGATTCAGTACCTACTGAATACAAAAAATTACGCTGCAAAACAAACTATGAGGTAATTTAGCCTTGCCGCACAAAAACGATGTACAGTGAGACCATTTAAAATTCGGACAAACGTAAAATACAATTATTCATTAGATTAATTACTATCATAACGGACTTAAAATAATTTTTATTATCAGAATATTTTTAATATTTATTACTGTAATGCAATATGTAAAAAAATAATAATAAACTCATTCATAAATTAACAAAATAATTAATTAAATAAAAAATGGCACAAAATCATCACAATTTAATATTCGGACAAAGTACTAATTTGTATGTTCTACGTGGTTTGCATCTCAGAAATAGAAATATTATTAAGGGAATCCCCTTCAAATTTTTTTATACTGTACGTGAGAATGAAAACTAAAAAGGAAAGAAAAAATTTGAAGTAAAATTTTAGTTTGTGCGCAAAATTCAATTCGAGTAGATAAATTAAATTAAAAGTTAAATATGGGACGAAAAGGTAAAAATTCAACGTTTGACCAGCGACAATTGGTAATTTTCCATCATGCAAGCATACAATTGGTAATTTTCCATCATGCATTGCCGTGCAATTGCAGAAATTTTAAATTTAAGCAAAAGTACCGTTTTTGATATAATCAAAAGATATAAAACTGAGGATAGAATTGAATCTATACCACAAAAAGGTCGACCAACTCTATTAAACCAGAAGATTAAGCGATGGATAATTCGCCAGGTTCGAGATAATCCAATGATTAGTGCTCCAAAATTGAAATCCGAGTTGGAGGAACACTATGGCAAAATTGTTTGTGCTGAAACTGTTCGAAAAGTCATCAGAAGCTATGGTTACAATGGGCGAACACCAAGAAAAACCCCTTTTATTAATAAAGCTAATAAAGCAAAGCGTATACATTTTTGTAAAACGCACCTAAGTAAGAGCGAGGAATTTTGGAATTCTGTCTTATTTGCGGACGAAAGCAAATTTAATGTATTTGGTTGCGATGGAAAAGGGAAAGTGTGGAGAAAACCAAATGAGGAATACAACATAAAAAATACTTTACCAACAGTAAAACATGGTGGCGGTTCAGTGATGGTTTGGGGGTGTATGGCAGCCAGTGGTGTTGGGAACTTGGTTTTTATTAATGGTAACATGAATAAGTACGATTATTTAAAAATTTTGAAGGACAATTTAAAACAAAGTGCTGAAAAACTGAATATCTTAGAAAATTTCCAATACTATCAAGATAACGATCCAAAACATAAGGCGTATGTTGTTCAAGAATATTTATTGTATAACTGCCCAAAGGTTTTGAAAACACCACCTCAGTCTCCAGATATAAACCCAATTGAGAATTTGTGGCATCTATTGAATACGAAAATAAGAAAGCATCATATTTCCAGCCAGACTCAATTGCAATTTATTCTTCAGGAAGAATGGAACAAAATTCGGCCAGAATTAACACAAAAATTAGTTCGTTCAATGCCAAGAAGATTAAAATCTGTGCTAAAGCGAAACGGGTATGCAACAAAGTATTAAAAGTTAAAATATAGGAATTCAAATTTATGAAATTACAGAAAATTAGTACTCTGTCCGAATATTAAATTGTGATGAATTTGTGCCATTTTTTATTTAATTAATTATTTTGTTAATTTATGTATGAATTTATTATTATTTTTTTACATATTGTATTACAGTAATAAATGAATAAAAATATTCTGATAATAAAAATTATTTCAAGTCCAATATGATAGTAATTAATCTAGTGAATATTTTTATTTTACGTTTGTCCGAATTTTAAATGGTCTCACTGTATATAGGACTGAATTTACAATAAACTCAAATCCTTCTTTAAGCTTAGATTAACACTTTTATATAAAAATAATACTGTAAGATAGTTTTTGCAGTCATTTAGCAAATAGTAACATTTAAAAATAGTTAAAAATTAAAAATTTCACTTCTGGTTTCGCTGATCGGTCCTCTTCTCCACGATAAAAGCTTAAAAGTCTCAAAACGATAACCAAAAATGTCTGTGATTTGTTAAAAATGTCTGTGATCTCGTGGAGAGTTGTGGCCGCGTTAAAAACCATTTAGCTCGCAGTTTACAGAACTTAACGCTTTAATAGTAAAAAAGCTTTATAAAGAGCTCTAAACCAATAACTAAAACAGTTTTCTTTTAATATTTAAATTTGGATCAAAAACTGATTGTGAAACTGTGATTTTTTAAAACACAAAACAACAACAACCATTTATGTCCAAGGTCCAACTATTGTATTTCGTATGCACTCCCTTCTGTCTAGAAATACCCCCCTGAAAACCCAGAACGTACTCCGTTTAAAGTTGTATACCGCTGTATACACACAAAACTGACGAAAATTCCTCCTATAAACAACGGTATTTCTAGAAATAAGCAACGCAACCTAAATAGAACCGAGATTCATTACAATACAATAAAAAAAATGTATACACACACACGCACCGATCGCAAAATGTTGTAAATTTAACGTATGTATGTAGTACGCAATATTATGTAATAAATAAAACAGAAAAATGTTTGCACAATTTCATCATCACACATATGTATGTATGTACATACTATATGTATTCCAATATGTGTGATGAGAAAATACCTGTATAACGATAACTGAGAGTACCGTTAGTGTCTTTTTTTTTTGAACACGTCTGTTCATGTTTCCTTATGTTTAAAACAAATTATCATTTACAAAAATGGATAACAAGAACCACTACAGAAATGAATATTGATCACTATCAAAATGTTTCTTCACACGAAATTTAACACAAAAACACTCACTAAACACTCACGAAACTAATAATAATTATAACAATTACATAACAGACGAAATTTTTAGTTAAATTCCATCAATATACGTATAATGTATATATGTAGATATGCACACAAAAACTTCACACCACTTTTCCACAACTTTCCTAATTAATTAATTAAATATACACAAAAAAATTAAATTAAACACTTTACACATTTAAATAAAATTAAATTAAATTAAATTTATGAAGAGGACGATAAAAAACACGTCTATCCTCTTCGAGCGTCATTGTCAACGACCCACCAATTTGATTTAAGCAAACACATGAGCTTAAATTAGCTTAAAACTTGAGTTTGGAATCCGGACTGCTTTTAATAACAGTTTGAATGAATTTTAAAAATTTAGTCAAAGTTGTTTGAGCAAAATTTTTATTTAGAACGGAGTAAAACAAGATTGGAACAAAGTTGCCAATAAAATTCAATTTCAATCAAATCGAGAGTTTGAGCAAAAATTTGGATGCAAGTTTAAATTTCAGATTTAATTAACAACAAATTCTGTTTGCAAATTAAGTAAAAATTCCAACCTAGATTTGTCTAACTCTAAATATGCTTGATTAGATATTTGGGGTACAACACAGCTTTAGTTGCAAGTGTATTTAAGAAAAATTCGAGTGTTATTCGAAATTCTGAGTTAGAGTAGAATTTAAAACTCTAGTTTGCGTTAAAAGGTTTGATAAATTTGTATCAGAATTTTGAGCAGAAATCTGAGTAAGTTCCGAAGTATTTGAATTTTAAGCAGTAATTGAGTAAAATGTTGAGTAGAAATTGAATTTCAATAGTAATTTGGACTTGAGCAAAAACATAACTGTAATGTAATTTTTAGTTCATAAGTTGAGTTTTGTATTTCGAATTTTGAATAGATTTGAGCAAAATTTTATGTTTAGTCAGGGCAAAATTATGAGAAAAAGGTGTTTTTGAATTCCAAAATTTTGGTTGCAATTAAACAGAAAGTTTGTGATACTTTGAATACAAATAGGCTAAATTCCAAACTCGATTTGACAAAATTGAAGCAGGAATTGTGTTATAATTTTGAGTGAAATTTAAAATACAAAATTTACAGTTCCATTTCAGTTTTCATTTTAAAATGATACAAGAAGTGTAAGTTTGATATTCCAAACCAAATTTTAACTGAAATTAGTAAAAATTGCAATACGAAACATGATTTCAATAAAATAACAAAATTATTTAGTATCGTAGCACGGTGTATAAGAGAATATAAATTCTAAACTATAATTGAATATAATCTTGATGGCAACTTAAATTAAAAATTGAATTTGAATTACAATTTGTGAGCGTTATTTAGTTTTTCTTCGTTTGAAACATGTTTTAACAGCGTGAATATTTTAGTCTCAACCGTTACGGTGTCCTTTTAAAGTAAGTATCGCTTACCAGTCGAAATTTTTTTATGTATGGATATGGAACCATTTTTGGCTACTTCTCCAATGCTTTGTAATCCAGGAAAGTTACTTTATCCAACTTTATACCCAGAAACTTAATACTTTTTTGTTAATGAGTGAATTGAAATCCTCTTAAGATAAGGTCTAGCTTTGGTTTTCTTTTCAAAATTTGATCGCATATTTTGCAATTTTAGTTACATATTTTAGGAACATAAAAGTCCTAAGCCTAATAATAACATATCGTATTTTAAAGATTGAGATTGATCGACTATAATTACAGTTTTTTTGATATTTGATACTTACAAAATTAGTGCACTACAATTTATTTTCATGTTTTACTTACTTTCAGAAATGATTCCATTTTGTCCGATAAGAATTGGTTGTGCTTTCGATTTTCTGTATTACTTTTAACAAGTCCGTTTGTTTATCAATTCCGAAACAATGTTCCGTAACAATGTGACTAATATTCTAGAGCAGGTAGAAGGAAATTTAATCTTCTATGAGTGATTCCTGAACGTTAGCCATGCAATTTAGCCAACCCAATGGAAAACAAACCCATCTATAAATTTTTTTTTTGGACTTTTAGTCACCTTTTTTCAATTTGGTCGCACTGTGAGACAGAGGTAATTTTTTTGCAGTTTCGAACTCAGTGATCTTGAAATCGTCAAAAACAGTGATTTTTGGACAAAAAAACTTTTAGTCACTTTTGGCAGGATTTGTAACTTTGGTGAGGTAATTAAAACAACAGTAATTTGTCAAAACACAAATTGAGTTGTAAGAACATTATGAAAAATAACAAACTGACTCACAGAAAAAGAAGAATTGATAAAGATCAATGTGATTCAATAAGAAACAATTACAGATTACATACAAAAATTCTGTAGAGTAAAATGGTGCAGATTGGCCAATGGGACACATCTGTAAAGCTAAATCGAATTCACATATGAAATATGTCAGTCGTTAAAGGAAACATGTAGAAGATAGAAGTTTTTACCCTTTTCTGAGTAATAATGGATTTTTTGATAAGTGTTTGTTTACCTATTGAGAGGGTTTCAGTAGATTTTAATAGATAGATCAAAAGACGGCTGATAATCTGTCGATTGGAGGTGACAAATAATTTGATGTTGATTGTGGCGTTGTTAATACTAGATTAGGCCAATCGTTTTTTGATTAATGCGAAAGATCAAACCGCCGGAAAGCCACAGATCCGAATTGTTAAATGAGTTCAAATGATCGACTGATAAACCAATTTTAAATGATATGAACCCAACCTCTACTGTTTCATCGCCGTCCTACGGTTGTCACTTGGATATAATTGAAAATGTTCAGAAGCAGTTCGTCTTGTATGTGCACTTCGATGTTTATCGCGTTATCGTACCAAACAATATGTATTTCTGCCTTATCATAATCGGTGCAACCATCTTGGGTTACACGACAGGACCATCGACGTAATGTAACCTCGGTCATTTTTGTTCAGGACTGCAAAAAATAGCCAATTTCATTATATTCCAGAACTTTATTCAACAACCATTTTAGAACAAACTGCCGGATCACCTGATTTTAGCACGAACACACCAACAATAGCACAATTAATTATTATATAGTTCATGTATAGTAATACGAGAGGACCCAAAGAAAATAAATTTCGTTCCATCCGTTGTATTCTTGGTGAAGCATTTGACAAAGCATTGCACAAGACACCGACAACAAATCGCAAGATGTCATCTCATTGTTTTATGAGGAAGGTCGGTTAAAACAGTTAATAGTTTATTTTACAATTAAGTTTATTTAAATAAATTAATTTTGATTTACAATATTATACCAAAAATTATTTTAACGGCGGCAATTGCACACAGCTCGACTATTACACCAACCACCGCGGAAACCTTTTATTAAACAGTGTGCAGCACACGCTGAATGATTAACTTTACCACCATAACTTAATAAATCACAGGTCGCTCGCTTTGCTCGAATTCTACTTTCACTATTTATTGTTCCGATTATTGCATCAATATCGCGTATTTCATGATCTTGCATATCAAATTGGTTTTCCGACTCATCGAATGCTGGATAAGCATTTGTAAGCGCTACCAACAGTGTGACACACAAAAATAATTTTACTCCAAACATTGTTGATTCCTTTTTTTGTCTGGTCGTTTGTTGATTTAATTGTTTGTATTACAATGACTGGTTGTAGTAGACTGATACTTTGAATGCGAATTAGCGCGGTATTTATATTGAAGACACGATCTTCTTAAATCGTCAATAATAATAGATTTATTAATACAGTTACATATAGGGGAATTTATTTTGGGTTTTTTTATTACTTAAGGCAAACACATTTCGACGAACTAGTACATTTAATAGATAAGCTTTTCTTATTTAAAACAAAATACAATTCAACGATGATAAGACAAAATTATTAAATTTACGGCGATAAAGGGGATTTTTCATTCATCTCTTTATTTTTAATAGTTTAGGTGGTTTTTATAGAATACCGATACGGCAATTCATATGACTAATAAATTGTTTATTTTTCAATCGCATCTTCAATCGTGTGTTATAAATTGTTGCATGAATATGCAATCAATTTTTCTTATAGCAATCAAACCATATTTAATTAAAAATGGATAGTATGACAATTTGGTTAAGTAGTGATGATGGTACAGTGATAATGAAAATTGTAACCCAGCAGTACAAAGACGAATTCTTCGAGGTAACTTGAATGTTTTGAAGCGTTTTCGTTTATACTTAAACAAATCACGGATGAGTTAAAACCTTATATCAAATTGTCTGCTACGCTACACTTTTTCATGGTATTGGAGAAGAGCGAATAGCTGTAGCTCAAAAAACTATTTAAGATATTATAAGTGAAGTTTGCAGTTCCATAAAAAATAAAATTTGTCCAAATTACATTCTCTGAAAAAGGGAAGCGAAACAATTTCTTAGAGTAATAGGCGCAATTGATGGCACTCACATTCAAATCATCAGACCGCTTAAAGACGAGAATTTATATTTTAACAGAAAACAAAAGCACGGCATAAATGCAATAGTGATATGTGATAATGATGGCAGGTTTGGTGGATCATCCCACGATTCACATGTATGGAATCTAACTGAAGAACGAAGGCTTTTAGGAGGTACTGGGTTCGAATTCTGACAGGGGCGGGATGCAAAAGTGATTTTTCACCCCCTGTGATATACTGTCACAATATTGTTAAATTTGATAATATTATGAATTTCGTACCATGTAACACCAAAGTGGTGTATAATTTTACACAACATTGGGCAATAACAATACAGTTACATGGTTATATACTTGAATATAATGTAAAAAAAGAAACTTGCATGGTTGCTCTATTATAATTATATTAAATATAGAAAAGTGTTGCCAACATAACAAGATTAATTCAACTTTCAACACACCAACTAGAATTTATATAATTTAAAATTTCAGCCCTAAAGCTTTCGAACACTTCATATGTTTCATCGGGCTCAACGGCTTCATCAACACATCTGCAATCATATCATCTGTAGCTAAGTATCTCTTTTCTCGAATGAAATGATGCTTGACGTTTATGTGTTTTGTCCTAGGATGGTAAACACCATTTGAACTCAATTGAATGGCACTTTTACTATCGCAATAGATCGAAACACATTCTAAAGTATTTTTCATAAGTTCCATTTGAAGACATTTTAACCATATAAAGCCTCTTGTATTGCAGAAGTCATAGACATGTATTCCGCCTCGGTCGTAGATAACGCCACTGTTGGTTGTTTGTTCGAATTCCATGAAATCGAGCAATTTTGATATACAAACGCATATCCCGTTGTAGATCGTCTCTGATCTAAATCGTTTGCCCAATCTGCCTCGCAATAACCAACCAAATCCTTATTTTGATTGTTGAACTCAATTAAATTTTCCATTCGACGTTCCATTAAGGTATCTCATAATTTGATTTACCGTAGTGCTTTATCTGGATTGTTATTAAAACGACTCATCATATTCACTGCAAAACTTATATCTGGTCTGGATATCTTGAATACAAATAAAACACTTTCAACGGCTTGTTGATAAGATACATTTTGCATCACATTGCAGTCTTCCTGATTTTTCGGACACATCATACTAGATAACTTTTGATTTGTGTGTAATGGCGTAAAAACCACCTACTGCTCTTGATCGATCCAAATCTTTCCCATCGATAATACATAACGAGCAGGACCAATATCAATCCCCTTTTTAAATCATTTTAAATTTTTCGTCATTAGAGAATATCAAAATATCATCAACATATACGGCAATTATGATTACTCAGGTACCTTGCATTTTGAAATAAATATATGGATTCACTTTCGATTTTTGTAATCCAAAATTTGTTAAAGCACCATCCAGTTTAATATTCCATATTCGGCTGTATTATTTTAGACCGTATAATAATTTTCTAAGGATCTGTTTTTTATTATTATAAACCGAGCGAGCAGTGCGCTATCAAAAATTTACTCCGTGTTTTTTTATTCAATCTGAGTAATTTAACCCTGTACTCTATGTTATTTATTCTGCACTGAACTGAGATTGTCACTGAACTGTTATTTATTCTGCACTGAGTATACACAGATCTCTATTTTTTACTCTGAAATGAATGTAGGTCCATAGTAGAGTTAAAACACAAAACCACAATTGAAAATAGATTTTCGTCTGCAAAAGTGCAAATTAATTTTTAATATTATAAAATATAAAATCAATAATGGATATTAGTCGACCAATACAAGAAAGTAAGAATTTTATAACCGACCAAACGGCACAGTGGTTAAAGCTGCAACGTTTGGATCGGAAGGTACCGGGTACGAATCCCGATAGACAAGTGATTTTCTATCATCTGATTACGATCGGTGATGACGAGGAATACAACTATGACTCCCTGTTGATAGTGCAGAACTCATGGGCCGACCCACCTTTCATGTCAGCACTATAGCCTGACATGAAGCAATGCACAATATACAGATGATTTAAGCAAAAACGGGATCTTACTACGGCTTCACTCTCATCAATAAATTCCGAGTCAATTTCGTGTTCTTTTTGAATTTTGAAATTATGAAGAATACATGATACTCCAATATATAGTGGCGCTAATAAGGGATTTCTTGAATCTTTATACAATCGTCCAAAACGCCGTTTTAAGAGCCCAAAGGCTCGTTCTATCATAATTCTGAATTTTGAATGCACAACGTAATATGTAACCTTTTCGTCACTTAAATTCCCATTGTTATTGAAGGGGATGGGGGGGGGGGGGCATCATCCATGTTTTCAATGCGTAAGCTGCGTCGCCAATCAAACGTTTATTTGCATTAACTGAGGCATCACTTGTAATACATCTTATTACCTGATAAAATTCGGCGTGGTAAATTTGACCGTTGATAACAATCGCGAATTATGAATTGATCCGCATACGTGTGGATAAATTCTGGAGTAAAAGCCCTTTCTGCACACATAAGAATTGGGATGCTTGATAGGTGTGATTATAGGAATGTGACTTCCACCAATAGTAAATTAATCGATAATGGGGTAGATACTCGATAATTTAGCAATTCCCAAATTGCAAGTCGGTAAATATGGCGGATTTGCTTACATCGAAACTGCTTGCGTGAAATTCCATACTCGATCGTTTTAGTAACGCAAAATATTTATTTTATTCAGCACGCAAATGTCATTGTGCTGAATAAAAATAGAACCTAAAAACGAAACTAATTGAAAGTTTTTTAATTTGTTTTTAACCAATTATGGTAAAAATAATATGAATAAATAAATTATTAATTTTTAATTACGAAGCTTAAGTCGAAATGTTAAACCCTCCGACAAATTTTTGTTTTATTAACAAAAACAGAAAATTACAATTATAAAATTATGAAACATAATTGATTCGAACACATTAATTAGACATTAAATAATAATTGTGGATACTTTTATTCGTCCGCAAAATTTGGACTATTTGCTTGCTTGCTAGTCAAAACAAAATCTTCGAGTATACCATTTTTGCATATCACCAAAAAATCTGCTAGCTAAAAATATCGAGTGTACCATTTCTCGCAATTTCGTAAAAGTTCCATACTTCTGTGCTTGGTAAAGCAACGAGTATTTAGCCAAATGACATAATATATTTTGCAATCTTACCTTCGAACTTGTGCTTTTGCTTAAAATATTGCGCAATCTTCCTCTTTTCAATATATGTACGTAGCCCAGACAGCGTATAATTCCCTTTTCAACATTTAATCGCAAAAGCTTGCGACAGAAATTTTTTACTATTACCCACGTAGAGTTTGCATACCCAAACCGTCCTGCTATTGATCTGTATAAAAAAGTTTAAATTAATTATCCAACATAAAACTAAATAATAAAGGATTTATTTTACCTTATAGTATTTAGTTCCCAAGATACCACAATCCTATCATCACCTGTTGTTCAATATTAATTTCATTCCGCCCCGGGTCGGAATGTCTCTGCATAAACTATTAATTTTATATCTATTTTGAAATCCACTGAATGTCGGTACAATCTCCTCACAAAAATTTTTAATTTTGTCTGCACAGTCTTCAACATTTTCAAAAACACTATCGTCTGATTCGAAAATTTCACTTATGTTTTTTGATAAAATACTTAATCCATTATTTATTATTAAGTAGGTAGATAATTAAGCACAATAAAAATTATTAAAAAACTTCGAAATAAGCGGTCAATGTAATTTTTTATTTTTTTTTTGGTTTTAATCTACGCAATCTGTTCTGGGAGTCAAGGCACTCCCAACTCTTTCGCAGTTTACTTTTACCGTCCTACTTTACGCAGTAGTAGCCAAATCAAGGACGTACGGCTAATAGACCCATTTTTTGTATAAACCACCTGCACATTGCATTGCTTCATGCCAACCTATAGTGCTGACATGAAAGGTGGGTCGGCCCATGGATTCTACACTCTCAACATCGGGCCATAGATGTGTTCATCTTCATCATCGATCGTAAACAGATGATGAAAAACCTCTTTTGCATTCTGGCCCTATAGGGATTCGAACCCGGTACCTCCCGATCCAACCGCCGAAGCTTTAACGGCTGTTGGCTCGGTCAATGTTGTGGTTTGTTATATATCAAAACAATTATTTTTATAAAAACAGAGTTTAACACTTCTGTTTTTATAAAACGTATTTACGTTGTTTTACTCTGAGTGTATTCTGGATAATTTCACACTGACCTCTGCTCACACTGGGCGAGTAACACTGCTCGCTCGTGTTGAATTAGAAAATAGACCCTTAGACGATACACTTTTTCGTTCTTTGCGAAATTTCTAAATTGTACTTTGTTGACATCGCCAACTAAATCTCACGACAGGTAAATATGTTTCCTCGTCGTATGTTCCCTTTCTCTGAGCACAACCTTTAATGACCAATCTAGCTTTGTGTTGCACAATTTTACCACTAACATCTTGCTTTGCTTTAAAAACCCACTTACAGTTAATTGGTTTTTTATTCGGTGGTAAATCAACTACGTTCGAATTTTCGATTAATGAGGTATACTCACTTTTCATAGCGTTTTTCCAAAAATTGCAGTCTGCTCTACTGAAAGCTTCTTCAGTCGTTAACGGATCGTTCATCTCAAATGAGCTTGCATTGTAAGAAACATAATCATTTAAATTTATCGGTTTCGGCACTCTCAATGATCTTCTAACTTCGACATTGTTATCAACATTCACATCATTCTGTAGAATATAACCATCATTATCAAAGCCTGAATGAAGGATAACATTCTCTGATTCATCGCTGATATAATACGTATCTTCATCACTTTCTTCTGAGGATCTGGCCAAATTATTATTCACAATAATATCTTCATTGGTGGTTATACTGTTTGCTCAGGATTAAATCAGTTTGCTCTTCTTCCTTATCCTTATACTATTTGACTTTGTGTGAAATTTTTTGCGCATCTGTTTTGCCACATGAACATAACAACCACAACCAAATATTCGTAACCCCTTTAAATTTAGTTTTCGGTCAGACCACAATTCTTCCAGTGTTTCTCATTCTAATAGTCGATGGGGTGAACGATTGATAGTATATACCGCGTTGTTTATAGCTTCAGCACCAAATTTTTTATCGAGTTTTCCATCAAACTATCCTATTCATTATCAGTCCTATTCATTCGTTCAGATGTACCATTTTGTTCCTATGTATATACGGTTGTTCACTGATGTTAGATACCTGATTTATGAAACAATGCTTGAAATTGAGCATTACAAAATTCTTGTACTATTGTCCACAAAATTTTTGGAGACGCTGAAACAATCTAAAGCTTCACTTTCTAAACGAACAACACATTTTTGATGCTTACTTCTTCGATATTTTTATCAACATTAATATTTAATCGTACCAACAGCTTCAACTGTCACACGGGAGCTATTAATAGCTGGTTCTGAAATATCGTTTGATATCATCTGGTGCATTGCCATATGTGACGTTGCAGCTGAATGAAAATACCGGTCAATATTATTTACTTTACTCATAAACTTTGTATAAAATGTTTTACTTGACATCGCTTCTTATTTAGTAAGATTAGTTTTTTATAGCTCGATTCTTACTTATTAACGCAGCAGTGCTACTACTCTGAGGTTCATTTTTGACAAGTGTAGCAATTTATTTTTAATCGAGTCTGCGCTACTTTTTATTGCTGAACTTTCAATGCCCATTATCATCGGTCTATACACTTCTGGAAGACCGGGTTATAATAAAGTACCTATCCATTCATCACCAACCGTAAAACCTATCGCATTCAGTTTATACACAGTTGATATAATTCTATTCACGTAACCTTCTATTTATGTGCAACCAGCCAATCTGGGGCTTACTAAACTTCTCATTAAACCAACTCTTTGCGTTAATCCTGAATCCGCAAACGCTTTTTCCAAATTTTCCTAAGCTTCTTTAATTGACTTCGCATCTTGCACATGTGCATAATTTACAGGATCAACTAGTAATTTAGGTTTTGCTGACGCCTTAGTTACACTTTCTGGTTTCTAATCATCTTTGATGATGCAATCCCACAACTCCTCATGCTGAAGATATGCTTTAACACCAACTCTCCAATGAGTTTTGGAATTGAAAACGTGATGCGTGACATTTTTTTTTTGTTTTTATAATTATTGATACTAATTGATTTATTATTTGATTTTTAACGATGGACTTGGCCAATAACCTGTTGAAATACTGTTGTAAAATTAACAATACGGAGCACGGATCAAACAAAACACGATTATGTACTTGAACTTAATGTAAGACAAAAGAAACACATGGTTGCTTTATTATGCGTAAATATAAAAAAGTATTGCCAACATAACAATATTAATTCAACTTATATCGTATTTATATCGCTTTTTCGTTTGTTTTGCACTCATAACCGAACTTTTGTTTCAAATTTGGCAGTTTAAAAGGAATCTACTACAATTTTCTAGTTAAGAAATGCACCGCACTTGCGTACGAGAATGCCTTATTTGATTCCTTCGAACGACGAATGCCTCCTGATTTTAGCGATGTCTATTACATTTGTGTGTGTGTGTGAACTTTTTCACATATTCCCATTTTTTATAAATGTGTTAGTTTTTCATACTGTTAAATTGCATTCCAATTTAAAACAATAAAAATGAAATTTTATTACAAATTCGAGAAGAATCATTGGAATAAAAATTATTTCTGGAATCAAGGAATACTATGTAGAGTCCACATTTTAGGAATTTAGTCACCTTGTTCCATGTATTATCAGAACCTACGTCCAAATATCTTCCAAGAAGTGTTAACGACAAATAAAAGATTAAAATTTAAAACAAATTTATTTCTGCGGATAAGATGTATCATTCTGGATTGATGGGTGGAGAATTTAGTCAGCCACTCTGTTTACTAGAATTCGAAACTAATTTTCTTCTGCCGATGGGGAATATCATTCTGGATTGCTGCATGAAGCATTTAATAAGATATTTCCTCTAGTATCGGAAACTGAGTCCAAATCACTGAGTAAGGGTGATAATGGACCTTTATCAATTTCAGATAAAACTTTATTTTGAATTAATTTGAAACAGATATTTTTTCTAGAGACAGGAGTACCTTTTCAGATTGATGGATGGAGAATTATTTTATCTATTCCATCTACTGTCAGAATCTGAGTGGAAATCTCTGACAAGGGGTGTTAATGACTCTTTATCAATTTCATGCAAAACCGAAAATTGAAACGCATTTTTCTGGTGATAGGGAATATCTTTTCAGCTTGATGGACTAGGAACCTAATCAGCTATTTCTTTTAGCATCAGAAACTTTATTCAATTCCAGTTCGAAACAAATTTATGTCTGGGAATAGGTGATACCTAATTTTGACTCAAATTGTTAAAGAGTCGTAAAAATCCTTGCTAAAGATTTGGACTGAGGTTCTGATAGTACAAGAAACACCTGATTACACCCCCTCCATCAAGTTGAAAGGGCATTACCTGTCGCCAGAAATAAATTTAAGCCGAAGACATCTGATGAAATTTGTTTCGAATTTTATCTTTTAATCGTAAATTTGACTGAAATTGGCCATTACAAATTTTTGCCACAGATTTTGACCTACGTTCTCATAATACAGGGTGGGCCATCTGTTGGTCGTTTTTTCAATCAATGAATTTTAGTACGTAATGTTATCTGTTCTAAAAAAAATTCTTTGTCATATCAAAAGTGAAAAATATGCCATTTATCATCATGGAGTCGCTAACAACACAACAACGCATTTTGATTATCCAAATTTATTATGAAAACAATCGTTCAAAAACGAGAACATTTCGTAAATTACGTAAGAGTTTGGTTGACATGGACGTCCTACGGAGTGTGCAATTGGCAAAATTATTGATCGTTTTGAAGAAACTGGTTCAGTGGAAGATCGTAGACCGTATCAACATCTTCATCCAATTCGTACTCCTGATGCAGCTGTTAGTGAAAGTGTTCGTAATGAGCTAAGCACATCAACTAGGCATCGTTCACAAGAACTAAACATTTCATGAACCACATTACGACGCATTTTGCATGTTGACCTTCATTTGCATTCCTACAAAATTTAACTAACTCAAAAATTGAGGCCACCAGACCATTTAAATCGTTGTCGTTTTGTTAATTGGATGCTTGAACGAAATGAAGGGTTTTCATCAAAAATCATCTTTAGCGATGAAGCTCATTTTCATCTTAATGGATACCTCAATAAACAAATTTGTCGAATTTGGGGAGCGAAGAGTGTGGTTTGGTGTGGTTTATGGGCTGGTGGCATCATTGGGGCGTTTTCTTTGAAAACGAAAAGGAAAGTGCCCTACAGTGAATGGGGAACGTTATCACAACCTGTGTACTGGTTTTCTGTAGCCCAAATGGAATGAATTACGTGTCAACGACCTTTGGTTTCAACAACAATCCATTTATTGTCAACAAAATTTGCTGATCGCTTAATTTCAAGAAATTATGAAGTTCCTTGGCCACAGCACTTGTTTATTTTTTGTGGGGTTATTTGAAAGGTAAGGTTTATGCTAATCATCCACAAACAATTCAACAACTTAAAAAGAACATTCGAGCTGAAATTGGTCATTGATCCGCTTTTATTGGAAAAAATCATCGAAAATTTTGATGTTCGGATGCAGGCCTGTGTGGGCATCAATGAAAAATTCTGACTTTTCATCCCAAAATGTGTGTTTTATTTACAAATAGAAAAAGAACAGATGGCCCACCCTGTACATGAAATAGCTGAACAAATTCGCAACCTATTTAAATATAATATTGTTACGTTTTTACCTTGTCAATTAAGCTACGTATCACTGGATTGTGAATAATACAAAATCAATTTAATCTATCTCCAACGAATTTATTTATTTCACAAAATTTATTACAACACAGTTTATCAATAAAAAATTCACACAAAATCACTTTATATAAATTATTCTCAAATTTTACTGATCACTTTTACTTTTTATTTTACATTAAAACACTTTTTAAATCACTTTTTAATTCCTTTTAATCTTTATACTATCGCTTACCAAATATTACTAATCCAATTCGATTTCGTTCGCCTTTTTATATACACAAACCAAACTTCTACAAAGCTCATGATTCTTCTAGTTAGAATAGTGTAGAACAATTTTATCATGGAAAATCCCATTTTAGTACAGTTAAACATTGAGCTATTAATTTAACTTCTTCTATTACACACTAGGTGTCACCGTCACAATATTTTCGGAAACGTATTGTGACGGTGACACTTAGTGTGTAATAGAATAAGTTAAAATTAATAGCTCAATGTTAAACTGTACTAAATGGGATTTTCCATGATAAAATTGTTCTACACTATTCTAACTAGAAGAATCATGAGCTTTGTAGAAGTTTGGTTTGTGTATATAAAAAGGCGAACGAAATCGAATTGGATTAGTAATATTTGGTAAGCGATAGTATAAAGATTAAAAGGAATTAAAAAGTGATTTAAAAAGTGTTTTAATGTAAAATAAAAAGTAAAAGTGATCAGTAAAATTTGAGAATAATTTATATAAAGTGATTTTGTGTGAATTTTTATTGATAAACTGTATTGTAATAAATTTTGTGAAATAAATAAATTCGTTGGAGATAGATTAAATTGAGTTTGTATTATTCACAATCCAGTGATACGAACCTTGATTGACAAGGCAAAAACGTAACAGTATTGTGACGGTGACACCTAGGGTGTGATAGAATAAGTTAAATCAATAGCTCAATGTTTTACTGTACTAAATGGAATTTTCCATGATAACAATGTTATAAATGTTTCTAGGCTATTCTAACTGGGAAGGTTATGAACTTTCGAGGAGTTTGGTTTGTGTATATAAAAAGGCGAACAAGATCGAACTGGATTAATAGTATTTGGAACGCGATAGAGTAAAGATTAAAAAGGAATTAAAAAAGTGATTTAAAAGTGTTGTAGGGCGAAATAACTATTATAAGTGTACAGTAAAATTTGAGAATAATTTATATAAAGTGAATTTGTGAATTATAATTAATAAATTGTGTTGTAATAATTTTTGTGCTAAATAAATAAATTCTTTGTTGATAAATTGAATTGAGTTTGTATTATTCACAATCCAGTGATACGAACCTTGATTGACAAGGCAAAAACGTAACAGTATTTTATAAACTAATTATTTGCTTAGCATTTTTTTTAGTGTAATTTATTTTTTCTTTTAGACGAAATATTGGATGCTTATTGGAACAATTTATATGTTGTACTAAAACAGTGTGATGCTTTATTTTAATGGTTTGGAACTCTAGTAGATGTGGTCGAGGTTATCAAAAAAAAAATATCGAGTAATTATTTCTTTGACCATAAACGTTAAATAAATGAGAGTGATATTTAAACCGGCTGGTTTATGACAGCCATCGAATGGAACCTCAAGGCCGAAGGGCTGGTTACTCGCATTACAATTGTGTTATTGGATAACGTACGTTGCACGATTATTAATTAGTTCAACTGGAAGCTTGCTCCACGATCAACATTTCAAGAGACAGTTATTTTCATAAAGGAACACGTTGTTATCTTTAACTCGCTTTAGTTAAACATCAAATAGGGTTTTTCTCAGCCCATATCGTACCATCACAATATGTTTGACGTCCTTCTTCAGTTTTCAATTTTCATGCTTGTCTACCTCAAGCAACTTATGTACTTTATCCATAAAATAATTGAAAATTCAAGGGTAATAGTTTTTCATTTGTAAATACATAAACTTCCGGTATGGAAATGTTTTAAAACTTTTCCAATTTTATAATAATTTATGGATAAACAGAGTGTTTCAGAAATATTCATACACTAAAAAAAAATTTTGTTATACAACAACTTTTGAGAATTGAGTCGGATATCGATTCTTGCTCACTGTAAGCTGTATTCTTTTTTTTTTTAAGGATCCACTTTACCGTAAAAACAAAAAAATAAATTCTAAAAAAAATTCATCATTTGGTTGCTGCTTTGTACAAATTTAATATTGCAACAAAATAAAGAAATTCAACAATTTTTATTGTTCGAGTTGAAAACTTAATGTACTGAAAATTTATAGCGTTTGAGGAAAGAAAATACGAGTTTTGATTTTTAAATAAAATGGAAATACCATAACGACGTTTACATGACCAAATTACATTAAAATTTTTTGCGTGTATATCTGAAACGACATTTCTCATTTCACCTAACTTCACTGTTATTGAATAATTAATTGATCCTGTTTTAATTGGAAATGTTAGCTGTTGATGCAATACAATGTCACCAACAAATGATTTGATGTTTCTGTGCCACAAATTTTAATTATTTTCATTTTCAGATTCGTTCTATCTATAACGGTATTTCATAATTAAAATACCAACAAAAATTCGTAATATATAAATTATCTGGTTGTTTAAAATATTAATTAAAATTACCAACAGGTCACTACAATGTAGAACAATTAATCGAATGATTTCCGCGATTCGAATTACATACTTATTCGAGACATAATTTGATAAGGTCATTAATTTTAATCTACTTTGTGTGTTGAAATACCTATACATATACTAGAATAGTCTTTAATAATTTTTGGGATTAAAATAAAAATAAAAATTAAAATTAAAAATATATTTGTGTTTAGTATGAACAGGGTTAATCATAAAATTCTTAAGAAAAAATGTGTCCCAAAATTAACGCAAGATTTGAATTTGCCGCCATCTGTGCAGTAAATGGTTGGCAACCTTGAAAAATAACAATTTGACAGCTGAGAGTTTAGGGTTAGTAAAAATGGAGCGTTACACGATACAACAACGTGTTTTCATTATTGAACAAATCTGAAAAATAATGAAAGTTTGACTGCTACAGTTCGAAAATTTCATACAAAATATAGTCGTCAACAGTGAAGAGATTAATTGGAAAATTCAGGGAGACTGGATCAGTTGGAGACGCTAAAAATACTGGTGGTCCAAAAACAAGCCGTTCAAATGTCAATATCGAAGCAGTACGCGAGAGTGTTGGTGAAAATCCCAGAACATCAATTCGGGGTCGTGGACAAGAATTGCAATTTTCAAGAAAATCTCTACGGCGTATACTCACAAAAGATCTGTATCTCCATCCTTACAAAATTCAGTTAACACAACAACTGAAGCCTAATGACTATGCACAGCGAAAAGAGTTCATTGAATGGATTATTGAACATCAACAACAGGATACTGATTTTTCGAGAAAAATCATCCTATAAGCGATGAAGCACATTTTCACCTTGAGCAGTGACTTTTACTGATGCACGATATTGCGACATGCTAACAGAGGTCTTTCTGCTGAAATTGGATGATATTGACGTGGCTAATGTGTAGTTTCAACAAGACGGTGCCACATGCCATACAGCCCGTGAAACAATTTAATTACTCCATTAGACATTTCCTGGTCGTGTAATCTCTCATTTCGGAGATCAGAATTGGCCCCTTAGATCGTGTGATTTAACACCATTAAATTTCTTTTTATGGGGTTATTTGAAGTCAAAGGTCTATGTTAAGAAGCCCACAACCACCCGTGCATTACAGGAGGAAATTAAACGCTGCATCAACGAAATTCAGCCACATTTATGCAGAATGGTCATGGAAAATTTCGACAAAAGAGGGCGTATGTACCAGCAAAGCCGTGGAGGCTATTTGAAAACTGTGTTTTCTATATAATTCAAATCTTGCGTTAATTTCGAGACACCCTTTAGAAAGTTGTAGCATGGAAAATTTCTATTTTAGTACAGTAAATTTTGCGCTATAAGTTAACTTATTCTATTCTATCCTAGGTGTCACCGTAACATAATTTTAAAACAATTTAGTTCTAAAGTACTGTTATTCTGTCGAGCGAGAAATGTGATGTTCTAACATATCAACACTAAGTAGTCGACATAGTGTAAAGGTATATTTATAGCAAAGATACCAACCGAAATCTTTTTCGGTAGTGATGAATTGCTCCGATAGTTAAGATTCAAAATTAAATTGCTTTGATAGTTAAGATTCAAAATTAAATTGCTTTGATAGTTAAGATTCAAAATTAAATTTGTTTGTATCAAGAGAAAATATATTTATTTGTATTTGTGTTGTGTTTGTGTTTTGGTATCGCTAAGCTCAATGAAATTTGCATACTTCTTCAAAACGGCTTACAAAACGGTATTGCGAGGCGGCTCAATGATGACGACATTAAATTGATAAACATTTTTGTGTGGGTAAAGAGAAGCATCAATGCTTTTAAAAAGCTTTATGTATTGTAGTTTGATTTGTCTATTAGCGATTACAGGAAAAATTAATTTAAGAACCATTTTCTATTCACCCGGATTAAGGAAAATCCGGGTCCTACACAAGGTTTTGTTTCCGGCACCCCACAAAGTAATTGGAAAATCTTGGCCCTAGCAAGCTTGCGTTTCCCGAAGTAATATTTTTTGGGACACTTAAATTTTTCGTTTTAATTTTATATATCACAACCCCTAATGTAAAACCTTAATTTCGCTATTTAAATAGTGAAAAAAAAATTCAATTGGGCTTCAATAGATTGGACCTTGTACCTCGATATCTATGCGTGCGTACATAATAAATCTTACCTATGTACCTGCACTGAACTTAAATCAGTAACTCAATAAGTCAACACTAATAAACTATCAACTATTAAATTTCATCAATTTTCAATCTTGTAAATTTGTAAATCCAGAAACATCTTCAACAATAATATTGAAAGTATCGAATAATCACGAAGCGAAACAGCGAAATGTCGTTCGACCTTGCAATACTATATATCCATATTCAAAATTATTTGGGCGGATATCGAAAAATCTAACATGTTGTTACGGTGAAGGGTATTGTGACGGTGACACCTAGTGTATAATAGAATAAGTTAAATTAATAGCTCAATGTTTTACTGTACTAAATGGAATTTTCCATGATAAAAATTGTTACGTAATGTTTCTGCGCTATTCTAACTGGAAAAATCATGAGCGAGAGTTGGTTTGTGTATATAAAAAGGCGAACGAAATCGAATTGGATTAGTAGTATTTGGAAAGCGACAGTGTGAAGATTAAAAAGGAATTAAAAAGTGATTTAAAAAGTGTTGTAGTGGAAATAAAAATTATAAGTGTACAGTAAAATTTGAGAATAATTTATAAAAATTGATTTTGTGAATTTTTATTAATAAACTGTGTTGTAAGAATTCTTGTGTTATCTAAATAAATTCGTTGGTGATAAATTAAATTGATTTTGTATTATTCACAATCCAGTGATACGAACCTTAATTGATAAGGCAAAAACGTAACAATATTATAAATCTTATAAATTTGAAATAATCTCGAAAATCCAGAAACATCTTCAACAATACTCTTGAAAGTATCGAATAATCGCGAAACGAAACAGCCAAATGTCATTCGAACCCGCAATATATCCATATTCATAATTATTTGGGAGGATATCGGAAAATCTAACATATTGTTACGGTGACGCCTAGGGTATAATAGAATAAGTTAAATTGATAGCGCAAGTTTTACTGTACTAAAATGGAATTTTTCCATCATAAAACTATTCTAAATGTTTCTAGACTATTCTTACTGTGCGATAGTGTGAAGATTAAAAAGTAAATTAAAAGTGATTTATAAATGATCAGTAAAACTTGTGCAAATATTAAAAAAAAAGTGATTTTGTGGTTTATTGCTAATAAATTTGGTTGAATTAATTTTTGATTTTTAATAAATAAATTCGTTTGTGATTAATTAATTATTATTTTTATTCATAACCCACTGATTCAAAATGTCATGTAGAAGTCTAGAATTATTATTCTCATAAAATTTCGAATATTCTGGAAAAACTTGGATAAACATAGAATAATCTTGAAAACCCAAGAAATCACTAAGAATTTTCAATAAGTCCAGTCTTGGCAAAACCTTGAATAATCTTGAAAATATGACGACGATAAATTCGAATATAACTTTGATGTTAACCTTCAGCGGCGCAACGCTATCTAAATCAGGAAATATATTTGAGATAATTTAATTTGGTGCTTTGCTTACCCGCGTAATTCAATCCCAACTTTAATTCGAATAATATTGAACATAAAATTTCGAATGATAAATTTAAAAATCTCGGAACATCAAAGAAAATATCGATAAATCTCTATTCTGTAACCTCCAATAGATCGAAATAATTTCAAAAAGTTTGAATAATCTTAGAGCTCTAGAATAATCTTGAAAAATATCAATGCGTAGTCTCAAAAATGTTGACTAATATTGATAATTTCGAATATGTTAGACAGTTAGACCAAGCAACTCAACCCTATTCAAATCCAGTTATCTAGATGGAATCGTCTTGAAATCTCGCCAAACCAAATATCGAGTTTTGAAATTTTGTTTTCAGAAATATTGACCGCTTCAATGTCGAAACTTAAAGAGTTATTCATGAAGAGAGTTCAAATTTATAATTTTAATCCTATAATTTAAATAGGAATGGGTACGAAGGGTCGAATTTCAAAGACCCGAATGTCGAAGGGCCGAATGTCGAAGAGCCGAATGGGTCGATGACCGAATGCGTCGAAGGGCCGAATGGGTCGAAGGGCCGAATGTCGAAGAGCCGAATGTCGAATGGCCGAATTTTTTTTTTTTTTTTGCTCTAGAACTATAATTTTTTAAATTTGTTATTTTAAGGAATATTTTGTAAATTTTTTATGAAATATAAATACATTTCTTATGAATTTTTATAAATCCTTTAAATTTAGTTTAATTTTTATTGTATTTTTACAAACATATCTCAAGAAAAGAAACTAACTTCTGAAATTATAATTTTAAATAAAATTTTGGTATAAATTAATTATTAAAATTTGTTTTTTTTTATTATTTGAATCTGAACCATCTTGATGTTCATAAACTCCTGCTCATGTGAAAAATCAACTTAAAATAAGCGACATAGGAAAACTGGGTTGGGTAAGTAATTTTGCATTATAAAATATTGCAATATAAATTCTTTCATAAAAATTTTACGTACATTTTTTTCTCTGTTCTGAGGAAAATAAATTGAAGAAAAATGACATCGGCTAATTTAACTTAGAATTGTAGAGGCTAGCGGCTTCGGTAGCTCTCACGGCCACGTGGGAGGTTGCTGCGCCCCCCCCGCTTAGCCTTCCGAGGGGCTTTAGATTTAAACTTCGGGGGACGTAGGAGCCGGGATTAACAAACATGTTGCACTTCGTGCCGCACTTAGGAACGGATAATATAAAATCTATTAATGATACCTACTAAAAAGAAAAATGATTGCACTATTACGTTAATGCAACATTTTGAAATGCATTATCTTCTAACGATAAAATACATTAATTCATAAGAAATTAATTTATATTTGATAAAAAATAAACAAAATATTCCTTAAAACAGTAAATTTAAAAAATTATATTTTTAAACACAAAACCAAAAAATTCGGCCCTTCGACCCATTCGGGCCTTCGGCCCTTCGACCCATTCGGCCCTTCGACATTCGGCCCTTCGACATTCGGCCCTTCGACATTCGGCCCTTCGACATTCGGCCCTTCAATACATTCGGCCCTTAGACATTCGGTCCATTGATATTCCTTTAAACAGTATATTATTCAACGAGCATATAATGATTGTAACGCAATCCCACAAAGGGATTACTTTAACAGACATGAGAATAGCGGTCTGGTGCGGTATTGTAGCTGGCTAGAGCTGACGGTGCGGTGTGGGGTTTTCCAAACATATTCCCTTGCTTGAATAACCGCATGAAGAACAAAATTAAATGGGAAAGGGAAATTAGAATTATTTTGCCACGGCCTCAGCGGCTAAGAAAATAATAAGCAGGGAGTGATCGATCCGGAGTGACCGTTTCAATTCTAGGCGATCACCGCCGTAACTGCAACACGGGCCTCCCCTCATCGGCCCGCCTACTGGGATGCTGTTTCCCATTTGCGACGGCCACCGATGCCACTGGATGAGGGAAGGACGACCGCATGACAATCCCAGCGACAATCCCCCGGAACGGAAACCGTCACCCCGACGCGATCAACTCATATGGCGTGCCGCCCTCCAGCACAGCCTGTCCTGGAGGAACGAACAACCTGTCCACATGACCATACCTCACATCACCCGATCAATTAGTTTTGTTTAACCGCACATGGTGCGGCGTAGCACACAACAACAAGAAAATTCAAAGAGAATTTTTGTTACGGTAAAAGACAAAAAAATGAAAATTATGCAAGAAAACTATACGGTAATTACGTTAAAACTGATTCTACGTTAATATTTAGTTTCACTTTCACTATTCACTGTTTTAAGAAAATTAAGAAATAACACCAAAAAAATACCTGAAAGACAAAAAGAACCGTTATAAGATCGAACCACACCCAAAAACGGACAACCGAGCTGAAGTGAAGAAGAAAACAGCGGAAATTCCACAAACGCAATCAAATCAAAACGAAGAAAAAAGTAAAATACCGAGAAAATTGCTCTGAGTGGGGGTTCACCAAATCGGTGCACCACCACAAATCGACGCTATGACCGCCAAACAAATATATAATAAAAAGAAAATAATTGGGGGAAAACTAACTGTTACTACAAAAATTACAGAAATTTACAGTTTTTACTGTTGGAATGTTGCTTCAAAATCACCAGAACACTTGGAATTCCTCAAAAGAAAACTTTGCCAAACACGGCTGCGCCACGAAACACTTCCCGGCAGATTTGTTTGTGTTTTATTTTTTTATTAATGTATAGCGTATAACTCTATCTTATTCACACAAACATTATTATTTTTGGACCGCAATCCCACACAGACAATAAAAAAACCACACTAAATGCCAGTTATTATTATTATTTATTTTTCTTTCTTTTAAAAGTATTAAGTTGCTTAATTATCACTATATATAATTTTAACATGACCAAAAATAAAACAATTGAATTATATAAACTGTTTTCTGTCTTTATTATTATTATTTTTTTTTTTTTGTCAATACGAACATTAATTTATAAATTTAACCATAAAGACATTAATAATATAAAATAGAAAATGGACACTTATCAAATCATTTTTTATTTTTGCTTAAAATATCCCAGAACAAATAAATTTTATTGTTTTATATAATTTTAAAAATTTACTTAAATGATATTCTCCTTTTCAATTCAAAATTAATATATGTATCTCTATTTATATAAATTTAGATATCCAGTTCATTTGATACAAATTTGTATTTAAATTTTGTAATTTATCAATTAATTACACAGCAATTTCACAAAATTTGTCGAGCGTCAATTGACTCTTCTCAACACCAAACTTCATTCATCCAAATCAAAATTACACTTTTTCTTTAAAAATTCAAAACTAGACTACTTAACAATTTTTTATTTTTTATTCAACCAAAAAAAAAAACAGTCAAAATTTTCCCCCTCCTATTTTCTTTATTTTTACCATTTTGTATCGCTGTTCCGTCTTATTCGTTGTATCTGTGCACACATTTCATCATTTTTTTTTTTTTTTTTATTGTAAAATCTTTATTGGTATTTAAGTTTTTTTTTTTTTGCACACAAATACAACGAATAAGACGAACAACGACTACGAACACATGTACACACCTATCTGTACGGCCGCATCGGACTCATGTCGAACACACCGATCGGTTCATTCCCCACTCAGAGCAAATATCTCGCGTCAATTTAAGCCAATGATACCAGAAAGCAAAATAGAATATTCCAGATTGAACATTTTAATAAAGCAAACATTCCATCTCATACTACATAATACATGTACACACACCAACTCGCAAGAGATATATAGGCTTGTACATGATAATCAGGAGAATATAGAATAGAAAGAAAACAAGTAAATGCATAAAAATGTCTGTTCAGCGACGAAGCCTAAAATAAAAAAGAGAAGACACAAAGAATCATTAAAATCAACAGCAAAGCAAATTGCACTTATCTGAACAGCTGATCCACCGGAGCACATCAAATCCACAATTGTTAAGTTTTTACCTGAAATATGTTCAAAGTTATTTAATTAAATAATTACCAATATGTATAAATTTATTATCATTAATAATTCGATTTGTATAATATTACCTTTAAGAGTTTTTCCGATCAAGAAATTGTTTATTTACATACAGTGAAAATTTTTTACAGATCGAAAATAGACACCAAAAGTAGGTACTAGATTATTGCGATAAACTCAAACAAATGTAGTACTAATATTATGTTTAAAATGTTTAAAACCAGATGTCATGGTAGTTGAGCAAATTTGTAATTATAAAAAAGGAAAAGCTTTTTTCTTGTGTAAATTGTAATCAACCTGAAAACATCAAAAAAAAAAAGAAAGAAAAGCGAATAAAAGTTAATATTCAAAGAAACGTGATTTTTACTTACCTGAGCATACCTGGACATCCGCATACCGCCACAAATATTTTTACTACGCACACTATACCTGGACACGATTAAACCAACCACCGAAATTTATTGAAACTTGGAAATTAACACGGACACGAGAACTATTTTGCTACTTAGTTGGAATTGAGGTTAACACACCGCGTGTTTTGAGAAGTACAACATTTACAAACGAACCAAACATTCATAGTAAATTGTAAGTATATTACCTCAATTGATTAAGTGACGCAATTTTTTATGATTCGTAGAGCCGGATCTCAAACATTATTAAGCGAAATTATTCACGGCGAAGATAAAACGCTTTCGTTTCAAATTTTGATCATAATCTCGATTCACGAGGTTATTCAATTTCAAATATGCTTACATAACAATCGGAGGGAATATTAAATTTAAATCTGGAAATCATAAAGTCGAGCATAAATATAACACCATGGTGGTCATGGTATTTTATAACTATAAAAAAAAAATTTTGATTATTTGAGCGTTTGGGATCTTCTTAAAAATGTTCTCCCTCTTTGAAGTGGAGACGTATGCTGGTCGTAACATGATAGCTGTTATTCACGAAGATGAAGTTTACTGAGTGAATAACAGCCATTATATGCGAATAGAATACGATACTGTGTCCACGACCGATAAAAAATATTATATTTTATAATCAAATCCTTTAAATAATCCTAAAATAATTTATGTCGCAATTTTGACGTCTCAATTTAATAATAATGAAAATAGCAAGAGACTACTAGATTAAATTATTTTCAAAAATTAAATTTTTATTTGGCAGTAGTGAATAATGGAAGAAGGAACTACTAGATAAACTAGCAGTGAATAATGGATATCATTATAATTGAAGAAACAAACGTATAATGAGTGCATTATACATTAAGGCCCAGTTACAATCCATCCGTTCCGTTGACATTTTCTATATAATTTACATGAATAAACGGAAAGGTTTGTTACAATGAGCGGAATCCAACGGACAAAGAAAATTTTAAATTTTACGGAACGGCGAAAAGTATAAACTCAATTTTAATTCTTGATACTTTGACAGTACAATACCAATCTCGCATCATTAGTATATGATTTCATTTTTTAAAATAATAAATACACAAAAATACAAATAATAAATATTCAAAATAATGGATATCGAATCATTTATTGAAGAAATAAAGAAATTCCCCGAGCTCTATAACAAAAAAAAAAAAAAAAAAAAAAACAATTTTACATGGATTCGAAAAGAAAGCAAAGAATTTGGGGCAATCTAAATGAAAAATTTTCTATTGATGGTATGTACATATTTAGTTTGTTAGTATAATTTGATGACCTGAAATAAAGCGTAATTGTTTTTGTTTTGTTATATTACAGCAAAAAAAATGGAATTATTTAAGAGACAAGTATGTCCGAGAAAATAGGCTGTTATACCAAGCGTCGGGATCAAAGGCCAAAGTATTACCCATTTGGGAATTTTATCCAATGATGGAATTCTTAAATGATATATTACCACCAAGAAAGTAAGTTTAGTTAAATGGGTATTTAGAATAAATCTAAATTTTTCTTTTTTGTAGGATGATTGAAAATTTAGATTTTACCATGGAAACATCCAGCGACTATGATACTTTCCATAATGTCACTCTTGTTGAAGACGATGACGACATAGTGTTTGCGGATGAAGATGACTCTTCATCTCCTTCTAGTGGCAAAAAATCTAGGAAATCAAAAGACGATGTGATTGATGACGAAATGATTTTTCAATAAGTCTCTTAAATGAAAAGCAAATTTCGTAGCGTTTCTCGATCCCAGTCGGATCGACCGCAACTCTTCGACGTTCCCTCTCCACTCACCGTCATGTATAATGTTGTGTTCATCCTCCCAATCCAGAAAATTTTTTGGCCAATATTTATTGACGGAATAGTTAAGTTTTATTAAATTGTGAAGTGCAACGGCGGCCAAAACTATCTTACTAGCACTCTCTAATTCTCCAACGAGCTACAAGTATTCCGAAAGCATTTTCTATAGTACATCGAGCTCTCGACAGCCGATAATTGAAAATCTCTGGCTTATTATCAAAATGTGCCCCTCTCCCCTAGATATGGTCTCATAATATTTTTATTAAGCGGGAACGCTGCATCCCCAACGAAATAATGCGGAAATATTATGGTTGAATTTGGTGGTGACTTATTTTCAAATAATTGTTTCCCAAATTTCGATACTTTCGGTACACCTAGAAGGATACACCAAAATGAAATATCGCAGAGAGAGAGAAATAGGATATGTTACCTCCTCCATCACTTTGACTGCCGTAAGCACCAACACATGCATGAGTAAATATGCTGTTGGCATCGCATGCAGCGAGTTAAACTATACTAAAAGCTTTCTTATAGTTGAAATAACTTGAACCGCTCTTAGCATGTTCCACTTATCGGCTAATTCTGTCACTGTTGCTTGATAAGCAGCTTTGTTTGACGGTGAAACGTAGATAGGGACCAATATTCTCCATAAAACATCGCACGTCTCTAAAATAATCTTTCTGGTAGTTGTTCTTCCCGTCTTGAACGCAAACGATAGAAATTTGGGAGTTACTCCTTGAGATAAATATCTACAATCAAATATACATTAATTAAAAATAATACATTCTCTTAAAGTTTTCCTAACTACGACAAAGTTAGTCCCAAACTAGTTTCAAAATGAACAGGTTTCCGCATCGATTTTTTTGTGAGATGATCTTCAACCAGATTAAGTAGCATATCATATACTTTCCGCGCCATTCTTGCCTGGATGAAGAACTCTTCGGAATCCAATTCTTTCATCCGTAAGAATGTGGTGTGGAAATATCCAGCACTATCCCGGTCTAAATTTAATGGACGTACCCACCATCTTCTCTTTTTTTAAATAATTCAGAATATTTTTTATATAAAATATATAAATCGAATAACAATTCTAAATCCTCGTAGTCATCCATTTTTAATATTTTTGGCAGCTAAAAATAATTTAAGATAAACGGAACGGATACATTGCGACTAGCGAATGGAAAAGACGGATCGGAAACAATTTTGGTAAAGCGGAACGGGATGGAACAGATGCATTGTAACTGGGACTTTAGTCGTGGGCAAATATTGTTACGAACTAGGCTTCCGAGTTCGTCTGGATTTTGCAATTAAAAACACTGGGTACTTGTATTTCACTTGACTTGACTTTATTTCACTCTACTTTTATACACCTTAATATTTGACTTTACTTTACTTATTTAAATCTGTCCGCTTGCTACTGATAGGGACTATGATAACCGATTTATTTCACTTGTTACACGATTTAAAGTAAACCAAAAACTGTACCCCGCTTATCATCGGTCGTCTGTATATACCAGTTTAATACTGCTCCCAAAATTTCCTTCTGTTTATGATACGTAAACATCTGGAAATATCGTTTTATGGCTTGTCATAATCATCATCATTCATAAACATCGACGAGCGTGTTCATTTATTCTTGAACCACTAAACCACGTGTTCCTTTGTACGCTACATCTCGGCAGTTCTTGTTTTTACTAGATCATTATGAATTTGTGCGTTGGCGTGTAAACGGATTTCGATGTTCATAATAAATAATTGTAATAAAAACTGGGTACGACGAGCATCGAATCATCGAACTTTCTGTCCAAACCACATGCCAACCGTCTGAGCTATCGTTGTTCATAACGTGGACGTGTTGTATGATGGGCATAATCGTCACAAGATTTTAATTAATTGCATCTTAAATAAATCTTCATTCGCTGATTTACTCACTGATTTATGTATACAGAGAAAAAAGTGACCCCTAAAATCAATATAATTTTCCTCTTAAATATAAAAATGTGTAAATCCGTTAAATCCTTATATTAAAACCTTTTATAATGAATATGTCTCCTCTAAATTTAAAACCTTATTTTCTTTTATTTTTTTATACGATCAGCATTTAGATTTAAAATTACAATCCTTTTAAAATTCTTCCTTGATTGGAAAGTCTGTTTGTTTTAAATATTAATAATTTTATTTTAAAACCGTTATTCTATGCACATGAACCATATTTAATTTTATTCATTTTTATTTTTGTTTTTTCGTTTACTTCCAAGTAGAGGAAAAGAGATATGTGCAGTACTAAAATGAGACGAATGCATTTAAATTACTTTTTTGTTACAATTAATTGCTTTGTTTGCACATTCGACATCGATGTGCGGCTTTGAGTTTATCTAAATAGTTATGTGTGTTTAATATACGAGTACATCAAAAATATTAGAAACAATCTAACTAATATAAACGTGAAACAGTTAAATAATAATATTTAGTGAATAGTGATAAACAATAATTAATACGCCTATTACCGTTATTTAATAGTTAGTGCATAAAAATAAAATGGAGGAGGAAAATAGTGAGGTGGCTGAAATAGAAAACTATTCTTTCATTTGCGTCACAGACGAAACATATGAAATTAGTGAATTGCTTCGAATCTGGGAGCTGTCGGAATCAACAATTAGTGTCATCAAATTATACGGCATTACAAAAGTAATCCATTTAGAGGCAATAGAATTTGAAAATATTCATACAATATTTGAAAAGCAATC
Source organism: Tipula vernalis (assembly GCA_958295665.1). Lineage (NCBI taxonomy): Eukaryota > Metazoa > Arthropoda > Insecta > Diptera > Tipulidae > Tipula > Tipula vernalis. The sequence continues at coordinate 267,687 of OY282558.1, forward strand.
AAATACATTTTTTGGTGATCAATTGCTTTTTACCAAAAAACTAAAGGAGTGGCGCAATGATCAGGTAAATGCTAAATTCTAAAACCTATTTTCGATATCGATTTTTATTTTAATTTGTTAATTAACCCATTTGCGGCCAATTTAGTTTGGTTGATTAAAATAACAGTAACACGTGCTCCCAATTCAGCCCAATTGGAAACATCTGGAGCCCTATTTTACAACCACACACAACGTGGGTTGTTTAATAAGGTATTTTAAGGTTAGGTCGTCGAAACCGAATTAGTTATACCTGTAAATTTAATATTAGACCTAAAAATTGTAGTACGTATGTCCTATTATCGACATCTAAATGATTTTTTTTTAAATTATTGATTAAAATCGAGCTTTAATCCTAAGGGGAAACCAATGTTATGTGATGCCGACACAGTGACCACAGCTACAAACAGCAGGATTTTAGAATGGTTGGAAAAAATATCAAACGATATTAGTACAGGAACTTCTCAATGTTCCACACCATCCAACCTACCTCAAAACTCATATCCGTCAAACGGCTCAGAGTTGGAAGAAATTTTGAAATCGACAGTAAGGGGTGGACAAGTTTTACATTACTACGCAACCTACGATCGCCTTAATAACACACAACAAAAACAATTAGTTCATTGCATAGTTGATTATTGGCTAATGAACCATTCAAAAATTACTTATACCGATATAAAACGATGGGCCGAGCGTATAGAACAGTTGTTCCCAAAGGAAAAATCGGTATGATTTTTAAACTATTCAATCACAAAATGAGAAATAAATTGTATAATTTATATTGCAGAGCATATATTTCATGCCTCGAAAACCTGGTCAAAGAAATCCTTCAGGAAAATTAGTCTCGCGGTGGAGCAATATGGCACATAATAAACCTGCTTCTAGAGAAATTTTTTCTTCGGATAACAACACAGAAATTATGGATATAGACATTTCTGACCAAGGTTATAACAAAAAAACAAAATTTAAAAATATTCATAAATTATTTTCAGAACTTACAGAATTGAAATGTTGGTTACAGAACCACATTAGCCCATGGGATCAAGTGTTTAACAATTGGAGACGTACATCAAAGTATCGGATTAATCAGTTCCAGAATGAAGATACTTTATTAAATAGTTTATTATTATAATGGCCATTGTATAAAAATCCTGACGGCGATCAATTAATTGACATTGATTTCGATACAATGCATCCAGGGAAGCAGTTTAATTTATTAAACGACTTCGAAGATTTCATATCAAAAATAATGGTTTGCTTCGATGAAGAAATTAAAGATAAAAAGTCTCTCGAAATGCTGCAAATTTTAAAAGACAGTGACCTACAAAAAAGTAAACAACATTAAGCTACTTTACAATAACACCCACTATAATATTGGTTTTATTATTATTCGACAGATTCAAGAGATTGTATTGTAGTATTGCTGTTACATGCGATTCTTCAGCCGCCAAGAATCAGTCGGAATTGTAAACCAACCATCTTAGACGGGCAACAAGTTTTTATGATTCATATAAGTAATCTGAGTGAATTGCAGTTAACCATGGAAAATTTGGCAAAAAATGCCGAAGAAAATAATTGCGTACAACCAAAATTAATAGCAATCGGGCCGCAATTGAAAAAACTGGACCATTTTCATGTGTATTGCGAGGGGATACAGTACAAAAATACGACGTTCGTTAAAGGAATAGACACCGTAATTAAATTGTGCTATGTCTTAAAAACTCGTTATTCAAAAAGAGGTAAATTAGTGTGGCTCTTCCTTGAAGAATATTTCTTTCAATTAAAATCGGAAGAATACCCTTCAGTTACAAATTTAATTAATAGAATAACTCGAGCAAAAAACTAATAACTTTTCAGTGCTTCTTATGCAAAAATAACTTTATTAATTCAAATTTATTTATAAAACACCTAAAAACATTTCATAGAACACCAAATATATAATATATAAATTCGTATGTCGTCAAGTTGATTGTTCTCAAAATTTTCAAAATATTCATGCATTTCAGAAGCACTTAAAAAAACACGAAAATGTTCACAAGCCCAATCTATTAAATACCCATTTTAATTCGCCATCAACCAAGGAATTATTTATTAATAGTACAACGGATCACGTGACTGAAGATCAGTCAAGTTCAAGTCTATGTATATATTTTCCTGAAAATACTGAATTAACTCCTGATATTGATCAATTGACCACAAAACATAGTCAACCCGACAATTTTAAAAGTTTCTGTTTCACAATTTCTTTTAAAACTACATCAAAAATCAGAATTGTCACGTAAAACTATAATTTTTATACAAAATTTAATTACAGAGTTTATAATGAAACCTATTTATGATAAATTATCTGAAGATATTACTTTGAATACCGATACCGCTCAAGCATTGATTAATCCCTTTGGGCAAATAAATACGGAATTTAAATTGTTAGCTTTTCTTGAAAAGGCTGGAATACGAGTATATAGTCCTCCGATACCATTTGTTATTAATTACAGCCTTGCAGAAGTAATTGCTCAATTCACCACAACACTACTACCATGTAAATCGGAAGGATGCCTATTAGATATAAAATTTCAAATATTTTGAAACACCTGGTTTGCTGTAAAAAACCATTGACAATTATAACCAACTATTATTAAAAAATAATTTAGAAAATCTGGTAAATGGGTCAATTTGGCAAGAATTTCACAATCCTAACGATAGAATAAGGTTTCCTATGTTTATTTACATGGACGAATTTGAAATAAATGATCCATTGGGTCCCAAATCAGGGCGTCATAAAATATGTGGAATATATTATAGTTTCCCCTAGATCCCAAATTTTCAAATAAGTAGATTGCATAATATATTTGTTGCAGGTTTCGTGAAATCAACTGATTTTAATGAATTTGGTTGTAATCGTTCATTAAAATCACTCATAGAAATTTTAAAATCTCTTGAAGAAAATGGATTACAGATAAAATCTGAAGGCAAAATCTATAATATATATTTTGAACTTTCTCAATTATTAGGTGACAATCTCGGTCTTAACACTTTGTTGGGATACGTGAAATCGTTTTCATCTAATTATTGGTGCAGGATATGTAAACGAAACCAAAATGAGATGCGTAAAGATTGTGTAGAACGCATCGAGTTTTTACGCAATGTAACAAATTATAATGCAGATAGTTTAATAAAGGACTATAAAATTACGGGGATTAAGGAAATATCCATTTTTAATACACTTAATAATTTTCTTGTAACCAAAAATATTGGATGTGATATAATGCATGATATTTATCTGGGTGTCTGTAAATACGATTTGTCTGTCATTTTAGATTATTTCATTTACAAGAAAAACCTTTTCTCTTTAGAACAATTCAATTACATAAAACAAACATTTGATTATGGCTATTCAGAAATAGGGAATAAAAGTCCACCAATTGAAAAGACACATATCCAAAGTTCACTCTTTAAAATTAATGCGCGACAAATGAGAACACTTATTCATTTTATGCCTGTATTGATAGGTGGCCTTGTACGTTATGATGACCAAGTTTACAAATTTTTAATAACTTTAGTTAAGTTAATCGAAATTTTACTTTTACCTAGGTTTGATGAGCAAACATTAAATTTGCTCCAATGTATAATTCAAAGTCATAATAAACAGTATCAGGAGCTTTTCAATTTGCATTTAAAGCCTAAATTTCATAATATGGTGCATTATCCGACCATCATAAGAAATTTAGGACCTATAAAGATTTTATCATGTTTCCGATTTGAGGCAGAACATAAATTACATAAAACCTATGCCCATAACATCACCTCAAAGATTTTCGTGTAATATAGCAAAGCAACCTTGATTATACAAAGCCATAGTCTAAAAAACACAGCTTTTATAAAGGAATTAGAAACGAGGAAAAAAACAAATTTTCATAGTAAAATACACAAAACATATGGGAAATCACTTTTTTTCCTAAGGCAAGTTTTTAAATGAAAACGTTACAAATTCTTAATTATGATTTCTAAAATACTTTCATAAATATTTGAATTTCAACATATATGAATGTCGTTTAAGTAAATCGTTTTCATTTTCTTGTAATAATTGATTTATTTAAACCAAAATATTAAAAAAAATCATAACAACAGCATTCTGGTCAAATTGAAATAAAAGCTTACTATGATTCGTTTGGTTATTAAGTCAATATACATTACATAGATGGCAGTGATAGCCGTAAAAATTTGGAAAAATCGTACCAAAATTTACCACCTGGGGAAATTTCAAGTTCAAAAATTGTAGGAAAAGCAAAACAAATTCACAAAATATAGGAACGTGTGATAATTTTGCGATTAAATAATTTGTTTTCGTATTTTGCTGTAACCATTTTAGACATCTTACGTACACTAGTAAAACTAAAGATAAATTAAGCAAGTATTATTTTAATTTCTCAGAGCCAACTTTGATGTATTTTTCAAAATGAAAGTTCGATAAAATATATTTTAGAAATAATTTAATTTTAATACTTCTGCAACTAATATTTACTTAATACCAATATGGCCTTCTTGTATATTGTTCTTAAAGATGTAACGACACAAAAACAAAAATATTTCATTTTTTTTTTTCTCACCGTTTCAATCGAGGGTTTTGAAAGTACACTAACAACAACTTATTGTTCTCGAATGCACCAGAAAAAAGATATCTGTATCTAGAAAGGGCGCGAAATTTTCTTTTGTGGTGTGGCGATCGGATGATTTTTTTTTATGACCTACGAGATATAAAAATTTATGATTTTTTTTTTTATTGATCGGTAGTCAAGTCAGTTCTAAAATAAATTTTGAGGTGTCTGGTTATCAATGCTAAGAGCTTGTTGCATATAGCAATAACCACGGAAAAAGTTTTGTTAACATTCTAAGAGTGATAAATTAGAATTAAAGAAACAACTGTTATATTAGTTTTAAGTAGTGCATAAGTTTACCAAATATAAGATTCTTATAAGACTACTCTATTTGGGTAGTAAGAACAAATAAACTGTAAAGTGATTTAATTCTAATAATAATACATAAAATTCAGTTACTATTTAACAAACAAAACAAAACATTAATGAGAAAAAAAAAAAAAAATGAAAAACAATTTAAATTCATAAAAAAACAGTTGATTTTCTTTGAATGATCTAAAATTCTTAAACGTGATCATAATATAATAAACTAAATATATAAAATAGTCTCTAATTATTAAAATTGTTTACGTGTGTATAGTTTCAGTTGATAGTGAATGGACTAAAATCATGTGATAAAAAAATGAATTAGTTTAAAGTACAATGAAAACTATTAATTACGTCTAAATCAAAGTACTTATGTGCTTATTATTGTCAAAAGTGTTTCATTCAACGAAAAAAAAAAGGAAAAAGATTTAACCCAAAACAATAATAAGTGGTGTCAGTGAAATAACGGGAACTATCATCCAGTTCAATTGTTGATAGTGTTCTGTAAAAGTTTATATGTTTCCTTAACGAACTATTATCCATATACTACGGAACATATAAACCTTCATGGTTGAACTCTGAACTAATAAAAAAACTGGATAAATTGCAAATTTAGTTCAGACATAAGATCACCAACTTCGCCAACTAAATAAACTTAAACTTTGCATCGCGTCATCATGTTAATGACGTCAGCATCTACAAATTATCGGCAGCAGCCGCATCACGTGTACAGTTGGTCAAGCGCAAGTTAATTTCTTTTACTAAATTTGTATTTTCATTTTTCTTATTATTTTTTTTTACTATTATGATTTATTTAATTACATTTTTTTGTGTTTTTTTGAATTATGTTTATATAAAATTTCCTTTTTTTTTGCAAATTTATATCTCCTTTTTTTTTTTAGAATAGCTAGTTAGCTTAGGGTACAGGGTCTTATCTTAGATGTAAAGAATTTTTTTTTCTTCTATTGTTTTTTTTGTTTTTTTTTTTTTTGGAAAATAATCTTCGTTGTCTATTTTTATTTTTTTTTACTTTCGCTTAATTCTTGCGTATTTCAATAAAGATTTTTATTTTCTAAATTTTGTTCTTGTCATTTAAAAAAAAAAATCGGTTTCGTTCGCTATCCACCATATTGTTAATGATTGAGATGACCGAGTAGAGGAAATTTTCCGAGATGAGTTCAAGGTATGTATAGTTCATATAGGTGAGTATATGAATCAGCTGTTGTTTCCTACCCCTTTATTTCCCATCCTGCGGTCCAACTAGATCCGCGTCATGTCTCTGGAAAACCCACGCATTTCCCCTGAGCTTTAGCCGGCAAAACGACCGCCCAGAGACAATAAAATGACGCGGATATCTGTTAACTGAGGTGATTTGGTAGTTGTGTTTCAATCCTGAACTTAATGTAGATAGGTGAGTCATAACTCCACTTCGTTTCGTTACAAAGATATGTAGAAAACTTTTATATAAACATTTTATGACGTTTTTGCTTTTTTCATTGAAAAACTTAAAGCTAAAAAACACCATTTTTACTATGGATTCCTATGAAAATCAATGAAAAGGTATACCACTAAAAAAGCTTCTAAAAATACGTCATTAAGATTATGGCTCTATACTCTAGAAGGCTCTGAATATAGTCGAAAAAGATTTCTTCCAGGAAGAATACGTGTTTAATTCAGATTTGAAATCATTTACATTAAATCAAATGCCTTACTTCTCTAATATTATCAATCTTAAGAATATTACAAACATTCCAAACGAAAGAACTAGCTCAATTCTATTTCGGGGAATAACATTTAGAGTTGGAAATTTTCTGAGCGTCACTAAGGGCACTGATTTAAAAATATATCAATTAACAGAAATTAAAATACATGAAAATAACCAACCTCCAGCGCTTTGTGTCGAATGGGAACAAAATTATTTTTCGGAACATTTCCAATCGGTAATCATCACCATCCCAACTCAAGATCACACATTTCTTAACTTTTATAATTTCGATGGACCTCTAGTTCATTATAGTATATTAAGAGATTTATCCAAAGCAATTAGATTGAAAAAGTATTGGTAGGTAAACATAAAATAAAAAATAAAAATATATATATTTTCCTAACGGCCGGATCTTAATATTTCCTCTAGTCTTCGGGTTTGGCAGCCAAACCCAAAGACTAGAGGAAAAATAAAAATATAAGTACATAAACATACATATGTATATCAAATAATTTATTATTCTGTAACTGAGGGATTTGGAATTAAAATTAAATTACGTTTAAAAATTAATAATTATATACGAATTGTTTTTGTTTATTATTTGTAATACACTTTTGTAATTTTTGTGTAAGAGAGTGTATAATTGAAAATCTAAGTTGAAATATGTAATGTATAGTAATGAAATAAAAAAAAAAAAATTGCAATAAATATAAAATAGTATGTTATTTTAGATCAAAAGGATGATTTTTATTTTTAACGTTTTAACGAGAGGTTTAGAGATTTAAACAAGAATTAGTCCTTCTTAAAATTAATTGAGAGGTAATACTTATTGAAATAAATGGAAATCATTTTAAAGAAACAGTAAAAATAAGATTATATCTTATAATAATAAACTGAATTCATTTTCATTTAAGAAGAAATCTATTCCAATCGGCCGATTAGTCAAGAAGTTGTTTTCTAGAAATAAAAGGAAATTCAATTAAAGTTATGAGTTCATTCCATAGTTTTCAGTAAAATGAAATTCTACCTTGTTTTAAGATGACAAACCCTTTGGATGAAAACCATTAAGACATCTTCTTGAGTTTGTATGAATTTACGTGATCGATTTTTCTCTGTGTACTATATAATTAGATTTTTTTAAATTATTCATTATGAACATTTCAATTGCTAAAACTCAAATTTGGAAGCTAGATGTTCGTAAAGTAACATTATAATTAAAACCCATAAACCACAATTGCATAATAATTTCATTTTGCGGGTTTTAATAACGAAAGTTTTTGATTTCGAATCCCGATTACACCACGGCAAATTTTATTATTTACAAAATTATTACAAATTTATATTAATTATTCGGGATTCGAGGTCACATTTTTGAGAATTTGAATTTGAATTTCGAGAAATTTTTTTTCAAAATTGCGACAAAACGTGGTTATATAATACAATACAATTTGAGTTCTTGTTTGAAATATGAGAGATACATAATCGACAAGCAGAGGTAAAGCGGGTGAAATCGAAATTTGAATGGATTATAATTAAATACAACTTGTAGCATTGCTGAAGTGCAGCAGGTTCAATTTTTGCTTGTGCATCCTAATTCTTCGTGATTTTTTAACAAAATTTTATAAATTTTTCGGGTGATAATTTAAGTGAGAAGCCGCCCCTGAGAACCCACGGATTTTACGTTCTAAAAACTAATTTTTTTTTGTGAGACCTCAATGCGCAAGATGGCCTAACGATAAACTAGATTACTAGATACTTTCAACAATAATTTTAACCGTAACAGTCATTTAATTCTACCGGATTTTGTTTTAAATTTTGTTTTGTTAAATTTTTGTTAGCCCCAATTGTTTTACATTTCTGAATAATGGGATGAACGAAAATTATTAAATATTCAGAGGTATTTTATTTAGTTAATAAAATGGGCAGAAACAAGAGCTTTACACCAGAATTGAGCAAGCTGATAGTATGGAAATATTGCACACAAAATGCAACAAATGGAGCGATTGCAGCGGATTTGGGATACTCAAAGAATATGCTAATTAAAACTAGAATGATACTGGATTCTAAAATCAGACCCAGAAAAAAACGAGCTCGAATAACAACGGAAAGGGAAGATGAAACCAGGAAAATAAATGAAGCCGAATCACCTCAAATTACACACAGAGACGTTGGCTGTTTCAATCTGGAGAGCCAATTGTTTCCAAATAAAACTTAAATCGAAAGATAAATTTCGTGAAATAACACTTGCACAAATCAATGGCGTTTTGGACTGGCCGCAGCAAAAGCCTGCCCTTAATCCAATAGAGAAATCTTATGGACAGATGTTAAGCGCAGATTAAAAAAAATAAGTTTCAGGAATCCAGACAAACTGTTCCAAAATATTGAGGAAATCTGGACATTAGCCTGTTTTCATAAATGTAGTATGATGGATCTGAAAAGATAGCGACAACTCCAATAATGGAAGACGAAATTTACGGGCACGTGTCATATTTATTAATTTACTATATTGTTTTTTATCTCTATTGTAATTATTAAATATCAATAAATAATTTATTAGAATCAATAAATTAATTTATAAAATGTTTTGTGTAACGTTTTTTTTTTTTGCTTCGTTTTATGCAAATATATGCAACATGATGATATCGTACACATAATATAGTTAAAATGAGAGTCTATATGACTATCAGCTCTACAGGTAATACAGATATATGCTGGTGCTTGATTATTTAAATTAAATTAATTAAGTTATTATAGATAAAATTATTTTATGTTTATTTTTCGGATTTTTGATTTTGTTTTATCAATTTGAAGTGCTTTGTATAAATTTGTGATAAATGGGTTAAACAAACCGAAAAATATAATCAAACCACAAAATAATTAAGTTCATATATATGGCTGAACAACAAACACCCCCCAGACACACACAATATATAACAATAATTTTCACCTTTTAACAAGATTTTTCGTCTTATACCAAATAAAAAGTTTACCAAAATGAATTTTCTACATGAAAATCTGATAACATTTATGAAATCAAATAACAGATAAGATTATTACCAGATTAGGAAACCCGAATAAATACAAAAAAAAAAAATAAAACATGGCAACAATAACTACAACAAATGCTATGAAGCTCTATATTAGATTTTTTGTGATCTAATCTTAAAAACAAGACAAGACAATCGGTTTCATCTTAATCTATATCTATATACATATGTATACGTATACATTACATATACAACAACAATAAATACGCGACAGGCTTCGTTCACTACAAATGTGGTTAGCAAAAAAAAAAAAATTGAATTCAATACATTTTCCCTCCCACTTGGCACAAAAAATTGGTTTGACGTCAGACACGAAATGAGAGACACAAACTGTTAGGGGTGTCTATGGTGCGAGAGATTTGGGAATGGGCGCACACACGGTTGTCTAAATATTTTATTTTATTTGGTTTCATTATTTCCGTCATTTTGGGCAAATCATTTCCATGATTTTGATAAATTATACAAAAAGTTTTGGTTTAAGAAAATGATCTCAATTGAGTTTCGTTATAGAGAAATCGATTTTCGTAAATGATTAGAATCTATGTTATATACATAGATTACCGATTTGAGTTGATATTGATGACAATAAAATATATTATTTACATTATGCGTGTTGATGTAAAGTAATGTTTATGCTTTAAGGTGTCAGTCAATCAGTAAGTCGAGACTTTTTATTTTTTATTAGATAAGGTTAATGGTGATTAATGTAACCTTAAATGAACTGTGTTGAAACTAAGGCTATCAGTTTAGAACTCATGATGTCGCCTAAATGGTGAAATAATTACTGGTTGTTTGTTATTGTAATTTGTCTATCCTCTTGATGTTAGTCCACGATTAAATGGAAATATTATTTTGCAAAGAGGAATTTATAATAACAAAAAGGAATTCTTTGTTTATATATATGTGTAATGAATCATCAAATCTACGGCACACAGAGATCTGACAACATTTTTAACTTAGGTGGTTTAATTAAATTAAATTAGATCCTTCCGACCCCATGAGGTGACCACCTCAAACACACATTTTGGTTTAGCTCAGAGACTCCTTACATATGAACATAATGGATGACGTCATCAGTGTGGAAGTTCCAGATCTAGAAGATGACCCGTGACGTTTTGCGGATGCATTAATTCTCCACTCTCTTTGCATGTCTGCAATATATACATATGAGGTTGTTAATCCCTGACATTGATCATAGTATTTAACAACTTAGAATCACCAATGTTGATCATAACAATGAGATTTCAACAGAGCCAAAGATGAAACCCACATTTGTGGAACATATTAATTTATAGCAATGTATTTTTGCTTTCTGGGATTTTCTCTTTTGTGCTGTTCTTTTTATTTGGACCAACTGAATCAATATTTTTTGGCGAGCTGTGTTGAGGACGACAACCAAAAACGAGCATTTTTCTTATCTACTGTTGGAGATTTCATCTTCAGCATTTTGCAAAAATTATGTAACGGGGACGTGGTAAGTAAGACATTTAAAGAACTTAGTGGAATCTTAACAAACTATTTTGTTTCAAAAATTAATATTTTGGCCGCACGATACGAATTTAACAAGACTGTCATGAAACCGAACCAAACTTATGCTGAATGGGTGGCCGATCTTCGTGGTGTAGCCAGAAATTGTGCGTTCCAATGTTCTAAAGATACGTGTAAAACTTCATTCGTTGATGATTTAATTAGAGACATAATTGTTATAAACACGCCACACGATGTGGTTCGTGTATCATGTTTACAAAAGCAAAACCCAACGCTAAATGAGGTGCTAGAAATCGCAAGGGTTTATGAATCCACAACGAAAACATGTTTGACTATAAAAGGAGAAGCCGATGTAGCCGAAATAAACGAATTAGCCGACGATACCGTTCGTTTTCAAAATCGTAATCAAAGTCCGTCGAATTCCCGTTCGAATTTTTACCGTTCGTGTCCTAAATGTATTGACGAACATGATCGTCGACGCTGCCGGTTTGCCAATGCCATTTGTAATCACTGTCGGAAAATAGGTCATATTGCCAGTGTTTATATGACACGTTCCAGAGGTCGATCCACATCAAGGCTTAATCACCAATATCTAGATAATCACCAACTCGATAATAACGAATACCGACGCCGTGGTTATTATCAGTACCGCTCAAGTCCCAGTAATAGTCCAGCCAGGGATCGAAATGTTACTAATTCAATTGATATGCACTCACCATCATCCGTTTTTAATGTAAACAACACGTGTAGTAAGATTTGGATTGGACTCAAAGTTAACGGTCATTCACTATCATTCCAAGTGGATACTGGTGCAACTTGTTCGATGGTTGGTTTAAACGTTTACCGACAACTTGGAAATCCGATTTGTACACCGACGTCGAAAATTTTTCGAGCATATGGAGGAAGCACGATTAAGGTGAAAGGCACGTACTACGTGAATATCATATATAAAAATTACAAGTTTGTTTTACCATTATTTGTGGTAGACCAGGAGGATATATCTAACATTATGGGCATCGACTGGTTTGAATCATTTAATTTCAAAATTGTTCATGAGTCTAGTAATATATTTTCAGTGTCATCCGAAGAGAATTCCGTAGGCGAATTAAAACGTGGAATTTCTAAATTAGTTCAAAAGCATCATCTACTATTTGAAGATTCCTTGGGAAGATGTACGTCGTACAAGGCTGAAATAAAACTAAAATCTAATGCTGAGCCTCGATATTTTAAGCCTCGGACCATTCCATTTGCAATTCAAGCGGCGGTCAAGAAGGAATTCGAATATGTGCGGATTTCAAGGTAACACTAAATCCACAAATTCAAATCGATCGGCATCCGATCCCCAGAATCGACGAGTTATTTTATCGCATACAAAGTGGACAATATTTCACAAAAATCGATTTAAAAGATGCATATTTTCAAATCGAACTAACAGAGGAAACAAAAAAGTTCATGGTAGTGAACACATCGTTTGGGCTTTATCAGTTCCAACGACCACCATTTGGTATTGCCAGTGCTCCGGGAATTTTTCAAAGGTTGATGGAACAATTGACGGCGGAACCAAAATTTTGTGCTGTTTACTTGGATGATCTGATCATTTCCGGAGAGTCACACGAGGAACATTTAACAAACCTTGAAATATTATTATGTCGATTGGAGGAAAACGGTTTCAAATGTCGATCCAATAAATGTGAATTCGCAAAAATCGAGATAGACTACTTGGGGCACATAATAGACAAACACGGAATTCGACCGTCAAGCACTGGTTTAAGTGCTATTAAAAATTTACCTCGACCGAGGAACTTGAAGGAAGTAGAATCTTTTATTGGAAAGGTAAATTACTATAATAAATTCATCCAGAATTTTTCCAGTTTAGCAGCGCCATTAAATAGACTACGTTCAAAAAATTCTCAATTTCAATGGACGACTGTACAGGATAAGGCGTTCGAACAACTTAAGGGAGCTATTGAGAACGCTGCCCGTTTGAGTCATTTTCACGATGATCTTCCGCTTATATTAGCGACAGATGCTTCGGCATATGGCATCCAAAACTTTGAATAAAGCTCAACAAAATTATAGCCAGATAGAAAAAGAGGCATTATCTATCATTTATGGTGTCACTAAATTTCACCAGTATCTACAAGGTAGGAAATTTCAACTGGTGACGGATCACAAACCTCTTCTCACATTATTTAGCCCAAATAAAAAATTACCAATACAGACTATAAATCGATTGCAAAGATGGGCGATTATTTTAATGGGTTACGACATCTTATACAAGCCAACGCACAAACACGGCAACGCAGACGCCCTCTCCCGATTGCCTTGCGGCCCTGATCACATTTTTGATTCCAGTGAAGAAGCCTGCCATTTCATTGATGATATATACGAGTTAGCAATAGAAAACTGCCCTATTGACGCTGTAACAATTCGAAAACACACACATGATAATACCGAGCTGCGTCAAATGTTAGAATATATAAAAATGGGATGGCCAAAATGTTTACCACAGTTCTCGAATCAAATGTCTTACTTGCCCGCCTGTTTTCGGCGACAAGACACAATTTCTTCATTTAATTGATTGATTGATTGATTGATTTCGAATGTACGGCCAAGCATTAAGCAGGAGATCCCGGAAAGCGCCGGGCCCACCGTACACCCATTTTTACATTTACTTGGAAGGATAAGGAAGGATATTAGTAATTGTTTGAGATCGACCAGGTTACAAACACCGTTACAGTCAATAGTTAGTAAATTTTGTGTGGTAGGATGGGAAAGGTATGTTAGTAATGACAGAATTGGTCCGGTTTCCCGGTGGCCAGTTTCAAACTACTGTTAGTATTCGACAATCACAATTGGTTACTTTATTAGTTGATCATTTCTCTGGAATCCGGGGGCTGGAACTCAGGACTCCCTAAATTTTTTATCAGGACTTAAAAATTATTAATGTTATAATTCCCAGGCGACTCTGAAAGTTCAATCCAATTAATAAAACACCATAATACCAAATTTTATTACTTAAATGAATAATTTATGTAACCGTATCTTTAGCATCCCCATGCACACATCATACACCCATTTTCACATACCAACCAAAACCGATATAGGTTATTGATTTATTACCCTAAACCTTAATTAAAAATTATTAATGTTGCCATTTCCCTCAGTCCGCCTTTCATTAATTTACCTGATAAAGTATTTAAGAAATTTAACATTACTAAGCTAAGATTATAATTAATCCTTATAACAATAAATATAAAATTAAAATAAAATAAAATAAAATTGAAATTAAACTTTAAAATTAATATGCAATTCCCAGGCGATTCTGAAAACTAAATTTAATTAATAAACAGCCTAATAGCAAAATTTTATTTCTTAAATGAATAATTAATATAACAGAATATTTTGTATTAGTTGGGACAGACTCGACCCGTTTACAGACCGCAATGCGATCGATAGTTAGTAAATTTTTAGTGGAATATATAATAAAAGTTAATACAAGACAGCACAATCTAGCTACTTTATTTGTGATCATTTCTCTGGAATCCAAGCCGGATACTCAGGACTCTCCACATCTAAATCAGGGCTTAAAATTTATTAATGTTGTAGTTTTACCCCTGTCCACCTTTCACTAGTTTACCTGATAAAAACTTACTAAAATATTTAATTTTAAATGAACAGCCCCTATTTCATAGTTTATGGACCTTCTATATCTAATTAATTATTTATTACATACTACAACAATAATTAACTAAACGTTAAAACCATTCAAAACATAAATTATAACTTAAACTAATCTATCTACATTAGTCAAGTTTCCTATCAATGCAAGCACATGTCGCAAATTTATAAAACCACTGTTGTGCAAAAAACAACCAAAATATGTCTGCCCTGCGGTAGTATTTTTTGTTTTTTTCTTTTTTTTCTTCCATTCTTTTTTGCTTTCCCTTCTGATTGTGAATTCAAGCCCATCTATTCCCATTGACATCGAAATTTATTTTGACGTCCGAAACGATTTAACATACTTTTGAATCATCCATTGCACGCAAACAAACCTGTTTCACTCATAATATTCAGATACTATGATTTAATTAAATGTATTCCAGACACTTATACGTAAAACATTTATCAAGCCATAAACCTCAAAAAACGATGAAATACAAAACGTTCAGTTTGCAATCCAGAACAACAGAAGTATTTATACATCAAAACTGTATAACCGTCCCTGTCTGCTCCGCTAATACACACAATAAAGAGACAGAACACCCACAAATGTTCGCGAAAACACAATCAAATATCAATCAACTACGACGCATGTCCATTTAAACCAACACACCCCCATGCTATCCAAAATCCAATCCAATTACCAAGTTTCAGTCACTAAGAACTGAAATCAATTTCACGTACACCCGCACAAAACCCAAAAACACTCATTCAAACCACAGTTTTTAATCAAATGCTTGATGAGCCCAAATTATGTATTTGAAAAATTGTCAAGAGCTACAGGTTTAAAAGCTTTCACTTATCGAAGCATTTTAAATAAACCATTCTACTTCAAAACTTGATACTGAAAGGGATGACGGAATTTGGGTTAGGATCTCCAATATTTGTACCAAACCATTTGACTTTCAAACTCGATATTATAAAAGAAGATTGTATTTTGGGGCCAATTTAGAGTATTTGCTTTCAATCAGCTTGAAGCTTGATAATCCATTCATACCTTCTCGGTGACTTTTGTGATTTTCGACAAATTCTATCCTTCATTAAAATGTTTTATGACCCAAATTAAGTATTTGCAAGAAATGTCAAGAACCCCTTGTTTCAAGAGCTTCTGTTCATCAAAGCCTTCTAAATCAAATCACTTCATTCAGAAACCTGACACCACAAAGGGTACTTTTGGGAAAAAATTCAGAGTATTTGTTCTCAATTGTTTCCATTTTCGAGCATTACGAATCGTTTACGAATCATTTTGAACGATCGTTCAAAAGATGAAAACACTAGATGAACAGAACCCGATTCAATTGAATGTCCTAAAATAAAACAAAACATCCCGCAACTCCACGCTTTAACGAGTCCCAAATATATGAACAAGGCATCGCAAATCCTGAATGTAACTTAAAAACATCAACAATTTCGAAATAATCTCAAAAATGTCGATTTTTAAAGTGTCCTGAACATTCCAGAAAGCTCTCAAATATCAAACCATCCGCAAGCATGCAAGACCAAAAAAAATCCTACAAGTGCTAATCACTGCCATGTACAGAACAATTCGGAAAATCCCTACATCACGTGAATGTCGACTGCTCTCGAACAATTCAGCTTTTTGCTTTCTACAAAGCTCTCAAAATATTCATCGGGTATTTTTTCAAACATCGAAGAATCGTTCTCTTCGAATAGGCGCCAAAACTCCCGAACAACATCGAACCATCAAACATACTCAAATAATCTCGAAAATCTCGAATAAACTAACTGTTTACACCTGTGACACCGAATCACTTATCAAGTCTCAAACATCGCGCATCTCACCTCGATGACAAACTCCAAAAATCTCGAAAACTTCAAAAAGTGATCAAAAGATGAAACCTGAGACAAACGAATACGAAATCGGGAAGCGAGAACTTCCAAAATCAGAAGAACCCTATCAAACACAACCAAAAAAAAGCACCATCACTACTTGGAAAATAAAGTTGGAATTTGCATTTTGCATCATTTTTATTTTCCGTTCACTGCCAGTTAGAAGATCCGCCAAATGAGAAACTAGAAGTCGAATGAACACCAACTGACTACAGAGACTGACCGGTTTGGCCCAAGTAAGGGAAACAAGAATCCATTTTCAGTCGCGGTTAAATAATTCTCCAGTTTCCTCCTGAAATATTTCTTCTTGTATTTTTATGAACGTCACAACGATACATCGCAATATGCCAACACCAGCAGATTACTATAAGCTCCCATTTTGAAACCAAATTTAACCTTTTCCAATCAAAACTTGATTTGTGAAAAGATGAATTGCAGGTTGAATGTGAAAGGTTGAATTTTGATAAATGTAAAAGAGGTAAACTTGGAGTTAAGCAAAAGATATAATACAAACAAGTAAACTTAGCAAACACAAAAATCATTGTCGTTTGATGTTGAAAGCTTTTATTTTAAACGAGTTTAGCTGATTTTATTCTAAATCTTAATATCAGTCAGCACCGAGAAGAAATGGTTGAGCCTGTCTTAAAAAAATATTTAATAGCAACAGGAACGATTTCTTCTTTTTCTAATAATTAGACCACCGCCTTTTCTTAAAAATTTCCTGAGCTATTTCACCTTAAATTTGAACTAATAAAGGGAATCTCGTCGGCCCAAACAACCGTGGGCCCTCCGCGATCACGGGTGCTGCGATTACCCAGTTACGCCATTGGCACGTCTCCTTTAGCGACGTAAGATCAACTAATGGTTTTAAGAAGCAAAAAAATAACGAAAAGTTTTAATTCGTTTTATACCTTAGAAGATGGAGGCTGGCGCTGTCAAACCCCGTACATTGGCCATAACTTAATATTATATTCTTACAACTTATACTCTTAGGACAGCAAATTAATTACTAAATTTAACAAGCCTTAAAATTAGCATCTGTACGGATTAAAAATTTTATCATAGGTATTGTACGGGTTACAGGCATCTAAGTGGTCAATAGTTGGTATTATATGTAGGAAAAGACGACACAATCCTACACAATCCTACTTCCTGAAAATCGAAAACGAAATTAATCCCCCTCCCCCCGTACCATAACCGAGTTCAAGAATTCCTAACTTAAAATTCAAATTTAAATATTTAAAACTTTCAAAATCTGAAACAATCTGTAGGATAAAAGGTTAAAAAATTTAACGCTGATCCATTCCCAATTCAACCTCTCAGATTAATGATAAATAAAATCTCTGAAAATTGAAATAAAATTAATCAATTGTTTCCAAGCAACACCCAGTAAACCGAATTAGAAGTTATTCACAGTAATTAGTTAAGTACCCCCATTTCCACCATCTCTGTTAGTGGTTCCTATTTCATGAAATCTCGTGTTGATTCTGCTCATGTTGAATAAGTAAGTCATACTCCAATTAACCAGTTCCCGCAAAGTTATATCTCAATGTAAAATAGAAAAATAAAAGTATAAAACCAAAACAATTTCCGACGCCGCACTATCATCCAATCATATGTATATGGGAAATTTACAAATACAACTCGATGTATTCTCGATTTTTTAATTAAATTAAATCACTTTTAATTTAATTCTTCATTCTATACCAAATTCCAATAGGAATTACATAAATGAGACAGTCCATAGTTTAAAAACCAAATGGCATGTTGATCTTTACGTTCTTACGATTAAAAGAGAGACCAACCATATATCCTGCATATATCCCTTCTGCATTCTTTGCCTCGCACATACATAATGAACCTGTTTATACATAAACAAATGCAAATACGTTCGAGAAAGAGATGCCTCCATACTCATGTAAGCAGACAACAAGCAACTACACACATACACATACACACATGCGTTATTTAATCAAAAAGCATAAAATTTAAGGAAAATTTGATAAAAACCTGGCAAATGTTCCCGGATGGACACATTTTATACTTCGTTCGACTATTTTCCACACAATTTCATCCCGCACTATTTTTACAAATTTAGAAGAAATTAAACAAAATGTTTTTTCTCGACTGTATTTTTTGTCTTTGTTGCGCAAAATTATTTTAATTGTACGCCATTTGCAACAAAATTATTTTTGTATACAGGAGAATTTTTTATTTTTTATTTTTTATTTTTTATTTTTTATTTTATTCACTATGAACACTTTTTATTTATAAAAAAAATGACTTTTTATTTATTTGTTTATTTCAACACACACTTTTTTTGAATTTATGTACATCGAAAATAAAAATAAAATTTAATTTACGCAGGAAGACAAAAAAAACACGTCTACCTCGTTCGAGCGTTCATCGCTCACCCAAGACACAATTTCTTCATTTAATGATATTATATTTTTGCAGACAGATTACACACGCGTAGTCATTCCACCAACACTCCAAAACAAAACGCTTGAGTTGCTCCATCAAGGACACTGGGGCATTACCAGGATGAAACAGCTTGCTAGACGATATTGCTGGTGGCCATCGATTGACTATGACATCAAAAATATGGTAAAGCATTGCGAGAGTTGCTCAACCTATGGCAATTCGTCAAAGAATAAATTTTCTGAATGGCCAGCACCGTCTGGCCCATGGGAACTGATACACCTTGATTTTGCTGGGCCATTTATGTCGAAAATGTGGTTAATCGCCGTAGACGCATTTTCAAAATATCCGTATGTTGTACAAATGTCGAAGACCACATCGACTTGCACTGTATATGCTCTCCAGCAGCTGTTTGCAATCGAAGGACTACCCACCACGATAGTAAGCGATAATGGTCCGCAGTTCACATCAACTGAATTTCAACAGTTCTGCCATTTAAATAATATTGAGCACCTAACGTCGGCACCGTATCATCCCGAATCCAATGGTGAAGCTGAAAGATTTGTACGCACTTTTAAAACAGCCATGAAAAAGAACTGTTTTGATGGAACTTCTAGTGATGTTGCCCTTACGACATTTTTGGCAACTTATCGCTCAACTCCACTTACCAATTGCAGCCGATCTCCTGCCGAAATCCTACACGGTAGGCAACCAAGAACGTTACTGTCATCGTTATGCGAGCCTGAACGAATCCAGGATGTGGAGGTTCCTTCAACTAAATTCAAAATAAATGAC
The DNA here is from genome assembly GCA_958295665.1 of Tipula vernalis. NCBI lineage: Eukaryota > Metazoa > Arthropoda > Insecta > Diptera > Tipulidae > Tipula > Tipula vernalis. The sequence goes on from OY282558.1 coordinate 287,714, forward strand.
AGTGTATATGCTAAAGACTTTGTAAACAGTGGAACGTGGAGGAAAGGTCACATTTCAAAATGCATAGGTAGACGATTATACATGGTTGTAACGAACAAAGGGATTTGGAAGCGACATCAAAACCAACTTCGTTGTCGAGTTTCTGGGGAACCGGCTGACAAAATAGAAGACGAATTACCCAGTGAAATTATTAATGCAGCGCCCATTATAGTACCAGAATTGTCATCAACAGCGTCTTTGGGTGAATCTGCAACCTCACCAGATTCCATACGGTCGAAAGATACAATTACCAGTGAAAATCAACCAACTCCAATAAGACGATCATCACGAGTAATCAAAAAGACCGTTCGATTTCAATATTAGTTTTACTAATGAAAAATTGTCCAGTTCAATTCAAAACTTTAGGAAGGAGGAACTGTAATATCTTATTTTCATATTTATTTATATTTATTTTGGAAAGCCTTAACTTTTCGTTTCATGACTAACTGTTAACTCTTGTAATAACATTGTATTAAGTAATAAAACATTCATTCCATATTGTACGCTCAAACCAAATGGTTGTTACATCTTACTTAAATAAATATAATTATGTTAAACCCAGAGTAGTGTATTTTAAATATAAAAATTGTCCAGTATTCAACGATGAGAAATTAATGCCGCAGATGCGGTTCCAGTTTATTCGACAGCATAGATTATGCTCCAATTGTCTGATTATGACACACAATGTCCGTGATTGTTCAAATCCACCATGTAAGCTGTGTTCATTGAAACATAATATCAGGCTTCATTTTAATCACTACAAAGGTTCGAATAACCAAGTTGGCCATTCCTCATGTCATACTAATACAACTAATAGTTTAACTTTAGCCAAACCAGAACAGAATGATTCAATTGTTAACGGTCTCGTGAATTGGATGCCAAACGTTCACACATCATGTCATTCATCGCACTGGTAATGATTGGCACAGCTCTTGTAAATGCCAGAACCGTAAGCGGTAATCAAATACTGTGTAGAGCCTTACTTGATAGTATGGGTCTCACATGAATATGGTAACAAATGAGGCGTGCAAGCACTTACAAGCTCATAAATATCCAACCGCTAAAACTATATCAGGCATTGGTGGTAAGGAATCTATAATACGACAGAAAATTTACCTCACTGTATTGTCGCGTGTGTCCAATTATACTGTAGATTTAAAATTTTATGTCATTCCAAAAATTTATAATGATTTACCGTCGTTGCCGTTAATCGTCGACCTCGCATCTGATCCCGTCGAGATAAAGCTTGCAGACCGTCATTTTAATGTACCCGATCGAATTGATTGATATGTCGGGCTATGCAATATTCAAACCCTTGAGTCACAACTTAAATTGTTCTGGGCAATAGAAAATCCACATATTCGTCGGAGGAGAAGTTATGTGAAGAGCACTATAGCAGAACCGTCAAGAGATTACCTTGTGGTAGATATTCGGTCTCACTTCCAGTTAAACCCAAAATAAATGAACTAGGATTTTCGAATCAATCCGCTCTTCAACAGTTCCTCGCACTCAAAAAACGCCTTCGAATCAGACATGACATTTATCAAGAATATAAAGAATTCATGTCAGAGTATCTCACATTAGGCCATATGATCCCATGTCATTAATGCAAACGAATCCAAAACATACTATTTACCACATACGTGCTAAAAGCTAGTAGTGCCACCACTAAGCTGCGAGTGGTATTGAATGCATCGGCCAAAACTTCGTCAACAGAGTATTTTTACAATAATGCTTCGATTCCGCAAACATATATATGCATTTTGTGGTGATATCGCAAAAATGTACCGCCAAATTCGATTAAATGACGAGCAACAAGATTTATAACGAGTTTGGTGGCGCAACCATTCCTCAAATGAATTACAATTATTTAAAATATGTACTGTAACGTACGGCACGGCAAGTGCACCATTCTTGGCAACACGAACACTCAAACAGATGTCCAAAGACGAATTCGATAAATATCCAGTGGCGTCAAAAGTATTGGTCAGTGATTTTTACGTTGATGACGTTTAAACGTTTTGTCCAAAGCTTAGTGAAGCATTAAGCTTAAAACAGGAATTAATTTGTCTGTTGAGCCTGGGTGATTTTGAACTACGAAAATTTTGTTCAAATAACTCATTACTTTCGTCGGAAGAAACCTCACAATCACAAATTTCGCTCGTGTTAGGTATCTCGTGAAACACAACTTCGGACAATTTTGAGATGCACTTGGATAAACTATCTTTAACATCACATTGTTCAAAAAGGAACATGTTGTCGGAAATTTGTCAACTCTTCGATCCGTTGGGATTATGTGCACCAATTATTATTACTGTCAAATTGTTCATACAAGCATTGTGGGCGCATCAAGATATTGGTTGGGACGATCCAGAGTAATCAACTAAATGGAATTGATCGGTATGGGCAATACATAAGCAACAACAAACGGTTTGCAGAATACTAGTCTTTCATATCCATGAGCGCCACCCCACAGTAAGTCATCTCTAAGTGGCCACCTATAGAAGGCCAGGAAGTTTACCCTACAACAAAAAATGCAGCTGAACGGGCTGAAGAAACGGCACTCACGTCTTTCTTTAGACTGTGTACCCAAGATGATTTTGCCAGCATACTAAAGTACACTTCTGGGTTTTAGAAACTTCAGAGGCTTACCAGCACAGAGGACTTCTGGAAAACAAAGAGCAGTGCAACAACGTGTGGAAAAAAGCAGCTCTGTCTCGATCTCCAAAGATTATGTGAAACCTGTTGCTGTTATGCTACGGATAAGCTCCATTTTGAGTTCGGTGCAGTTATGCACCAAGCATTATTTGTCACTGCATCAATCACAAGTTCAACAGCAGAATATGGACCTCTATTACATAATGAGAAGACCTTCAACAGCCGTCACTGACTTTAGTTTTTTTTTTTTTTTTGCGAGGGAAGGTGGGAATGCTAAAACCACCTACTCCTCCTCCTGGCCTAGCCTGGAACCGTTTTGCACATTACTTCGGGCTAGGCCTCCCATTGCTCCCTCCGAGCCTCCTATTACACTATAGGAATCTGTCCAGATCCCCTTTCTTCGCTTTCAGGATCTCCTCCACAAAGTGGGCTACTAGGCTCCACTCCTTCTCTCCTTGGAGCATGATTTCTACCGCCATTTCTGGGGACCATATATCCACTTCTGCTTCCAGCGCCGCTCTCTGCTCCTCCCATGGGTCACACGAGAAGAAAGTGGGCTCCGCGTCATCGATACACCCTGGGCAGTATAGGCATTTTGCCGATGTTACCTTCCTCATTCTCCACAGGTATGATCTGAAGTACCCGTGGCCGCTCAAGAACTGGGTCAGGTAATAAGCGACCTCTCCGTGACTCCTTTCGGTCCAGGGGCCCACCAGAGCGATAACTCTGGCTGTCCATCTCCCTTTTGGCTCATTTTCCCATGTCCTCTGCCAGGTTTGCATGGTTCGGGACGTTTCCTCCATACTCGCTACCTTCCGGCCGACTTCCAGTTTCCTGTAGTATATAGCTTTCCGCTCCTGCGCTACAAGATGTATGGGGATACATCCCGCTATAACCAAGATGGCGGCCTCCGACACCGTCCGATATCCCGACGCCACACGCAGCGCGCTTCGCCTCTGTACCTGTAGAAGCCGCTTCCGATCCATTTGTTTGTGCATGGAGTCTGCACAAACCTCTGCCCCATATAGCAGGACCGATTGAACCGCTGCCATAAGTAGTCGCCTCTTACTAGCCCTTGGGCCGCTGGTGTTGGCCATGAGCCTACTTAGGGCGGTCACTCCCTTTGCCGCCTTATCTGCCGTCTGCCGGATCTGCTCGAAAAAGCTCAGTTTTGAGTCCATAAATATTTTAATTGCGGCTTTGTTTCGATCACCTCATTGCCAACCCACATCGGGAGAAATGGTTGGATTCTCTTTTTGGTTAGTACTGTAATCTCAGTTTTGCTGAGAGCTAGGGCCAGTCCGTGCTCCTCCATCCAGCCATTTATGGCGTAGCTCGTCATAAAAGGCATTTCAGAGATCGGGTCCTAGGATCGAGCCCTGAACTGCTCCAGCTGTGACCTGCATTTCTCGGTGTCCCTCCTCCGTTTCGTATGTGAAGGTGCGATTCCAGAAGTAATCATCCAGCATCCTTTGGAGGTATCGTGGTATGCGGAATTGGTGCTCCAATGCGTCTAGCATATCACACCATCTTGCGGTGTTTGAACGCATTTCTCACGTCTAGCGTTACTAGGAGGACAATGCGACGCGAGAAGTGGTTATAGTTCTCCGCTCTCCTTACGGCTTCCGTGATCTCTTGAACTGCGTCTATCGTGGATAGGCCCCGCCTGAATCCGTACTGCCTAGGTGAAAGGTCTCCCGCAGATCTAATCGCGGCCTTGAGTCTCTCCCTAATTAATTTCTCTAATAGTTTACCTGCCGTGTCGAGCATACACAGCGGCCGGTAGGATGAGGGCAGCTCGGGGTCGTCTTTACCCTTCTTGACCAATACCAGCCGCGCGTTCTTCCATCTGGTACTAAACACTCCCTCCTTCAAACAAGGGTTGAACATTGTTAGCATGAGTTCGGGATCCTGCTGGAAGACGATTTTCAATACCTCATTGGGTATTCCGTCCGGGCCCGGCGTTTTTTTGTTTTTTAGCGAGAGTATCGCTTTCTCGAGTTCTCCCTCTGAAAATGACGGGACCTCCATCTCTTGCCGTTCGATGGCTCTTTCCCTCAGCGGTTGACTGGGGAAAAGGGTTTTCACAATATACTCCGCAGTTCCGGCATCCATCACGCGTGTTGGTTTCTGGGCTCCTAGCTTCTGGGTCACTAACTGGTAACCCAGTCCCCATGGGTCTCCGTCGATGTCCTCTATTAGTTGTTTCCAACATCGGGCTTTGCTCTTCTTTATCATCCGGCGTAGTAGCTTTTTTGCGGATTTATGTTCAGCGGATAGCCGGTTAGCTTCTGTACGGTCTGTTGCTCGCTGAGCTTTCCGCCGGCTTGCCAAACATGTCTTACGTGCTGCCGCGATTTCTGCTGTCCATTAATATGCAGAAGGCTTCCCGTGGCGTGGTTTCCTCTTTGGCATGGATGCCTCACATGCCGAGGCAATGAGACCCATAGTAGAAGCTACCACCGCCTCGGCCACAGCTCTTACATTCATACCCGAGCTACTGTCTGCTATCTGCCGCCTACCTATCGTCAGTTCCTCCATGAACCGCTCCACATCCAGCCTTTGCAGGTTCCACCTGTGAAGTTTAACCGGCGTGTCAATCCGCTGTCTTCTGCCTTTGCTCCAAACTCTGCGATTCTTTCGTTCGGGGTGAGGTAGCAACTTACGTAGGTTATACCTGCTGCTTTCACAAAGACGAAGCCCCTTCCTGCTCCATGATTTTCGGCGAAAACTTCACCGCTAGGTATCCAAATTGCCGCTGTACCGAGCAAGTCGGCGTACCATCCTGTGGATTGCTTATCTCGGTACTGTTCGTTTAGCAAAAGCAACTCGACCCCTTTTTCCACTACCACCTGATGCAAGAGTTGGTCAGCCGTTTTGCTTCTATTCATATTCCCTTGCAGAATACGGGTCATTTTCGGCTCTTGACCGCCTGTAGTGTCTCCGGTACACTTGGCACTTGCCGGAACCCGGGAAATGATTTAGCTGTGTCTGCTCAATTCCCCTATCATTGCACAATATACAATTTACCGCGGCGGTACACCCTTTTGCCTTGTGACCGACAGCGAGATATTTGTAGCACAGTCTGCTTCTATCAGGACCTGTGCAATTCTTAGCCATATGGCCATATCCCGAGCACCTGAAACATCGTGTGACAACGATCCTTTCCCGCACTCTGCAATATACCCAGCCTATATTCAACCTCCCTTCATTGAGTAGTTTGGCTACCCACTTCTCCTCTATCTCTGTGATAGCCACTTGCTGTCCCCTAAATCCAGGGAAGAGGTTGACTTTAATCGGTCCCGCCTCTGGGATTTCCCTTTTTAAAGCCGCCACAACTACTTGAACAGTGGTGAAGCCGTCTAGGTAGCGAATCTCCACCGACACCTTTGGCTCTAGAGTTAGGATCGTTGCGTGGTCTCCCAAGGCGTGTCTCAGCGCACCACAAAATCCCTCTTTGTTTTTGGATTTCGGTCCTAATTCCAGGAGGACGTCACCTGCTCTGGTCTGCCGGATTGTCTGAACCACCGCCGTCTTATTATAAGCGCCTCAGGTCGGAACCTACGACGCTTCCCACGCCTTTTCCTCATCCTTTTTTGTATGACCTCGCGTTCGTCATTGGGTCTGCTATTTTCTGGCCCATTACCCTCAGCTGCCTTTGCTTCCAAGTTTCCCACAAAGCTTTTCCCGCTCCTTCCGGTGTTTGGGTCTCATCCCTAATCTTTTTCTCCTGTAGCTCCTTTTGTTCTGCATGGCTCGTAGCAGGTTTTTTTTTACTACCGGCTGCGTTGGGGTATCGGAAGCTTCCTGCAATTCTGTACCATTTGATAAATGAGCTTCCGGCCTCTTCTGAATACGGGCGACGTAAGTGATGGCGTCAAGAGCATCCTCCAGCACCACCAGTCCTACCTTGATATCATTAGATATATTCTTTTGTCTGAGAGTGGCCCTCTTCATTTTATCGATGATGCTCTTGCACCCCTGCAGTAATGCGCCCTGATCTAAGCTTTCCACCAGCGTATCAGTTCTCTCCGGCGGGATATGTTGAGAAGCCCCAGCCGAAACACCAGTTTCCCTTTGCTCTTCCTCCTCCACGTCCTCTATCACCACTGTTTCCACAGTAGGAATGGGGGAACAGGGCAACTTAGGTGAAAAGCTTCTCACCAATGTATTCGCCGTGTTCTTCTTTGGAAATCTTTGCCTCTTGGCGCTTCTTCCAAAAACCACCTATCCCAAGGGTGTACCGGTCCCTTTCTCTAAAAGTGAGTACATGGTACAAGAGAATAAAATACGATCAAATATATCGATTACGATTGTAACAATATTAAAAACATCCACTGCATTGACAATAATGCAGATACATAGTATGTTGGTAGATTAAATTGACATTAATTCAATTTCATAAAACATTCAATAAATTTATAATCAAAAACCATAAAAGAACATAAGCTCTGTGTGCCTCACATGTTTTATGTACTACATATTTCCTCGTCTACATAAATAAAACAGATTTTATGTCGACGAAGACGTAAATGTTAAAATGGTATGAGGACTCAATATAAATTTGAAAATTGCAAACGACACAAAACATGATTTCTGATTCTTGAAACTTGAAGCGACACAAAAAGAGATGATTATTGCTCAACAAAAGGCAGTAAGGGAAACGATTCGATTTATGGTTAACATTTTGTAAGCAAAGTAGTTTTTATTTGATCAGCGATTATTTTGTATGAAGCGGTAATGAAATGTGATTGTCTTCAAAATAAGATTGAAATCAGAACATCACACGCTTAACTTTTTTACAACAAACTCCGCTAATCATGATTTCATTTAAAATTTTTTCTTCTTCTTAATAAATTTATTTATTAATTATTTTTTCGTTGTTGTTGTATTTAATTCTATAAAAATTTTAATTTTAAATCACGAAATATTATTTTTTGTGCGGTTGCTGTTTTTCTTTGTAAACTTTCAAAGTTTAAGGACTTAAAACGAACTTTTTGTTTTGTTTTGTGCCCATTGACAAAAAACATCATAGGCACACACGAAACCGAAAAGTTTGGCATCTTAAAAAATATTTTTACACAATCATAATATTGACAGTAGGCGCATGGTTTTGACTTAGATGGAGAGATTTTACTCATTGAAATATTTAATTAATTTTCAATAGATTTGAAAGCATCTTAATTTAAAATGCGCCAATTCTTCTCCTTTGTCAAAACCATATTTAGGTAAAACACCAACTCATAAATACTTAACACGCATTTTCATCTACGTGTAGTTAACTTTAGTAATTCAACGCGTCTTTGGTTTTTTTTTTAATGTTCTTCAAACTAACTTCTAATCAAAAATACCATAAACTTCTTTGAGATTCATGTTTATCAATAAAAAAATAAAATTTCGATTGATATTAAGAACATTTTTTTCAACGGTGTTAACAAAAACAATTTAACATGGTGTAGAGTTGATAATAGAATATAGAAATAAAAAAATTTGATTTTCATTCATCTCAATTTTCTTTTCTTCAGTAGAACAAAAGTTTTTTTTTTCTTTTTTCTTTTGTTTTCTTTAATCAGAAAGTACACGAAAAGAAAGTTACTTAAGCAATAAGGAAAAAAAAACTTAGAATTAATTTTCAAGATAAACAGAACAAAATAACATGATTTCTTTTGAAGGTGTGGAAGATCCTCGCCAGAGGAGACGAAGACACCGAAATTATAACCTTCATGAATGAATGTTTCATGTTTATTTAAGAATTTGTCAGAGAAGTTTCAGCGGTTAAACCATTCGGCGAAGTTTGGGGGAATATAATGTTGAATGATTCACGGCGTTGTGTTAGGATAGTTTTTGTCCCCCGTGACTTCAAAAGTTTATTTTTGTTTTATTCGAATAATATTTTTGCTTAGTTATCATATATAACACTAATAACACAATATTAACTATTGACTACTTAGGTGACTATAACCGGATCATGTTTATAATTTTAACATACCTTTCTGTTCCTTCCGGTGAGTTCTGTGTAAAAACGGTACACGGATGGCCCGGGAGACTTACTAAGGACTTGGTTGTTTATTGAAATCAACCAATTAATCCAGAGTTTAAAATGGGATTTCATTTTGCTCTTCGCTCTTTATTTTTGTTCAACCTGTGTGGGGTTTGCTAGTTCCCCTATCAGGGGCCTTCTCAGGTGACGGATAGGGGAAAGCTTGCCAGATATGGTAGGTACCGAGGAAATCAAATACTCGGGGCGGACCAAAAACTAGCACACCCAAGCTAAGGTGGCACCACATACGCCGATGGCTGCGTGGCTAAGAGGGTGCTTAGTTGATAGTATGTGAACTCCGAATTTGGCGACGTTCGGTTTAAACCCGTAGCCTTCCCATGATAATTCAGAGCTCTGTTCTGGGTGACCGTTACTTCTCATGCTACTCGTGGGAATAAAAATGATAGGAAATAATAATAATAACCTAACAAAATTAGAAAACGAGACGGATGTGTCTCTAACAGCAACAAATCAATCATCATTGTTGGATGCCGATACCATGGATCCTGAGGGGGACCAACTATTGCAAAATAAAGGGAACAACTTTCCTAAGAGCATGAAAAGCTTAGCCGAGTCTAGACAAGAAAATAATGAATTAAATAAAGCAATTCAATGGATGCTGCACCATATACAACACCTTGAAGAAGAAGTTAAAAACCTTAAACATAATCTAAAGATGGACTACCAAACTGGTCATGAAGTTTCGATTGAAGTAGAAGCCCTAAACTAGGAAAACAACAACAAAGAAACGGAATGTGCTAACTTAATTGAGTACCAAACCGACGAGGAAGATTTAGAAAGAGAGACCAATTGGATAATGAAAAAGTCAAAAAGGGCCCTAAAAAAGCAAAAAACACAGGGAGTAAATTCTTCCAGTAAAAGGAAAGCTGAGTCGTCCCCAGAAATGAACACTAGTGTGAACATATCGGAAGCAAAGGTAAACCAATTACCAACTATCAGCAAGACCAAGAAAGAAAAACAATCACCACCAATCAATATCACACATGTCGGTAAATTTAGCGTTATTCAAGCGCTAATGAAAGAAGTGACACAAAAGGAGTATAAGCTTGTGTCGCTAAACAACAACGTCTGGAGGGTAAATATGCCTGATCCAGACGGTTATAGAACACTTTCAACTGTATTGAATGATAAAGGTCTCCAATGATATACATATGAAGACAAAAAAACCAGACCCATTAGAGTAGTTGCTAGGGGTCTACATCAAACATGCACACCAGATGAGATTATTGAAGACCTCAAAAGATAAAAATTAACGACCTTAGATGCAGTTAATATGTGTAAAACTGAAAGGAAGTCTACCGGCAAAGGAGGGAGTATTGTTTATAAAAAAAAGTTACCACTATTCACTCTGACCTTTGCAAACTCAGAGAAAATTGAGAACATATAGTATTCAACATTAGGAACATCTTGGGAATGGTTATCCGAATGGAGCCATTGAAAAAGGCAACAGGGATCATACCACAATGCAAAAAGTGTCAGGCATACAACCACACGCAAAAATACTGCAATCGTGAAATCAGATGCGTAAAATGTGCGGGAAAGCATGGCACTAAAGAATGCGTGATAGATAAGAACACTCCAGCAAAATGTGCTAACTGCCAAGGAACCCATCCTGCTAGCTAGTGGGAAGTAGCCAAAACACTGTAAAACATGCGAAATAGGACAAATAAAAACCAGCCAAAGAGAGTAACGAAAGAATAAGAAATCCCGACAAAAACTGTCACTAGGTTCCATAGTGCGAAAGTGGCAGAGGAATTCTCATACTCACAAGCAGAAAGACAAGGACTACCTGGGCCGCCAATCGTCTTTCTAAAATAGAAGAAAATATAGAGTTTCTAAACAAGAGATAAGTTAATCTTGAACAATAAGTAGGACATCGAGAAAAAATTAAGGAGATTTCGAGCAAAAAAGTTGCTTTATCTTCTGATCCTTCACTCCAAAAAAAAGAACAAAACACAAAGAATATTAGCCTGGAATGCTAATGGACTTCTACAGCATCTTCCAGAGCTATAGAAATCTTTTTGAATATAGAAAAAATTGATATATGCTTAATAGCAGAGAGCCATTTCACTAGAAAGTCTTATGCAAAAATAAAAGGTTACTCTTGTTACCATTCTATACTCCCTTCGAAGATTTCAAACTCGAAATAGAGACAATGCAAATTGTATCACTTAGCGTGCAACTAAACAATTACAAGAAGCTGCGGGTTGCTGCGGTATATTGTCCACCAAGGCATCAACTTAAAAGGATGATTACCTCTCAATGCTCAAAATGATGGGCTCAAATTTCGTCATAGGAGGAGACTTCAATGCCAAACCTACGCATTGGTGTTCGAGACTAATATCACGTAAAGGTAGAGAACTATTAGAAGCTGGACATCAAATAAACTGCGGATTTCATTCAAGTGGTATTCCTACTTACTGGCCAACGGATACAAACAAAATACCAGACGTGATTGACTTTTTCATAGCCAAAGGTATTTCAGAAAACTATATCCACATCGAAAATAATGAATGGTTATCCTCGGATCATTATCCAATCATACTTACGATCAGTGAAAAAGAATTGATCTTCAAGTCCCAATCAAAAACCGAACACAACTTGAAAGAGAAGTAGAGCTGCTCATAAACAATATTCATACCGCAGCATGGGAAAGCACTCCCCCTGCCAAAAATAAACCTCACAAGAATGAAACATATACACAGGAAATAAGGAATCTTGTCAGAGAAAAGAGGAAAGCTCGCAAAACCTGGCATAGAAATCGAGCACCGGAGAGTAAAACTATCTTCAATCAGCTCAAAAACAAGCTGCAGAAGTTAATACAAGAAACCAAAGCGGTAAGCTTTAACAAATATTTAATAAATCTTTCTGGCCACAGAGAAAGCGATTACTCTTTATGGAAAGCTACAAAGGGTATAAAGAGACCAAAAGAGCAGGTGGCGCCAATTAAAAAAGCAGATGGTACTTGGGCCAAAAGCCCCAAAGATAAAGCTGATCTTTTTGCTGAACATCTGGAAACGACGTTCCAACCTTTGACTAGATAAACAGCAGATGAAAATACCTTTCTAATGAGTTAGATATACAATCAGTTACAATCAAAGAACTCAAAAATGAAATCAAACATAACCTAAATGCAAAAAAGGCTCCTGGATACGATCTTATTATAAGAAAAGTTATTAAAAATTTGCCAGTAAAATGTCTTAAGAAGTTGCTACACATAATTAACGCAGCTTTTAGAATGAAATATGTTCCTCAGCAGTGGAAAATAGCAGAAGTTATTATGATACCTAAGCCTAATAAGCTACCTAATGAGAAAACGTCATACAGACCTATATCTGTATTACCATCATTGTTCAAACTCTTCGAAAAATTACTCCTCAAAAGGATGAGAACTCTCGGATGAGAAGAAAGACACCTGTTACCATCGCATCAGTTTGGTTTCAGAGAGAAACACTCCACCATAGAGCAGGTACACAGAGTCACTAACGTTATTGAGAAGACGCTTGAAAACAAAAAGGTATGTTCTGGAGTTTTCCTTGATGTTGCCCAGGCCTTTGTCCGAGTCTGGCATCGAGGACTGGAATATAAATTACATCGCGATCTTCCGCGAAAATCATACAATGAAAGGAGATATCTCAGAGTGAAATATGAAGGAGAGTTCTCATCACTCAAGAGAATTAAAGCAGGCGTACCACAAGGGAGCGTGCTCGGACCAGTCTTGTATTTGCTTTATACGAGAGACATACCTATTACTGGAGAAACAGATATTGCAACCTTTGCGGATGATACAGCAATCTTGGCGGTTGGAAGTACAATCGAAGAAACAACCAGCGAATTACAGTACACTGTGAGCGAGATTGTCCACTGGACAAAAAATTGGAGATTAAAATTGAATGAGATAAAATCAATTCACACAACATTCACCTATCTAAAAGTTGATCACTTACCGATCTACATAAATAGGCAGGAAATACCAATTGCGAACACGGCAAAATACCTAGGTATGGCGCTCGACGCCAAAATGGAAAATGGAAAAAGCATGTCTAGAAAAAAAGGCAAGAATTGGATATAAAGTTCAGAAAAATGTATTGGCTCATTGAAAGAAATAGTGAGCTTACCATTCACAATAAGCTGCTTTTATACAGGCAAATACTTAAGCCTGTGTGGACCTTTTGCATCCAGCTCTGGGGATCCACAAAGAAAACGAACGTTAAAATTATACAAACGTTCCAGAACAAAGTACTGCGATACATTGTCAAATGCACCTTGGTATATTAGAAACGATAATCTACATAGGGATCTAAAGATGGAAACCGTTAACGAAGAAATCACAAAAAATGCCAAAAAATATATCCGGCGTTTACAACTCCATGAAAACACGGATATTCAACATATTGTCAACGACGTCGACAGCGCAGTGACAAGACGGCTAAAGAGAACGAAGCCGCTTGATTTAGTTCCTTAGGACTGAAAGTTGCTGATGTAACCGGAAGATCTGGGCCCACTAGGAATAACAACTGTGTTATATATAGCCCAACTAACAGAGAATTAAAATAAGAAAGAAAAATTGCTAAATGAGTTGTAATAACTTAGTCGTAATAAATAAAAAAATTAAAAAATAAAACATTTTGGTTCAAGAGCGATAATAAAAACTATAAAAAGCTCTTTATAAAGAGCGATATTGTAAAAAAAAATATCGCTCTAAAGAACTGGAGCATTAATTTTATTATAAGGCTCTTGCTCTTCCACTATTACGTTTATGTTATTATATTTTCGCTCTTTGTTATTGCGCTATATTGAGAAAATAAATACGCTCTGATCTGATGAATAAAAACGTCATTATTATATTACTCTTACTCTTTTTATTACGGAAAACGGTTACATTCAAAACCTTCTAAATTGATGCACGGGCATTGGAAATGGGTTTCAAAAATGATTTTTGGGTAAAGTTCTGGAATATGGCCAACTAGGATGGAACTTGGCTATTCCTTAACTGATTTTAGTGAAATTTGACACTGTGATGTAAATGTTATTCTAAATTGATTTTTAGGTGAAGTTCTGGGATATGGCCAATTAGGATGGAACTTGGCTATTTCTCAACCGATTGTGATGCAATTCGACATGTGCGTTGGAAATGGGATGAATGAAGTTCTGAATTTTAGAGAAATTTGACATGCGCGATGGGAACGGGATTCTAAAATGATTTTTAGATGAGTTTCTGAAAAATTAAAAATTTAGATGGAACTTAGCTCTTCCTAACCAATTGTGATGCAATTCAATATATGCGTTGGAAGCGGGATTCTAAAATAGGTTTTAGATAAAGTTATGGAATATGGCCAACAGCAGATAAACCTCGAAAGCTGCATGGATTACGAAACCTGACAAAGACAATAGCTTTTTAGGTTACTCATATTGATATATTTATTATACATCTGCCGGGAAATTTAGTCGCAATCAAAGGAACAATAATTACAAAGGTTTGGCTGGCACATGGAATTGGACCCTTAATTACCTAACTAAAAAACCATAATTTACCCGAATCGTTTATTTAGTAAAAGTTCTACAAAATTATATTTATCTAATCGCACTCAACTCTTAAGGGCCAATACCGGCCATTGCTAACAATAATGACAAAGGTTTCTGGCTAGCACATAGAATAGGCCCTTTAATTATCTAGTCAAAAACCCTAATCCATACGAATCGTTCGTTTAGTAAAAGTTCTACAAAATTATATTTTTAAATCGCACTCAACACTTAAGGGCCAATATCGGCCATTGCCAACAATGATGATAAAGGTTTGGCTAGCACATGGAATAGAACCCTTAATTACCTAACTAAAAAACCATAATTTACCCGAATCGTTCATTTAGTAAAAATTCTACAAAATTATATTTTTGAAATCGCACTCAATTCTCAAGGGCTAATACCGGCCATTGCCAACAATGATGACAAAGGTTTTGCACTTGGAATAGGCCCTTTAATTACCACAAGTCAAAGCACTTGGAATAGGCCCTTTAATTACCTAGTCAAAAACCCTAATCCATACAAATCGTTCGTTTAATAAAACTTCAAAACTTCTACAAAATTTTATTTTTGAAATCGCACTCAACACTTAAGGGCCAATTTCGGCCATTGCCAACAATAATGACAAAGGTTTGGCTAGCACATGGAATAGGCCTTTTAATTACCTAGTCAAAAACCCTAATCCATACGAATCGTTCGTTTAGTAAAAGTTCTACAAATTGAAATCGCACTCAACCCTTAAGGGCCAATATCGGCCATTGCCAACAATAATGATAAAGGTTTGGCTGGCACATAGAATAGGCCCTTTAATTACCTAGTCAAAAACCCTAATCCATACGAATCGTTCGTTTAGTAAAAGTTCTACAAAATTATATTTTTGAAATCGCACTTAACCCTTAAGGGCCAATTTCGGCCATTGCCAACAATAATGACAAAGGTTTGGCTAGCACATGGAATAGGCCCTTTAATTACCTAGTTAAAAACCCTAATCCATACGAATCGTTCGTTTAGTAAAAGTTCTACAAAACTATCAACCCTTAAGGGCCAATATCGGCCATTGCCAACAATGATGATAAAGGTTTGGCTAGCACATGGAACGGGCCCTTCAATTACCCAGTCAAAAACCCTAATCCATACAAATCGTTCGTTTAATAAAACTTCAAAACTTCTACAAAATTTTATTTTTGAAATCGCACTCAACCCTTAAGGGCCAATTTCGGCCATTGCCAACAATAATGACAAAGGTTTGGCTAGCACATGGAATAGGCCCTTTAATTAACTAGTCACAAACCCTAACCCATACGAATCGTTCGTTTAGTAAAAGTTCTACAAAATTAGATTTTTTAAATCGTATTCAACTCTCAAGGGCTAATATCGGCCATTGCCAACAATAATTACAAAGGTTTGGCTAGCACATGGAATTGGACCCTTAATTAGCTAATTAAAAAATCCTAATCCATACGAATCGTTCGTTTAGTAAAAGTTCTACAAAATTATATTTTTAAATCGCACTCAACACTTAAGGGCCAATATCGGCCATTGCCAACAATGATGATAAAGGTTTGGCTAGCACATGGAACGGGCCCTTCAATTACCCAGTCAAAAACCCTAATCCATACAAATCGTTCGTTTAATAAAACTTCAAAACATCTACAAAATTTTATTTTTAAATCGCACTCAACCCTTAAGGGCCAATATCGGCCATTGCCAACAATGATGATAAAGGTTTGGCTAGCACATGGAACGGGCCCTTCAATTACCCAGTCAAAAACCCTAATCCATACAAATCGTTCGTTTAATAAAACTTCAAAACTTCTACAAAATTTTATTTTTGAAATCGCACTCAACCCTTAAGGGCCAATTTCGGCCATTGCCAACAATAATGACAAAGGTTTGGCTAGCACATGGAATAGGCCCTTTAATTACCTAGTCAAAAACCCTAATCCATACGAATCGTTCGTTTAGTTAAAGTTCTACAAAATTATATTTTTGAAATCGCACTCAACCCTTAAGGGCCAATATCGGCCATTGCCAGCAATGATGACAAAGGTTTGGCTAGCACTTGGAATAGGCCCTTTAATTACCACAAGTCAAAGCACTTGGAATAGGCCCTTTAATTACCTAGTCAAAAACCCTAATCCATACGAATCGTTCGTTAAGTAAAAGTTCTACAAAATTATCTTTTTGAAATCGCACTCAACACTTCAGGGCCAATATCGGCAATTGCCAACAATGATGACAAAGGTTTGGCTAGCACTTGCAATAGGACCCTTAATTACCTAATTACAATGCTGGGCAAATTATATTACACTGAGTAATTAAAATACTTTTCCGAGTTACAGCAAACTCAGTAATTAAAATACAAATTACAATTACTTTACATTTGTAAATTGATAAATTTGATTTGACCAAATTCATTTAGTGAAAAAACGTATCATTAGAAAAAGATTATTAAGATTAGGTTTTATGCTGATGACTCTGGAACCAAATTTTAATAAACCTTGAAAAATGTAAATAAGAAATTTCAAAAACTGGGGTGATTAAAATACAAATTACAATTACTTAGAATTTAAGTAATTAAAATACAAGATAGTGTTACTTGGAAATGAGTAATTAAAATACCAATTACAAATTGTAATTTGTATTTTAATTACGTAATTCAAATACATGTAATTTGTTACTGCCCAGCCTTGTCTATCGCACATGTTCAATTTCTCTAAAATCGTTTAAGGAATAGCCAAGTTCCATCCTAGTTGGCCATATTTCAGAACTTCATCTAAAAATCATTGTAGAATTCCGTTTTCATCACGCATGTCTAATTTAACTAAAATCGGTTAACGAATAGCCAAGTTCCATCACAATTTGCCATATTCCAGAACTTTATCCAAAAATCATTTTATAATTCCATTTCTATCGCGCATGTCAAATTTCTCTAAAGCCTGTTAAGAAATAACCAAGTTCCATCCTAGTTGGCCATATTCCAGAACTATCTTTATTTAATGATATTCAAAGAGCAATTCGTGTGTTACAAAAAATTTTGCTCCCTAATGCATTTTCTTCAATGGCTCTGTAGAATGGGTTGGGAGCGATGTTTTTAGCTTTTACGCTCTCTGTTTTAAGAGCAAAATTAAAAATTAAAATTTAAATCACTTTGAAAGAGCGAAATAATTGTTTTTTTGGTGTTTATCATTAGAGGGTAAGAGCGTAAAAGCAAACTGAAAAAAAAAATTTATTGGGAGCAAGAGCGAAATTTTTTATAAAGAGCCCTAAAAGAGCGATAAATTTAAACTCTCTGAATTAATCAATTACTAAAATAATGTTACAGTGCCATCTATATTAGAATAATATAATTACGAATATCTGAACACGGGTTTGTACTAAAAGAGGGCCTCGGCTAAACGTATTTTATGTATATAGTTCAACATTTAGGCGATATATTATTCCACGAGTATGAATAGTGTGAAAGTGTTTTGAGTGAATTTTAGTAATTTTGTAAATTATTGTGGAACAATACTGTTGTGTGATAATGGCGTATTTGTTGTGTTGTAATTAAGTCAATTTGTATAGTCATTTTAACACATTGTGGTCGGGCATTTAGTGCCTGCTTTATATGGAGATACAAGTATATTTATTGTCTCTATCAGCCGTATCCGTATAAATTTCCTTATTACAAATATAACCCATTTCACTCTCACATAATATTCTCACCAATATGCCATATTTTATGAGTTTTTCGGCATTATAAACTCTAAAAATTTAACGTCCTATCCAAGGTATAACGCCATCATCTAAAGAGAGCTGTTGTTTAGGATTGTATATTTTCATAAATTTTGAAGGAAATTAATCAATTATGGGCCTGAATTTGGTCAATCTGTCAAATGCATCGATAAAATTCTCATTATTGTTGAAATGCCACGCCTTTTTTATTTGTCTAAATCTATATCCAGGCATTGTTTTTGCAAAGAATGGTGTTTCTATATATAGATATGTGGTTCAGTACTCGTCCCATGAAAATAATTAGTCCTACGAATTTCTTCATTTCAGAATTTATTTATATTTTGGTACTAATACCTATTCGATTCCTCTACAAAATATGTGAACAAAACAAATCAAAACTCCTCTAGAACTGGAGGATTATCAATCGATGACCATTCTTTTTCATGTTCGTCAGAACTTGATTCAGAATCAGCCAGAATAATTCGACGGGTGAATCTTCCTGTGTTTACAGTGAAATATCCTAATTTTTCATTTTTTGCTAAATTTACGTAAAAAGTTGCAAGACAACAACGTATGCAAGCCATCTTTACCATGGGGCTATAAGGGCCGCAGCCCAAATGTCCACGACCTAGTCTTGACTTGATTTAAATCACTAACGTTTTTTTTTTTGGTTTCTGGAATTAATTGCCTCTCTTTCTAAATGCTGTTTGAACTTCATATCTTGTATTTTCTCTAGAATTTCATGGTTCGAATGTAGGGGAAAGTGGGGCTTCTTTAAGCATGGGTAAAAGTAAACAGGCTATTTATCTCTCAAATTAACGGGATTTATTGAAGTGAGGAAAAAAATAACAATGAAAGAGAATATAATCTTCATACTAAAAAAAATGTATTTCGATATTCAGTCTCAGTTTGGATTTATAGGTGGCAAGGTGATTTTTAATCGTTTTAGTAAATTTATGTAGTGTTTGGAAAAACGTCCATAGTGGGTTTAAAACTGAAACAGGTAAGGATTATTAAAAGGTATTAAAATGTACATACAATTTGCAATTTAATAACAAATTGTGTTATTAATTATGTAGTCCACAACACAATTTTCTTTTACCGTTATTGGAAAAAAAACACGTGGGGTTAAGTTAAGCATTGTATATGAGGTAATATTAAGCATACTTTTTACTACCCCAAAACATTTTAATGAATTTTTTAAAAATGTAGATCTTATTTAAGTTTAATTAGTTAATACTTTTTAATTATTTTAGGAATGATTAGAAATTATAAACGAAAAACAGAAAGCCGAATTAATAGCCGATAAAAGACGTCCTTAGAAAAAAACAGTCTATTCGAGGAACTGCATTAACCACAACACACTTTTCAAGCGGGTTAAATTGGCCAAATTAAATCCAGTAGTGCGTGAAGAGGATTCTGGAAATGACAGCGATGCTGAAAATATAACGCCTGCATCCCAGTATCACCAACAAATGTTTTGTATGAAAGAAGAGAATGATCTTCGGCAATATTTATTAAGATCTTCCCAAATAAATTATGGCGTAACGTACGCTCAAACTCAAAGTCTTGGGTATCGATATGCACATAAGCTTGGAAATCATATCCTGATAGTTGGGACTTAAATCAAGCAGCCGGAAGAGACTGGATGTATGGGTTTATAAGGCATTCCGATTTAAGCTTAGGGAAACCTAAAAACACGAGTTTGGCACGGGCTACAGCTTTTAATGTTACAAATAGCGTAGAGCGTAATAAATTCTCTACTTCTAAAATATTTAATCTTGATGAAACTGGCTTAACTACAGTTATACAATCTCCAAAGGTAATATTAAACCTATTCAGTTATATTAAGGGATTTAATTTTTGACTTTTGTCTAGGTTATTGCGGAAAAGTCGAAATACAAGTGGGTCAAATTGTCTCGGCAGAACGCGTTGAGTTGCTAACGTTTTGTGCAATTGTGAATGCCGCAGCGAACTCGCTTTCACCAGTGTTCATCTTTCCCCGTGTTCGATACAAAGACCATTTTTTACAAGAAGCTCCATCTGGAAGTTTGGGTCTTGAATCAAAAACTGGGTGAATGACTACTGAGCTTTTCCCTGAAGTGTTGAAACATATCCAAATCCATACTCAGTGCACCAAGGACAATCGTATTCTTTTGCTGATGGACAACCATAATAGTTACTGCTCATTAGCTGCAATAGATTTTGCAAGAACGTTGGGAATCGTTCTCCTCTCATTTCCACCACACTGTTCAAACAAGCTACAACCACTAGACGTCGAAATTTTCGGTCCATTCAAAAGCGCTTTGATAATACTGCCGTGCTAAGCATGTTTTACTTAACTACAAAAAACGTATTTTGAGAAAATTGATGTTAAAGTTTTGAAATCAGTGAATTTTGCATTAAAAATGAAAACTATTTTTCTTATCACGTGTTTCTCAATTTAGTTTTAAATATTTTTTTTTAATTTTAATGATAAAGTTTGTTATTAGCTATCGATTGACATCAATAACTCAATTTGGCCAAAAATGTAGTTAAGGAAAATATGCTTAGCACGGCAGAATAGCTTTCAATGATTGTATGCTAACTCGACCTGGTAGAATTATTACGATCTACGATATACCTCAGCTTGCAAAGCGTGCTTATGAAAGTGCTTTTACCGCAAAAACTATTATGTCATCATTTCAATAACCAGGAATTTGGCCGCTAAACCGGCGTATATTTAACGAAAATGCTGGTGCATATGTAACAGATCGGCCTTATAATCAACCTGTTTTAAGCGATGCTTCTCTTCTAGAAAGTAATCAACAAAATTTGTATCATTTTTTTTTTTTTTTTTTTTTTATTTATATTTTCCGAAAAACATACATTTTTATTTTGGAAAACATCAAAATTGAAATAAAGTTTATACAATAATATTTTTTTTCCTTAACCTATATACAACATAATTATTAAAGTTAAACAAACAAAGTAGATAAAAATACACTTAGATATTAAATATTATCTAGGCATCAACTAATATAACTATAGTACATATGTACATACAAACAAAATAATATCAATCATCAATCAAGCAATGAACAAAGAAATCAATGGTTTAATTCATATTCACGAACAAATTCAGTAAAAAAACGACTTTTCATGCTCGTTTTAAAGGCGCCAAGTGGCATACACTTACACACAGGTTCAAGTTGGTTGAACAGTTTTAACCCGCGGTAAAATACACTATCTTGTGATAGTTTGTACAAATAATTTGGTAAGCGGTAATGCGCAGCATCCCGATTGGAACGTTCCGTTATCTTATAATTTGTAGTTAATACGTTATTACATTTTATCATGCGATGTTTTATTTTATATACCAAGAGAATAAATTCATAATCTATCATTTGAGATATCGGCAGTAGTTTATTGTTATAAAGTGAAATTGTTGGTGTTCTCATGTTAAGGCAATTAATCGCTTTAAGGGCTTGATTCTGGTAAATCTGCAGCTCATTCACTTTTGTTTTGCCTGCAGATCCCCAAATTTGAATTAGGTATAATAAATTTGAATGAATGTACGAAAAATAACAATTTAGTGAAACTGCATGGGGAACAAATTTCCCAATTCGTCGGAAGACTGCTATGTAGGGAGCTATTTTCTGTTTTATAGAGTTTACCTGGTGTGTCCATTTTAAATTGAAACTAAGATGCAAGCCGAGATAACAGATGCTCTCTACCCTATTGATTTTGTCCGAATCTAGAATAATTTCCTCAAGGTCAGTAAATAGTGGTTGCCTAAGAGAAAATATTATAAATTTAGTTTTTGATTTATTAAGACGAAGTTTATTTCTGGTAAAGTAATCACTTAAGATTTTCATATCAGTTGCCATTTGTAGTTCTAAGTTATATCTGTCATTAGCACCATAAATAATTGCCGCATCGTCCGCGAACAATTGAATTTTGCCAGAGAGGTTCAAAGCGAAAATATCATTTATATAGATAGTGAAAAGCAAGGGCCCTAAAATGGAACCTTGTGGTACACCAGACTTTAATAGCAGCTCTTCAGATTTATCGTTTCCTATTTGAACGTAATGTTTCCGATTATACAAATAATCTTGTAATAGTAATAGAGCGTGTTCACTGACTCCAATACTACTTAATTTATGTATTAAAAGTATATGATCTATACAATCAAAGGCTTTAGCCAAATCAATGAAAATGCATGAAGTACACTTTTTAGCTTCTAGATTATTGTATATAATTTCCATAAAATTCAAAATGGCAGAAAGAGTACTGGAATTTTTCTGAAAACCAAACTGATTAGGGTGAATTAACTGGTTTTCCATCAGGTAGCACTCCAGTCTTTGATGGACAATTTTTTCAAAAATTTTAGAAAATGTAGGAAGGACGGAGATTGGTCTATAGTTGTTAATATCCAACTTAGACCCAGATTTGAATATTGGAGTTATACGTGCTATTTTTAGTTCATCAGGCAATTTGCTGAATAAAAAAGTATCGTTTACAAAGCTGCACAATATAGGAGTTATTGTAGAGTTAACCCTCTTAATGAGTTTTGTTGATATAGAATCCCAGCCAGGTGAACAAGATGATTCCAAGCTAGAAATGATTAGCTTAATTTCTTCTGGTGTTGTGGGTTCAAAGTTACAAAATTTATTAGTTACTACATTACAGTAAGGTAGAGTTTTGTAGTTAATATTGAAACCAGGTGACATACCAATATTATTGAAATATTCATTGAATCGGTTTGCAACTTCAATTCGGCTTGTGACTAATTTATCGTTAATAATTAAATTAATGGGGTCTTGCGCTATAGTAGTACGATTATTTAAAATTTCATTAATAACAGACCACATTTTTTTAGGTGCTCGTAAACTGTCTTCTAATAAATTTGTGTAGTATTTTGATTTCAGGTTAATTACCATTTCATAAGATTGTTGTTTTAGACTATTAAATACGTTTTTGAAATACAAATTGTTGGGATACCGTTTCTTAAGCTTCTGGAATTTAATTCGCGATTTAATAATTTGTTTAAGATCCTTGGTAAACCATGGCTTATTGTAATCTTGCAAATTTATCACGCGTTCCCTGTTAGTGCTATTTTCTATAATTGTGTTTACTAGTAAGTGATAAAAATTTAGAAATGTAGTGCAACCCAGGTCAGCATTTACAATATATTGAAAAATGGCTTGTTCGTTAGACAGTTTTACTTGTTTGGTAATAGTCATTCGTTTATTAGGGGCCATACAGCGGATTAATAGGTATTCATGATCACTAAGATCGGTCGGAGAAACGAGTAAACAAAACTGATATGGCACGGAAGACAAAACATGATCGATAATGCTACTGTTAGTATTAGAAAATCGTGTAGAGTATTTCTTGTCAATTTTATTAA
The DNA here is from genome assembly GCA_958295665.1 of Tipula vernalis. Taxonomy (NCBI): domain Eukaryota; kingdom Metazoa; phylum Arthropoda; class Insecta; order Diptera; family Tipulidae; genus Tipula; species Tipula vernalis. Next base: position 311,104 of record OY282558.1, read on the forward strand.
TAATTTTATATGAGAATATTTGCAGCATAGTCTTGTAGTTAACCACATCCGTTTCATGTTCGTTTAAAATATTTAGATTGAAATCACCAACCACAACACTGTGTTTGTACTGCTCCAAAAGAGAAGCAAAATAGTTTAAAAACAAATTAAAATCAGTGTGTGGCGGTTTATATACGGTTATTAAATTAAATTTTAACTTACGAGAGTGGAGGATGAGGAACTCATTCTCCATATACAGTTCACTGCGTTTAAGCTCAAAATCAAGATCAACATGTATGAAAACAGTAATACCACCGCCCCCTCTATGTTCACGAGTTAGATGAAATGATTTGTAATTATGAAGATTAAAAAAATGAATATCGCGGTTGAAAAGAAAGGTCTCAGTTAAGACTATTACATCAATTTTCAACTTTAATGAATATAGAAATTCTTCCACTCTTTCAAGCTTGTTCATTAAGCGATTGATGTTTAAATATAAGATGTTGATACCTAAGATTACATTTAAATTAGTGTTATAAATAAATTGATTTAAATCTAAAAAATATTTATCTTTTTTGGTGTTTATTTCTGCAGACGTCATAAATAAATGATGTCGAGCAACTATGCTGTTAATTTTGTGATATCATCTTTTGTTTTGATTAACACTGGTTGATTGCCCTCTTTCAAGCGTGCAAATATTTTTCCACCGCGAAACCAGACGTGAGTTAATTTCTTTCCCTTTTTCAACTGGTTCAACATTTTTATTAGCTGTACGTTGTTTTTTGTCATCCGCTCATTAATAAAAATTTGTTTATTATGATGTTGATTTGGATACAGTTGAGCCAAATATAGCGGTCCGTTATTACGTAGCTTTGTCAAAAAATTCGATTTAATGACAGTATTTTTAAACGTGACGATCATATGCAAAAATTGTATAGGTTCCGTATTACTTTTACGATTTGCAACTTTTATTATTTTTTGATATGATTGAGTGATGTTGTTTGTATCGAACTGGAATATTTTGCTTAGGTTAACCACTACATCCTCAACATTGAAATCCAATGATGGAAACCCGCTTATGACAATATCATTGAGAAGTTGTTGTTGCTTCAACGATTCCACTTCATTTTCTAGAGATTGAATCTGGATATTGCATTTTACAACTTTGTCGTCAAGTTGATTTATATTTTTTTGAACACTTGATAACTCGTTGCCAATACTATTAACAGTTTCACTCAATGTGTCAAATTTCTTCGATAAAATTGTTTCCGACGTATTAATTCTATCGAATGTGACCTTGATAGCAGTAAGAAGATCTTTCATAGAAGGATTTTCCGCTTGAAATATTTCTCCTAACTTAGAAAAGCTACGCGTCACAGGCACTTTAGGCAAATTAATTGTGTTTGGCGACTCAGTCATTTTTAAAGATTATGCCAACTAACAAAGCAGTTCAAAAACTTTATGATTGTAGATATAGCACTTTTAATAAAAATCCACCGTTATGAATGTATTTATTTTAAATTATAGTTTTAAGTTATTTTTTTTTTAAATACATACAATATCACTCTAATTATTATCTATTGTCACTTAATTCGTAGATTTAATTATTGTTTTAATTTTAATTGCAATATTGCAGAGAAAAGGCACTAAAAATTTTTTATTTAGTTGTTCACACACAAAAAAAAATATCAAATTCACTGATATAACTGATTATCTATGATTCAATTTAAAGTTTTATTTTCTTTTACGTATAATTTTGAACTATTCTGGCAATGGGTAATTGAATTGTTTAATATTTGATCACAATAATAAAATATTTTAATTAAAAAAAAAAAACGTTGCTCTACATCAACACGACTAAGTTACTCGGCGGCCATATTGGAAAAAAAAAAAAAACATTAAAACCAACAACCATCAAAATCGCGGCAAGCTGCTTCATATTCGGTCACACCAGATCAGATAAGACATTATCCAAAAGCTGCACCTCGCAAGGAGACATGTAAGGGTCGTGAAAGGGGTAAATCCAGAATATTTATTGACACCCTAGAAAAAAACCGAGTCACAATGATGGATCAAAAAAACACGATAAATCTAATAAAATATAAAAGCGGTTAAAGCCAGTCCAACCTGAAGAGCCCTGTGAAACATCGGAATCATATTTTCCCGATTCGCCATTATTAAACCAGAAGATTTTGTGCTAAAGTTTGCCCAAATCAAAGGCAGGCAAGTATTTTACATCGGTAGAATTGAGCAGGTGACATTGTTGCGAAATTGCCTGATCCAAGCCAAATCTCAGGAACTATAAGGACTAAAGGTTACTATACCGTCGATTTAAGCGGTTACAACATGCGATAAATATTCTTAAGTCTGTTTAATTATATTTAGTGATATTATTTTATTTTAAAACAATTATGTTAATCAAATATATCTATTAGAGGTTGTTTAGTTTATTTTTACCCCACAGGAAAATTTTACTTGCTTATACTTACCCCAATGTAGGGGAAAACGTAAGGGGAAAACATACTTTTTTGTAAGATGTTTTTTTAAATAAATCAAAAGGATTCTTTTTTGCTTCCGACAGACCCATTGTATAGGCCAAACTTCATAAAATAATGTACGTATCAAAAAATTCCGAATATTTTAGTTTTTAAGCTTTTATCACAGAATATATATAAACAGAACAATATCTTCTATTGCGTTTTAATCCTAAGTTTGTGAACAAATATTTAAAATATGATTTAGAAGAGATAGAAAAACAATTTTGTATGGAATCAATGAAACAAAACAAAAATACAAAAATGTTTGTACCCACCCCTTTGTTTTGATCAATTAAAATCAGTACAATTTTAAAAGGAAAGGGAAATCTTTACACTTTGTAATGTGTTTAAAAGAGATAGATGTTCATAAATAATTTTTGATTTTGGTCTAGTTAGCTTTGCGAAACTTTAAAATCAAATCAAAAAATAAACAAAGGACCTCTTATTGTTTTCGATAACGGGATACCAAATCATATCAAACAAATAATAAAGACAAAAACAAAATTTGAATAAGGTTGTGTATGTGTTTATGTATCATTTCACTTTTATTTGTATAATTTTGTATCTCGTCATCAAAAACAGTAAGTGGCCCTTTGATTATTTTTTGATTTGATTTTAAAGTTTCGCAAAGCTAACTAGACCAAAATCAAAAATTATTTATGAACATCTATCTCTTTTAAACACATTACAAAGTGTAAAGATTTCTCTTTCCTTTTAAAATTGTACTGATTTTAATTGATCAAAACAAAGGGGTGGGTACAAACATTTTTGTATTTTTGTTTTGTTTCATTGATTCCATACAAAATTGTTTTTCTATCTCTTCTAAATCATATTTTAAATATTTGTTCACAAACTTAGGATTAAAACGCAATAGAAGATATTGTTCTGTTTATATATATTCTGTGCTTTTATTAAGAAAATTGTGGAAAGTGCTTACTTTAGCCCCACTTCCCCCAACTGGTTTTAAAACAGAAAATGATTCTACACTGAAAAAATCTTTTTTGTTTCGACAAAGGCGCCTAATATTTTTAACCCAGGGCGCCTAAATATATAAGAACGGCCCTGAATGTATGATCATTACCACATTAAATTGTGGTAAATATCTCGTAATTTTTGTAATTACGAAATATTTACCACAATTTAATGTGGTAATGGTCATACATTGTTGTCTTGCAACTTTGATCATTCAGCTTCAGCATTGCGTTGGAAACTTCCTTGCTTACATCGGTGGGAAAACAAGAAATGCAGGACGTATTTTACAATTCTCAAGTCACACAATTATATTGCGCATTTAATTGCAATTGAATACTGCCCCTAACGATTATTTTACGATCATTGTATTGTTTCGGTTTGGAATATTGAAAAAGTTAGTTAGTTCCATTATTCCAAAAAATTTCGAAAAGTAAGTTTCGCCTCTCAAAATTATTATTCGTTGTTGTTATACTGAGTACTAATTTAACCACAAAAATTAGAAAAAAATTTAAGTGCATCTGATCAAGCGAAACGCAGTCTACATCTCATTTAACACTAATATGAACTAACGCATGCCAAATCAATGTAAAAGCAGTTTTAGTTATAACCGCAAATATCCCATTGGAATTCATTACAAATTATCTTGATACTCTGAACCATTCGCAGAAAAATGTAGAGATGTTGCTGAAAAAACCCTCTTCCCATAATTTTTCTTTAGGTATAGTTTTAATATTAACATTAAATATTACAAAAATAAATTGTCTCATTTTTAAAAAACCAATTTGGACCACCCCGACCACCTGTTGGCTGAAGACAACTTCTTTTTAAAAATAATTGGAACAAACCATAGGTTAAAATTGAGTTAAAAGATGCCAAGGTGTACCTATTGGTGATCAGAACCCTAACGGAGCGAGACACCGAATTCCATTCGAACCAGCAGAAAAGAACAAAATCTACCAGGTGGTCATACGAAACTTACATCCATCAATTAACATCGAAGATTTGAAAAGTGAGTTAATTAACCTGAACCACGATGTTGTTAATATCTACAACATGAGGCGAAGTGGTACCAAAAAGACATTCCCACTCTTTAAAGTTGAGCTTCGAATGAGTGAATCAAATAAAAGGAGTACCATCGATAAGTAGACTGATGCATTCAGTTGTTCAAGTTGAAAAGCCAAATGTCAAGCGTGAAGTGATTCAATGCACTGGTTGTCAGAGATACGGACATACAAGATCTTATTGCAATCACAAGATAAAATGGAAACGTGGGGTACAGAGGTGAAATGCGTGTTCGGTAATGATAGCCATCTAGCCAACTATAGAAGTTGCAGTATGTACAAAGAAGTTAGAACTCGCAGAATCCATCTTATCAGTTAGTTACTGGGACAACAAATGTACAGAAACTTAACCTTGGAAGGAAATCGTACCAAGGAAAACCAATCACAGGATAATTCAAAAAATCATCAACAACTGGCCGAGCAGTCCTCTACACAACGGTTGAAAATTATGATGAAAAAATTAATGACCAAAATGAATACTATCCTTTATCTTTTAACGACCATTGTCTCCAAAGAATTCAATGTCGAGAACCGTTAAATCAGCAATCTGGAATGCCAACGGCTTGTCGCAACATGGACAAAAAGTTAAAAGTTTCTTGATAGAACAAGAAATAGATGTCATGCTAATATCCGAAACGCATAACACCAGCAAAAGTTTCCTAAAAATACCCAGATACACCATATATGACACAAATCATCCTGATGGAACAGTTCATGGTGGCACTGAAGTTATAATCATAAACATAATTAAACACCACGAAACAGAAAAATATAAAAAAGAACTTCTACAAGCTACTACTGTAGTAATAGAAGATTGGATAAGTCCTATAGCCACTTCGGGCATATATTGCCCACCAAAACATGCAATAAAAATGGAACAATTTGATCATTTTTATAATTCTTTGGGTCTTTTCAAAACATCAACAATGGGGGGTCAAGATTGGTGACAACGAGAGGACGAGAATTACTAAAATCAATTCAAAAAAGTAATCTAAGTAAGATGTTATAGATTTCAGCGTCACCAAAGGAACAGCATATAATTACATTAAAGCGATGCCGTGTTTTGACCTGTAGTCGGACCACTCGCCTGAAACAACCAATATTAAGCAACAATAAAACTAACTGGAACCGCTTCAGATATAAATTAACATAGAATTCAAACACAAACATAAAAGTTAAAGACGGAAAGTGATTTAAAACAACCAGTGGAACATTTCAATAAATGTATTCAGTCGGCAGCTTGGAAGTCCACACCACTACAAAATGAGAAAGGAAAGTAAGGGGAATGTTCGAATTTTGTCAAGAAAATGATTAAGAAGAAAAGAAAATTAAGACAGCAATGGCAACGATATCGACTAGAGGGAGATAAACGTAAACTAAACAAAGCCGTCAAAAAGTTAACAGAACTGCTTCTCAATAGAAAAAATCAGTCAATTCAAGAATATCTATCACGACACTCACTAACAGAAAATACAGATTATTCATTATGGAAGGCGACTAAGAAGCTGAAACAACCATACCAGCATATTCCACCGATACGTAAAAGTGAAGGTCACTGGGCGAGAAATAACGAAGAAAAAGCTAAAGTACTTGCAGATCATTTTGAAACAACCATAACCGTCAGAAAGTACAGATGAAGAGAACAACAACATTCAAAACTACTTGAAAGCACCATTTCAAATGAATCAAACTATCACGAAGTTTTCTATGTTAGAAGTAAGATCTGTGATAAACTATGGCATATTTCAAAATGTCATATTTCCATACGGCATATGGTACCTTACGCCACAAGGTACACGACGACATATTTCAATATGGCCCATTCTAAAACAATATGTACAATAAGTACAATATGGCACATTCTAAAACTTGGCTATTTCTTAGCCGATTATGTTGAAATTTGACAAGTGCAATGAAAAAGGAATAGGATTTTAGACAAAGTTCTGAAATATAGCCAATTAGGGAGAACTTGGCTATTTATTAACCAAATATGATGAAATTCAATATATCTAAAACTCAATCAATATTCTAAAACGGATTTTAGTTGAAATTCTGGAATATGGCCAATTTTAATGGAACTTGGCCATTTCTTAATCGATTATTTCGGTAACTGAGTATTATTTTAGAAATAAAAGAATTCGTGAATTTCTAATACATATTAGGCTTTTAAATCTTCGTTTTACTGAATTAATTAGGCAAATATAAAATAAAAAACATTCTTAATAAAATTTTAAAAAAACTCATCTATGGTAATATTGGGCGCCATTTAAATAAGTTACGCTTTTTAAATGGTAATTATAGGCAAACCAATTTAGTTGGTCGGGTTCGCGAAAATAATCTAACCAGAGCTTGTAAATTGCGCATGGCGTACTGCAGCTATCGGGGGGGTCACAGGTGGTGGATAGTGGACGACCTATCGATAGGTAGGTTAGCGGTGAATTAAATAAGCCGCCCCCAACCGCAGTCCAGCTGGGGGGAGAGTCTCAGGGAACTGGGGAGTGGTTAACCTCAGTTCATTAAATTCTGAGTGCCTATGATGCCCAGCATGGAAAGGCGAACAGATGGCGCCAGAAAACCATCGACCAATAACCACGGTGGACTGGGCGTCACGTCCTCTCTGCACCTCCGGAGTCTCCGCGGGTGATGAGTGGGGGACCCTATAAACGGGTGACCCGGTGAATGGAATGGATCCCATTGGATTGGGCTCTCCATGTGATTAGGTGAATGGGGGAAAGAATGGGCGGAGGGAAGGGGGTACAGGGAGGCCGGGGTGCTAGCGAGCCGAATGGGCCGGATTAAGGCATTAAGCGACCCGTGCTGATGGTCAACTAGGCTGGGGGCCCATTTAACAAAGCCCAGTCGCTAACGGAGCCCTCTGGATACCTGGCGACCTTCAGTTGTAATTAGCCTTACCTGCGTATACGGATCTATGCGCAGGCCGACCTTTATTTCTCCGATACTCGTGGGAATCAAATGGATAGATCAAAAACAAAAACAAAGGGCACCGGCTCTCCTCAAAAGCCGGTATCAGCGGAGGGAGGTACCTCGAACCAGACGGGTGGGGCCTCTAAGGTTGCAAAGGTGGTTGACTCTAGGGCACAAGTCCCGGGAGTTAGCGGTACCAACGCAGCACAGGGGAGTGGGACGAGAGACATTCCTCCGGCGAAAAGGCGATACAGGAATCGCCGCTCGGCGCTCCGAATTCTCGAGAAGTGGGCTGCGACTCCCGAGGGGCAGCTTACGGAAGAGCAAAGAAGATCAGTAGCTTGGGCAAGGAGCACTGTGGGCTGCGGAAGCTCGGAAAGGGACCATATGTCGAAAAGACAGCGGTCCCAGGACGAGGTGGAAGTAGTCAACAGCAAGCGGGCCAAGTTGGTGACTGAAAAGAAGCCGAGCTCCAACTCAGGGACAAAGCTGTTCAGCGAGGTCCTGAGGGAGCATGTGTTGATGCTAGCCGTCATTGACGAAAGTCAAGAAGATGGGAGCATCACGGCGGAAAAATGGAGGTTGGTGTATAATGCACTCAACCTCGTCTTTTTAAAGGTCCTAGGTGAAAATCCGGGACCACCCCCATCCTGCAGAGATGCGGGATGGTATCAAGGGCGTGTAAAGATGACTGCATGCTCGGACTCTAGATCTGTGGATCTGTACAAAAAGGCTATAGCCAAAGTAGGGGGCTGTGGCCAGGCGCAAAGCTTGCGGCAGTTAGCCGGGAGGAAATTCCCAGCAGGCCGAGGGCACGTGTATGGCTGCCATCCGAACCGGCTAGCCCGGACGGGGCTTTGAAAATCATTCAGGCCAGTAACCCGAATCTTCCGACCGGAAATTGGAAGATCGTCAAGCAGGAGGAGGCCAAGGGGGGCTCGAAATTATCAATCATGGTGATAAATAAAGAGTCCCTTGCCCTCCTTCACAAAACGAAGGGAATAATTGACTTCGGTTTCGGGTCAATTACTCTCAACGTTTATAAGAAGGATAAGGCGGAAGCGCGTAAGGGAGGCCAACCGGAGGACGATGGCAACCCGCCCAGGCCTGAAGGGGGTACCAGCAGCATGGGGAAAGAAGCTGGGGGTAGGGGGAGGGTGAATCCGGCGACCCCGGTAGGGCAAGGACTCTCTCGAAGGATGAGGAGGTGCACATAAGCGAAGGAGCTGGTGTACCGATGGAGGAGGATGTCGACAGCCCGGCCAGACGGGGGACACTGACAAGTCCTCTATAGAGTGAATGAGGGGTGGCGAGACGGGCGTATCCGGCGCATCCCAAATTACCGGGAATTAATATTCCTGCGGTAGCAGGAATTTATCATAGAGGTAGGTACAGGTGAAATGGTTATGATTAAGATAACTCAAATTAACCTTCACCATTCTAAGGCTGCTTCGGCAGCTCTACTCCTCAGGCCGACTAGTTCGGGTGAGGATGTGATACTAATCCAAGAACCTTGGATTAACAATAACACGATCTGTGGCCTCAGAACCAAAGGGTACAAAATTATATCCACTAGTAAGTCTGGGAAGATCAGATCTTGTATTCTTGGGAAAAATAATATTAATCTTTTCCTTCTCTCTCAATACAGCAATGGTGACACTACTGCAGTTAGCCTGGAAGTAGGCACTTGTAGATTCTGGCTAGTTTCAGCCTACATGGACCGGGAGAAGGAGGTTCCTCCGGATAACCTGGAGGAGCTGATCCGTAAAGCGGAACAATCAAAGGTAGGTGTGGTACTGGGAGTGGATGCTAATGCGCATCACACTATCTGGGGAAGCACAGACATTAATGAAAGAGGTGAGTCGCTTTTTGATTATTTGATGAGTAGTAACCTTTCAGTGTGTAATATTGGGCGGGAACCCACATTTATTACTAGTAACAGGCAGGAGGTTCTAGACGTGACCCTTGCTTCAAATAATATTCTTCATATGGTTAAAAATTGGAGGGTGGATAAGGAACACTCCTTTTCTGATCATCGATATTTAACCTATAGCCTCGATATTCACCCTGCTACCCGGGAAGCCTTCAAGAACCCTAGAAGGACCAACTGGAGCAAATATGGGGAATTATTGGAAGAAATGTTACCGACGAGGGCTATGGAGCCCCCGACGACCGTTGGGGAGCTGGAGGACATGGTGGCTAGCGTTACTAGCGCATGCAACCGATCCTTTCGCGCTGCCTGCCCACTGGCTAAGCCTAGGGGTAGGCAAAAACTGGTATGGTGGTCCAGGGAACTGGAAACCTATCGAAAGGCTTGTAGGATAGCCTTTAATAGAGCCAAAAATACAAGGGAGGCTCAGGATTGGGACTCCTATAAGGAAAAACTCGGAATTTATAAGAAAGAATTAAGAAAGGCACAAAGGAGGTCTTGGAGAATCTTCTGTGATAATATGGAAGAGGTATCCGAAACCTCCCGCCTTAGGAAGATTCTTTCCAAAAGTACATCTAGTCCTAGTTTTTTGATAAAACCGGACGGATCTTGGACAGCTTCTAGTGGAGAATCTCCGGAGCTTCTCTTCGAGACACACTTCCCAGGGAGCTTTGAAGACCTGTTGGTGCGTAGCAATCATCAGGAATCACTGTCAGTAACCACAGAGGATATCGTAACCGGAAAACGGATCCTTTGGGCACTGAGGGGTTTTAAACCATTTAAATCGGCTGGTCCGGATCAAATTATACCAGCGGAACTTCAAAACAACTCAGTAATTATTCTTCCTTACCTGGAAGCTATATTCAAAGGGTGTTTGAAGCTGGGCTATATTCCTAGGTACTGGACGGAGGTCAATGTGGTGTTCATACCGAAAGCGGGGAAAAGCTCACATGTCTATCCTAAGGACCCAAGACCAATAACTCTATCATCCTTTCTTTTGAAAACCTTGGAAAGGCTGCTGGATGTATACATCAGAGATAAAATAGGTGCCAGGAAGTGGGCATCGTCTCAGCATGCGTACACAAAGGGTAGATCTGTGGACACGGCTCTGCACGCCTTGGTGTCTACGATTGAGAAATCGATTAATTCGAAGGAATTCTGTTTGGTGGCCTTCCTGGATATAGAAGGCGCCTTTAATAATGTGAAAGCGGAGGCAGTCAAGGAGGGATTGTCATTTTTGGAGGTGGACGTTCCTCTGATAGGGTTAATCAATTATATGCTGGGAAGCAGGATTGTTAGCTCGGTTCTGTCCCCTCTTCTCTGGAACATAGTGGTAAACGGGTTACTACTTGAATTGGAGAGACTTGGTATTAACCCGTCCAAGACAGAGCTGGTACTCTTCACTAAGAAATACAAAATCCCGGTAGTTGTCCCTCCTACCTTAAATGGCACGAGACTTGCTTTTACTGATAGAGCTAGATATCTGGGCATTATCTTGGACAGTAAGCTTAGTTGGAAGCCCAACATGTTGGAGAGAATAAACAAAGCTACTATTGCTTTGTACTCCTGTAGGAACGCCATTGGTCATAGATGGGGTCTGAAGCCGGAGCTGGTACACTCGCTCTACACCGCCGTAGTGAGACCTGTACTCATGTACGGGGTGGGTGTGTGGTGGCCAGCTCTGGACAAGGTAACTTACAAAAGTAAGATTGAGAGAGTGCAAAGAACGGCCTGTAAGCTTGTTAGAGGGGCATTGAGGTCGACACCGACAAGTGCCTTAGAGCAGCTTATATGGCCTAATGTGACATATAGTATGCTGTTTTGAAAAGTGGCATTTTAAAATATGTCGTAGTGTACCATATCTCATTTTGAAATATGTCGTTTTCTCATATTCTGTAATGAAATATGCCATATCGACCGGGACCCACTAGTTTCACTGTTTTTAATCTAAATTGATTTCGTTTGCCCTGAAAATCAATACATACCATGTATTATAATCCCATTTCTACTATACTCTGAAGATACTTTGCACAAAACTCGTGTCTCAAATTTTATGAATAAATGGTAAAGCGAAATAATAATTTTGTCATTCAACCTCGTGCTAACAGTCAACGCTTGTTTGAATATTTTAAGTGCTAAGAACTCGTACAAAAGAGTACATATGACACATACTGGTAAGCATATTATAGAATAGCTCTACTTCTTATATTGTTGAATGAATATTTAACGACAAACAAAAAAGAAACGAGCACATACAGCTTAACACAGCATATTTATCCTCCTGCCTCCTATACAAATACATCCATAAATATTTGAAAAATGAAAGGAAAAATCCTCTTCACTGTAAATGTGTTATAATAGTTTTAGAGTGATGTTGAGTGTTATAAGAGGGAAAATATTATGAATATTTTGATGAAGATTTTCCAAAATATACAAAAAAAAAAATTCGTTAGATCGGTTCAAAGAGGTTAAATCCGTATGTGCTATGTTTTCTAACAATCCTTTATAATTTTTTTTTTTTTTTGGCTATAAACAGTCAAATCTTTTGAACTTTGTGTATCTATAGAAAGGTCAATAATTTGATGTGGCATACTGACAAGGTATTCAAATATTACATATATACATAGGTATGTACAGCATTGTATCATATACCCAAAATTATTTAATAACGACTACAATCTCTACAAAGAGTGTTCTAAAGAAATTACATCACAAAAAGAGAAAATTAAAAATAAATTTTTCCATTTCCAATTTCCCATTCAATTTTATTTTGTTATCAAAAATTAATTTGATTTCGACAATTTTTATTTTTTGTTTGATTTCATAATCAAATTATTAGAAGAAGGAAATTTATTTATTTGAAAATTGGAAATATATACAAAAATTACAATGAGAAATTGTTTAGTGTAACTCTCGTATAGTTTCTATGGTAATCTGTTTCAATATAAAATTCATTGAAAAAATATTGTCTCTATAACTATTTGTGGAAGCTGCACACGTGCCCTAATTTACGATAACTGTATATTGGTATGCCGTAGTAACCATGAGTCTCTATTCTAATAATTGCACAATAAAAACAATTAATATTTGTACTCGTTTGGTTCAGTGGTTAATGGGATTGTTGATGGAAAGTGATACGTTACTGAATGAGCAGATAAATTCAATTACAATAATTTATTATTGGTCGCAGGAATAGGATTTAAATGTTTAGCCAATAAAACGACTAACAATAGTTTTTTGGTAACACATTCATCGTAAAAACACTCTTATTGTTCCGCCGACCAAAATGAATTAGTTTCTGAATTGATTCCGCGATCCTAACTTTCTAAAAGCCTAGTTAAAGCCGCGCGAAATTAAATCATTTTAAATTATAAATTAATTTCGCAATGGAAAACAATGAAAACATTGTTATTTGTTTAATTTATTTGTATTAATTTATAGTTTGGCAATAGTACATTATTATTATTATTATTGGATTGGGATCTATTATGCTTGACCCTGCTTAATTATCCGTCCTCACCTCTTAATACTGCCAGCCGGTACGTGATACATATTATCTGGGTTTATTGCTCTCCCTCCCGTCTTTAAACGAAATTAAAAAAACGAAAATTTAAAAAAGGAATAAGTTAAGTGTTATAACTAGCAATCTCATAATAGATTTGTGCGGTAATTATTGCAACGGAGCGTAATAATAGTGGATTCTGTGTGCGTGTGTTTGTTGCGCCGGATCAGTCGATAGACAATTGAGTATAACGGTTGTGATTTGCCAAGTGGCATGAATTTGTGAAAAGTAGGGAATATAAGTGTAAGAGTAGTAGTGTAGAAGAAATCCAAATAGCGTACCGTTCATGTTTTGTAGTTGTTTTGTTCTGTATGTATACAGTAAAAAAAAAATTTAGTGTAAAGAAAAATTCGATAAGCTTTTCGTTTCAATAAATAGTAGTAGTTCGCGCAGTTTCTGTGTATAGTGATCGAAGGGGAAGACAAATTCCCGGGACAGAAGTGTGTTGGTGATAAATAAAAAAAAAGGCACTAATAAATTGGTAATTTGGTCCCGAGTGTTATCAGAGTATACGGGATAAAGTACTAAACGGTGGTGTTAAGCAACTTAGCTATTTCTTGTGCTGTGTATATTTACGTAGAAATAGATATACTAAACATACTCGTAAACAGTGCTGTCGCTCTGAAAACGTTGAACGGAGTACGTTTCCAATTTTCAGGGAGTATTTCTAGTCAGACGGGAGTACATACGAAATAAAATAGTTAAATCTTAGACATAAATAATTGTTGGTGTTTTGTGATAAACAAAAACTATGATCCAGCAAATTATACTAAAATTGTTTTTAGCTTATGAGCCAAGTTTGAATATTAAAACTGTTTTAAGATCGCCACAACTCTCCACGAAATCACAGATATTTTTAGATTATCGTTTTGAGATTTTTTAGTTTTTCTTATAGAGAAAAGTACCGATCAGCGAAACCGTTAGCGAAATTTTTAATTTTTAGCCTTTTTTTACCTAAATTTTACGCGGTAAATAAGAATTTTATCTTAAAGCAACTTTATGTTCGAACCCTTTTCAAAAGCATAATTTTGGCAGATACGCGAATTCAGACATGTCAAATACGCGAACGTGTATGTTTGTCATTTTCACAAAGCTGATTTTTGAGAATTGGAAGATATTTTGGTGCAATTTAAAGAAATGCATTGCCAGACGATACCACAGTAGGTACCTACATAGGGTGACCTGGAGGAACAGGACATAAAATTGGTTTGGTGGGACTCAATACATGCACGTGGTGAAATCTCTTGTAGAAAAGTTTTAAAGCTGCCAACTGAATTCATATTGGTTAAGTCAGATAATACATTTCAATGGAATTCGTGCATAATCACAGCAGTTCCATTTGGTGCAGGGATGGAGTTTTTTAAATAAAACATGGCCAGAATTCAATAAATATTGCAAGAGACTATAATAACATTTTGGTTATTAGAAAAAAATTTGAGGAAATTAGATTTACTAAAGAAAAATTTGTTATTTTACTTTCATAACCAAATGGAGCACGCTTGTCAATGGATTTTAGTGAAATGTTATATTTCAGTTATTAAGACGATTCTATCAGTAGTTTCTAATATAAAACCGAATTATTGACGCTCTGAAAATTTCTTGGGCCACAAGATATTATTATAAATAAAATAAGAACCTAATCCAAGAAATATTGCGGAACATAACTAGTGATATTTTGTTGAAGCTATTTTTCTTATTTTTTACATAGACCACCATTCCAGGCAGTGTACTACGTCTCCAGCTTCAAATGGAACTAGATGGTACGTTTGTGGATGAATTTTAATAGAATTTATATCTGAGATTTAATAGGTTAAGTTGATTCTTTAAGTAGTTCCTAATATAAAATTTATTAGTTAATAATTTATTTAATAATCTGGGGTCGGATTTCTTAATTAAACTATGGTTCAAATTTAGGTATTTTTGGCTTGAAACTTTAAATCTCAAATGATATTCGCCAAATTAATTTGTAAATACTTAGCTAATTCAGACTATCTTCTCAGTCCCTAGCATCAAACGGATGGAACAAGAACATTTGTTGAGTGAAATTTATCGTCTGCAATATTTTGTAAATTCTATAAATAGTTCTTATTATAACACCTACTATTTCAGGGCCTGAAAAAAATGTCTGTCGTAAGGTAGGGTTGGGATCAGAATTTTTAAAATAAAACATGGCCCAATGACAAGAAATATTTTGGAACATTATTCGTGCTAATGGCATTTTGATCGATACCATAAATCAAAAATTATATTTACCAGTTTTGGTTTTCCTTACACAGCCAACCCAGACAATTTTCTCCGCCTCCAGCACCAAATAGAACACACACTTTTGTCGATGTCTTTTAGTGATATTTTATTTCAGAGATAATAAGCCGATTCGATATAATGAGTTCCTAACCTTAAACATATTAAATCACGTCCTGAAGAATTTTTTGAGCCAGTCATTTGGGCTGGAGTTCGAGTTAAATTTTGTTGAAATTATTTTTTTCTGATCCCTCCTGAATTTTGCATTGTCGCTAATAAAAACAGGAGAATGTCAAAATAAAGCTGAAAGACAATTTCTGGTGTCTGAATTTAAACTTGCCAGACAAGAAAGATGCATGGTAGCATGGATTTTATTCAAATGTAAACAAAGGATTTGAGAATATTGATGTCAAGGCGTATTGGACAAATGAAATTTCCATATCACACTGCATAAATCCAGACTTCCATACAACTTTCTAGTCTGGAAAAGTTAACTGACTGCAAAAATTATCTTGCAGTATTTTTTTTATATATAGAGGTCTTAGTCTAAGCTTAAGAAGGGATTTAAGAATATTCTAAATCCAGATTTCCATATATTGCTGTTGTGCGGTAAGGCTAAATGACCACATAATTTGTTGGGTAACGTAATTTTTGTATTCAGGTGAATATTTAGCTAAAGCAATTACAAGATTTTTGATAAAATCAGGTAGTCCCTGTGATGTTTGAGATTACCTACGGTGCCCCATACAGAGTGCCTTCATGTTTTTATAAGTTGCAAAAACACCGAATTATCTTTTTATAAGTTTTACCAATAAATCAAGCATTGTGAAGTTGGAGTAATTTAGTTCGCAAATTTGACATATTCATATATTATATTTGACAAAAAAAAATTACCAAATATTCCTTAAAACAACAAATTTTAAAAATTATATTTCTAAAAACAAAACAAAAAAAAAAAAATCGGCCCTTCGACCTATTCGGCCCTTCGATATTCGGCCCTTTGCCACTTTCGGCCCTTCGACACATTCGGCCCTTCGACATTCGGCCCTTCGACCCATTCGGCCCTTCGACATTCGGCCCTTCGACATTCGGCCCTTCGACATTCGGCCCTTCGACATTCGGCCCTTTGAAATTCGGCCCTTCGTACCCATTCCAAAAAATCAATATACAATATAATGAAAACAAAATAAAAGGAGGAAAAACAAACTGTTACACAAACAAAAGAATAGAAAATAAATTTAAACACTAATTCGGTGTGTTTTCAGCCTAAGATTTTAACAGTTTGTTTTTTCAGCCTGATTTTACCTTAAGGCCTGTCCCGCCACACAGTAAACAGCACCGACACAGGATCCCCCTCAATGCAATGGTTGCCCTGCCCCCACGGGCGGGAATAATGCCACAATTTCGCAATATAATGTTTTAGTTTTAGTTCCAATATAAGGAATCACTGCTTATATGTATATCCCTAATAAGGGCTTTCACTTATCATATAAATATATATATATATATATATATATATATATATATATATATATATATATATATATATATATATATATATATATATATATATATGGGATAATTCACGTTCCCTAACACAGCTGTATATATTTGTTTTTCTTTGAGATCCTTCTCGACAGAAAATATGTTTATTAAAACTACAGTTTTCAAAATGTTCACCACAATTTCGAACCTATGGCCTTGAACCTAACTTTCAAGTCACCAACCATAAAACACGTTTATTCACTAATTTATAAATTTTATTCGGTTTCAGAGGGGTATATTTATTCTTAATATTGCAAAAAGAAATTTACGGATTATGATTAAATACAAAATTGTTCTTAACTTAATTTTATGTCATTCTTATTATTAGTACATTAACCAACTTTCGTATAACTGTTTTACTTTCTTTCCTTTTTTTTCTATATACCACAATAGAATATTATGTTCTTTATAATTATCACTTTAATATGGTTGAAAACACCTTTATATGGTGAAGGCAAAATTTTGAGGTCACTCAACCAATATTTGAGGTCACTCGCAATATTTATCACAAAAAAAAAAAACCAAACCCAAAACAAATTTATATATGTATATGTATATTTTATTTTATTATTTTTTATTTGTTGTACATAGTCCGTTATTAGTTTATTCATATAATACAATAACCAATATTAAAATTTTATGTAATTAAAGATTTTTTCTTTTTTTTTATTATTTTATTCCAAAAAAAAAAAAATTATAAATTCAAAATGAAACACAGAAAGTGTTTTTTTCTCATTTAACGCGATCTTAACTATCATTTACTTTTATAAAGCAACTTTTAAAGATTGTTTTTAACGATAGTCGGAAGACAAAGTTTCACGACCGTCCACTATTCCACTATCCTCACACGATTTACTTGAATAAGGCGAAACTTGACCACTTTTATTAAAACTTTTAAACTCGATTGTTTTAAATGACAAAAACTATACTGTCTCATTTAAAAATAAGAACGAGACCTATTTTTACCAAATCAAAAACTAGACTGACCAATTATTTTTTTTTTTATCTTAAATCTTAATCAAAAAAAAAATCAGTCGATTTTTCCCCCTCTTCTTTTTTTTTTGTCTCGTTTGGATGATTCACACGCACACGCAAATACAATTCAAACTGAGTGCATAACAAGAACAATAAAAAATAATACAATTTGTTTTATGTTTCGTTTGGAATACATGGTTAAAAAACAAAATATGTTGATCGACCCAAAACATTTTGCTTTCACAGCATAAAAAGGGGGTAGTAAACATTTAATACGCGTGATCAACATTATTCGCACAAATTTAATGCCAATTTTCGGTTGACCATTACCTTAACAGGGTGGCGACGATCGATGGTCGTAACAAAGCCTCACACAATGTCTGAAATGCTAGATGTATGGGCATGTTACCAGCAATTGCAATATGAAACAGCGTTGTCTTTTCTGTAGTATAAGTCACGTCGACGGTATAGAATGTCCACTCAAAGACACAGTAATAAAACACCAGTGTGCAAGCTTTTGGAATTTCTTCATTTACGAGTTCTTCGTGCATCACTCATGCCGTAGATTTCTCAATACCAATTATTGTACAACACCGTCCAGCAAATACAAATTAATTTTGACCAATGAAATTCTATCTCTGATTAAGTTTCGTATTATTAGTCGAAGACATTGGATAAGAAAAAGATATTCATACCTTAATAATGAAGTACAGTTTTAAAACAGTTATCAGAGCTATGCTAAGTGGCAAGAAAAACATAAAAATTTAATCAAAGGATCTAATCCGTATTGATGGAACTAAAATTATTGAAAAATAATGGCAAACGCAAAATTCTTGCTGATAGTTTTCAAACGGCCTATTAAAAAGAATATTTCCGAAATTAATAGCTACAACGAGCAAGATTCTACGAATTTCTTTGTATCAATCCAAGAAGTCAAAAGTATAGTGCACTCTAGTCGCCCTATTAAAGCTCCAGGTCCTGACCAAATCCAAACATCCTCTTAAAGCATCTACCTGAATTTGGGTTTTTGGTTTATGGCGAATTTATTTTCACGTTGTTTCGAATATTCATATTTTCCATCCTGCTGGAAAACCGCCAAGGTGATTGTAATTCCTAAGCCTGATAAAAATCCATCTGACGGGCTTAATGATCACATTGAAAATAATAATATTATTAAGATTTTGCCTTGTCAATCACGGTTCGTATCACTGGATTGTGAATAATACAAAATCAATTTAATTTATCACCAACGAATTTATTTAGTTAACACAAGAATTATTACAACACAGTTTATTAATAAAAATTCAAAAAATCACATATAAATTATTCTCAAATTTTTACTGTACACTTATAATTTTTATTTCCACAAAAACTTACCAAATATTACTCATAATCTTACAAGTTCACTCTATCGCGTTCCAAATACTCATCAACCAATTCGATCTTGTTCGCCTTTTTATATGTACAAACCAAACTTCTAGAAAGTTCATGAATTTTCCAATTAGAATAGCGTAGAAACATTTAGAACTGGTTTATCATGGAAAATTCCATTTAGTACAGTAAAACATTGAGCTATTGATTTAACTTATTCTATCACAACCTAGGTGTCACCGTCACAATATATGGTGACGGTGACACCTAGTGTGTAATAGAAGAAGTTAAATTAATAGCTCAATATTTAACTGTACTAAAATGGAATTTTCCATGATAACAATTGTTACGTAATGTTTCTACGCTATTCTAACTGGAAAAGTTATGAGCTTTCTAGAAGTTTGGTTTGTGTATATAAAAAGGCGAACGAAGTCGAATTGGATTAGTAATTTTTGGTAAGCGAAAGAGTAAAGATTAAAAAGGAATTAAAAAGTGATTTAAAAAGTGTTTTTGTGGAAATAAAAATTATAAGTGTACAGTAAAAATTTGAGAATAATTTATATAAAGTGATTTTGTGAATTTGTATTAATAAACTGTGTTGTAATAATTCTTGTGTGAAATAAATAAATTCGTTGGTGGTAAATTAAATTGAATTGGTTTTATTCACAATCCAGTGATACGAACCTTAATTGACAAGGCAAAACCGTAACAATAAATATTGTGACGGTGACACCTAGTGTGTAATAGAATAAGCTAAAATTAATAGCTCAATGTTAAACTGTTCTAAATGGAATTTTCCATGATAAAATTGTTCTACACTATTCTAACTGGAAAAGTCATGAACTTTCGAGAAGCTTGGTTTGTGTATATTAAAAGGCGAACAAGATCGAATTGGATTATTAGTATTTGGAACGCGATAGAGTAAACTTGTAAGATTTGGTAGTATTTGGAAAGTGACAGTGTGAAGATTAAAAAGTAATTAAAAAATGATTTAAAAAGTGTTGTAGTGCGAAATAAAAATTATAAGTGAATAGTAAAATTGTGTAAAAATTATTTAAAGTGATTTTGTGAATTTTTATTGATAAACTGTGTTGTAATAATTCTTGTGTGAAATAAATAAATTCGTTGGAGATAAATTAAATTGAATTTGTATTATTCACAATCCAGTGATAAGAACCTTGATTGACAAGGCAAAAACGTAACAATATATTGAATGCATATTTAAACATTCTAGTCGAATACTTTCATAATTGGCGCATGCAATTATATACAAACAAATCTCAAGCAGTTTACTTTTTACATTGTAGGATGGTCTCTTAATTGCCTTAATCAAGCATACTTATTTGTGGCAGTCAAGTAGAATTGAAGAAGCAAGTACGGCATCTTGGCGTTCTCTTGAATTCCAAAACGACCTTTCAGAATCATTAAAATTTGTTTGTAAAGAAAGTCACTGAATTGTTTTTTTTTTATTATTTTTTACCCTATGTTAAACAGGAAAAGTTTCCTGCCTTTTGAAAATAAACTGTTGTTATATAAATTTGTGGTTCTGAATGTAGTTTTGTATAGATACACATTATGGTGGATTGCGGCTGAAGTTCATAAGAATTAAATCGAAATTATTCACAATAAATTTCTAAAATTAATTTTAGATGTTCCGCAACGTTATCGTACTATAAAGCTAACTTAATAAATGATCTTGTTTTCCAGAATTATCACAAAAATTGTGACGGTGACGCCTAGTGTGTAATAGAATAAGTTAAATTAATAGCTCAATGTTTAACTGTACTAAAATGGAATTTTACATGATAAAATTGTTCTAAATGTTTCTGCGCTATTCTAACTGGAAAATTCATGAGCTTTCTAGAAGTCTGGTTTGTGTATATATTCGAACGAAGCCGAATTGGATTTAGTAGTATTTGGTAAGCGATAGTGTAAAGATTAAAAAAAGGAATTAAAAAGTGTTTTAAAAAGTGTTTTTGTGCGAAATAAAATTTATTAGTGTACAGTAAAAGTGTGTGAATAATTTATATAAAGTGGTTTTGTAAATTAAAATTAATAAATTGTGTTGTAATAAATTTTGTGAAATAAATAAATTCGGTGGTGATAAAATGAATTGACTTTGTATTATTCACAATCCAGTGATAAGAACCTTGATTGACAAGGCAAAAACGTAACAGTAACAATATTGTGACGGTGACACCTAGAGTGTGATAGAATAAGTTAAACTAATAGCTCATATTTTACTGTACTAAAATGGAATTTTCCATGATAAAACAGTTCTAAATGTTTCTACACTATTCTAACTGGAAAAGCCATGAACTTTCGAGAAGTTTGGTTTGTGTATATTGGATTATTCGAATTTGGAACGCGATAGTATAAACTTGTAAGATTATTAGTATTTGGTATGCGATAGTGTAAAGATTAAAAAGGAATTAAAAAGTGATTTAAAAAGTTTTTTAGTGCGAAATAAAAATTATAAGTTTACAGTAAAATTGTGTAAAAATTAATTAAAGTGATTTTGTAAATTATTGTTAAAAAATTATGTTGTAATAATTCTTGTGTGAAATTAATAAATTCATTGGTGATAAATTGAATTGATTTTTGCTTTATTCACAATCCAGGGATACGAACCTTGATTGACAAGGCAAAAACGTAATAATATTGTAAAATCATTATTAGACTATGTCTGCATTGTATATTGACTAACTCACTTTACGAGCGAAAAGGAAAATGACGACATTATGGAGACGAATTAATATAGTAGAATACAAAATATATGAAAAATGATTGTGATTGTCATTGGAAATATTTTTACTTGAGACGAAATTTTAATCTCTACTGTTGGTCCCCTGCGTTCATTAATTAAATTAACGATTTAATTTTTAATATTTTTATGTTTTTAACAAAGTAACATTTTTTTTTATTCGTTAATTAGTTTTGAGAATAAGAGGTTAATGAACAACGGCGAAAAAACTGGATTAGGTTTTAACACTAGAACTCCTGACCCATCAAAATGACGGATTGTTGTGAATGACCGGTTGTTTGAAACACTCTGTCTAATAGAATCAATTACTGTAAATTGTATTTATATAATTTACAAATAACCTAATGGAAAAATGTTGCATTAAAAAATTAGCTAGAAAGAAGGTTTAGATTGTGATGTGCTTCACTTAAAAGAGGTACAGGAAGAGGCTTCATTCAATTTTTTTTGTTGTAAAATATACAACCAGGTGACTTAATACGACTTAATGTAAAGTTCACAATCATATATTCTGACATATATTCTGATCAACGTAAAATAATTTTATCTTTCAGAAAGAACGGTTTCCCAGAAAATTTAAAATTATTTGGTTTCCGTTCAGAAATAGCTTTGAATCAAAATTAATTTGTTGGGTCAACGATCGGCTGTTTGAAATTATTCAAATTGGAGACACAAAAATATTTTTAAAAATAACTTAATATAATGAACATTTAAAACGTTTTAAGAATTTATAAAATTTATAGAATTTATAGATTTGATAAAAAATTTGTTAATAAGTTGTTACATAAACATGACCCAAAATTTATCTAGGCTGCTCTGTTGCGACTCGCGAGTATCATCTCTCGGCAGTGTTTTATTGTTACAACCGACGGCGATGCTAATTTTATCAAGGACGGCAAACAGTAAACGCTTTACAGTTCGTTTCCACTGGAATTAGCACGTTTAGCAAGTAACCCTCTTGTTGTCTTGTTTTAAATGTTGTTCAACGAATAGAGTCTGCGAGCACATCAAAAACCTTGAAATCTACCTTAAAAAGGTCAAAGATACTCTTAGAAATAAATAATTGACTTTCACTGAACTAAGTAGTATGTTTGGTTCATAAACTCCGGTAGTAATTATGCTATTTACAACTAATTATATTTTAATTAGAAGCCACAACGCAATTAGTGACCGGTCTAGTGAAAGTGTTGCCTCCCTCGAATAGTATACATATATAAGCAGCAAAAACTATATCCAAAATAATAGTTGCAAATGTGAACCTCAACGGTGAAACATTAAATATTTGCTATAAAAAATGAAATCCACAATTTTAAGTTTAATCGTACTAGTTACAATTTTAGGTTTAACAAACGGCAGAAATAGTCCAGCACCAAAAGAAGGTACACCTTAAATAAAGAACAAAATTAAACCAAAATAAATTTCCCTAATTTTGTTTTTGTCTTTAGAAGTCAAGCGGTCAAGCAATGATGATATCATTCACAGTGAACCACCATTTTTGGAGGCACAACAGCAATTGGAACCGGCGGAAGTCAATTTGAATCGTAAACTCGAAGAAAGTAAATTATTTAAAAAGGGCGGACACCACCATGGCGGTCACAAAAAAGCAAATCACAGTAATCATGAACACGAACATCATGAACATCATGAAATAAAGATAAAACCTATATTAAAGCATTAAATAAAAAGCAAAAATTTTAAATTTGTATAAAACCCTTGCGTTATTTAACACTTCGTTTGATGTTCTTCGTATGTGTATGGTAAACATAATTCTCAAAGGTATAAATTGGGATCTTTCATAAAAGATATTTTATTATGATTTCGTATCCTATCAAAATGTTTGTCTATATATCGTCAAATTTTTGTATTTTTTTTTTTTCCAACCGTTAACCCATGCCACCACAAACCGTAAAAAAGAAACAGTTAAAGTGTATCGTTACTATTTTGCTAACGGGTGTTTTATTGGTATTCCCAATTTAAAAATGGGGTCATAAATTTACGATTCTGGTTTACTTAACCAAAATGTAGCCTTTCTTAAAAATCCTTTGTGTTTGCTTAGCTTTGAACCCAAAAAAATATAGACAAATACCATCCTGTTGATTTTCTACTGTTGTTGGTTGTTTTTGAACCATATTAGCCATTTTCCATTAATAAATACTGTTAAGAATTTTACTGTATAAGATTTTTGAAATAGAGGGAGGAAAATACAAAAAAATAACTTTAAGAATTCCAAATAAACATATTAAAGAGTCAAATACTCGTTTGCTGTGCTACATTTTTGTTAATAGTTTTTGGTTTGCCTTTTTTTGGGGGGTTTGAGATTGTGTCGCCCATTTTAGTGGAGTAATAAAAACCAACGTGAACACGATAAACACAATTGTTTAAAACGTAAAATTTAATAGTGTAGAAAAACGATTTAACTTATCCAACCCTTTTATTCCTTAATTTAAACAAAATGTTGTACAGATTTAAAAGTTCATTGACTTGATTGGATGTGTAAATGTTTTTTATTTGCTTGGTTTAATAAGGTCGGCCACAGTTACGTTTCTAAATTGTTGAATCTTATAAATTTGGATTTTTTCTGTCATGTCTTATTAATACTTAAAGGGTTGAAGTAGTAGGTCATTATACAATGGCCCGTATTCTGGCGACCAAATTTTATCATGTTATGATGTTATTATGTTATATAATATGTAAAATCCTACTTTGGTATTCTGGTCAATTTAAATTTTATTATGTTACGTTATTTTCAATTTTATTTTGATAACTCCACCGGCACAAAAAAAGGCCAGGGGGAAGAATCTGTCCCGGTGGTATCGGGTTCTGCGGTCCGGTCTGGAATTACTTTTAGGCAGGCCGCGGAGTCGTAGATCGTTGGGATCTTGCCCTCTGGTTTTCCTGAGGTTTTCCTTACTGGAGAGCAGCTTAAGGCTGTCCAGGAGGGCATCCTAGATAAGGTGCTAGAACAAGAGACCAAGCAGCTTAAACCTAAGTTCCTTGGCAGTTCGCTTCAGCCTGGTTTGCTGGTAGTAACCCGCGCTGACCGGGCAACTCTCCAATGGCTCAGGGAGGCCATAGGGACTATTAAGCCATGGGAGGGTGCACAGCTGATCGTCACCACTCTTCAGTTGAGAAGCTCAAGCGGGTTTGCTTTAAAGTCAACTACAAGTTTGGGACTGTCCAACTGCATCCCAAGGGTGGTCAGGGTGATGCCAAACCGGTTTCTGTGTGCGGGACCCAAGTGGTGAAGCCTGTGGAGACTACGGTATCGGTACCTGTAGCCAAGACCACTGGGGTGGCGGCCCTCTCCAGGAGACAGGTGAGGAGAACAAAGAGAGAAGAAGGCATTAGGGATCCCACGGCGGAAGGCCCCGCAAGGGGTCCCCTCGCGCAAACCACTGGTGAGGCCTGGAAGCTCTCAGGCAGCGGGGGCCAGCAGAACGGAGATGGGGGACATAGGTCAGCCATCGGCCGGACAAGAACAACATGAGGATGGTGGTGGTGCGGAAAAGGAGGCTGATCAGGGCCTTCCGAAGGGGCCTTCGGAAAAATGAAGGCATGCATCGCCTGCCTGCAGATAAACCTGCATCATGCAAAGGCGTCTTCGGACGTCCTAGGTCGCAGGTTTATCTGTCATAACATTGGCATGGCTCTAATACAGGAGCCATGGGTGACAGGTAATCAAATTAGAGGTATACCAAATCAAGTGGGTAAGTTAATTTATCATAACGGAACTGAGAGTCTAAGAGCGGCTATTTTAGCCAGTTCGCAAATTAATTTTATTCCCATTTCAGAGTTCATCTCCAGGGACTTAGTTGCAGTAATGGTGGAGGTTCTGGGTGAAAGAGGCTATAATGGCCTCCGCCTAATTTCCTGGAGACTCAGAGTTGATACCTCCACTTGAAGTTAGGCGGCTCATAGCTCATTGCAAACGCAAAGGGCTGGCCTACCTGATAGAATACGATGCAAGCGCGCACCACACGGTGTGGGGTAGCACGGACATCAAAAACAGGGGTGAGTACCTTTTTGAATTTCTGATCTCAAATAATGTAGACATTGTCAATAGGGGAAGGAAACCAACTTTTATAAATGCGATTAGGCAAGAGGTACTCTAGATTTGACACTTGCTAGTCCGGATTTCAGCGACTTGATCAAAAACTGGCATGTGTCTGAAGAGGCCTCATTATCGGATCACTTGCACATCAGAATTCCAAAACTGACCGACTGAGACTCTTATAGAGTCTCACTCGAATCAGAAATGCCCTCGGTTGTGGGGAACATAGAGTCTCCAGAGGGTTTGGAGATCTGCTCAAACCAGCTGCATAATCCTATATACTTGACTTACGAGAACAGCTGCCCGGTTAAGCGAAGAGAGTCCACAAAGATGGTCCCTTGGTGCAACGGGACGCTGGGTAAACTGAGGAAAAAATCGAGAAGATTATTCAACAAGGCTAAACGCACCGGTGAATGGAGCGAGTATAAGATGGCCTTGACGGAATATAATCTCGAATTAAGAAGATACAAAAGGGCTACCTGGAGGAATTTCTGTGAAGGAATCAATGAATTGTCCTCTGCAGCTCGTCTCCAGAAAGTCGTTTCCAGGGATCATTCAAATGGTTTAGGACTTCTCCAGAAGCAAGATGGGAGTTTTACTGGAAAATGAAAGGAAACCCTAGAGGTACTGCTAGAGACTCACTTTCCGGATTCAGTAGTCATAGGAGCCCAAGAGGACCCGCATGATCCCTCAAGTGAGGCGACCCTATGCCCCTCACAGTAGGATCTGGAGTCTCTCTTGGAAAATATTCACACCCGGCAAGGTGCGATGGGCTATTGAGTGTTTCAAACGTTTCAAATCTGCTGGAGAGGATGGTATGTTTCCAACTTTACTTCAAAAAGGTATTGAGGAAATACTCCCCAGCATTTTTACTTTTAACTATATTCCAAAACTGTGGAGGAAGGTGAATGTGGTCTTTATACCATGGGGTGGGGGAGGGGTCGTCCAGACACCCAGGCCAAGGCATATCGGCCAATTAGCCTCACATCGTTTCTATTGAAGACGATGGAAAAAATTCTGGACTATCAAATAAAAAGTGAGGTCCTTGGAAAAAATCCGCAGCATCGGGCCCAGTTTGCGTATCAAACTGGTAAATCCAATGTGATGGCCCTTAGCGGTACATATAAAGAAATTGCCCTCCTATGGATCCATAGAGAGGGCAGCAATAGAAAAAAGGTTTTCGCTTTCTACAATTAGGTGGATCCGTTCCATGCTGGAACATCGTGAGATTACTGCCAGACTAGGTGGCGAGTCAGTAACCATCAGGGCCGTAAAGGGCTGTCCCGAAAGAGGCGTACTATCTCTTCTTTTGTGGTCATTGGTTATTAACAGACTACTGGTCCTTCTGAGTAGCCGTGGGTTTCATGTCCAGGGGTATGCGGATGATGTGGCTATCATAATCAGAGGCAAGTTATCAAAATAATATGGCAGTGGTGATACCAGGAAGGACTCAGTGTCAATCCAAACAAAACTGCCATTGTTCCTTTTGGCAGGAGGAAAAAACTTGCGCTTACAGCTCCCTCGTGAAACGGTACAACTGTCCTTTTTTCTAGCGAGGTTAAATATCTAGGGGTTATCCTAGATCAAAAACTGAACTGGAAGCAACATTTATTGAAAGTTCAAGATAGAGCCACCAATACTTTCTGGGCCTGTCGAAGACTCTATGGGCGTGCTTGGGGACTACAACCAAAAATGGTTACCTACGCATCGGTTGTATGGTGGCCTAAAACTTAGCAGAAGGCAACGCAAACTTTATTGAATAAGGTTCAGCGTATAGCCTACATCGGTGTTACGGGCTCAATGAAAACATGTCCAACCGCTGCGATGGAGTCACTTCTAGGACTGACACCGTTACACCTGCATGTTAAAAAGGATGCTGTAATTATGGCCCTGAAAATGCAGGCGGAAGGAAATATCAAACCAACCAATATGGTGGGTCATCTGGATATCCTTAAGAAATTTCAGACAGACCCTCCCGACTTCCACAAACTATTCTGTGTTAGGTTGCCTGACCGGGATGTGTGGAGTGCAGGTGGACCATCCTTTGAGCGAGGGTCCATGGTATGGTTAAAAGATGGATCAAAAACGGAAGATGGTCTCGAAGTTCTTGGGTACCAATGCTACTGTTTTTCAAGCAGAAGTACATGCTATAGAACTTTACGATAGGATAGGCATAACAAAAAAGCTAAACGATGCAAAGATTTATATAGTATCAGACAGCCAATCGGCCTTAAAGGCCCTTAGGTCTTGTCTCGTTGAGTCATAAGGCTGGTATGTGGCAGCAGTTCTTGGTGCGATAGATGGATGCCACGTTGCCATTGTTGCGCCAGGCGAGGATGATGATTATTATCGGATGTAGTCTGAATTTAATAAGTTGCGATTCGAATATGCGACCTGGTTTGGTATATGATTCGGCCATTTGGAAGACGTCCCAAATAAGAAAATATTTTATCGATAATTACAAATCAAAGCAATGTTCTAATAGGTGATTCTAGGTTTCCATTAGAACCTTGGTTGCTTGTTCCATACCACAATCCGGATAATGGAACTAAAGAATTTAATTATAACGAGAGGATTATTAGGGCGAGAAACGTAATTGCAAAATGTTTTGGAACGGGTGGTGATTTCGGCAGATTTCGGGATTCATACATCAATAAATATTTTAATAATTGATTTTCGTATAATTCAATAAATAGTCAGGTTAATGTTTCGGAATAAATAAATTTATAATTCACATTTAATTGTATAAAAAATGTATAACAAAAATATCACGAGCTCAGACTAATTCAGTTACGGCCGCTCGAAAAGGAACATGTTGTCCGAAATTTGTCAGCTGTTCGATCCATTGGGGTTATGTGCGCCTATCATCGTCACTGCAAAGCTATTCATGCAAGCGTTATGGTCTCTTCAGCATATTGGGTGGGATGACCCGATTCCAGATAAAATTGCAAATCAATGGATCAACTACAAGGGTGAGCTCATTCAACTACAAAAAATAACAGTGCCAAGATTTATACTCACACAGGATGTCAAACGAGTAGAGCTACATGGTTTCGGTGATGCCTCAGAACGAGCATTCGGGTGCGTATTTTACATTCGAGTGACCAATAGCTCAGATTGTCATCAGGTAAAATTACTGTGTGCTAAATCAAGGGTGGCACCATTGAAGAAACAAACGATTCCTCGATTAGAGCTGTGTGCAGCGCTTCTGTTAGCCGAGATGATCCACAAATTGCTAAAGATACTTGACATATCATTCGACGCAATTTATTTATGGTCAGATTCTGAAATCACGTTACATCGAATCCGAGCACACCCCCAGCAATTTACTACGTTTGTGGCCAATCGACTCACCCGAATCCAGGAATACACGTCTGCTACGGACTGGTATTATGTGAAGTCATTAGTAAACCCTGCCGACTGCATCTCCCGAGGTTTAATGCCATCGGAGTTTGGCGAAGCAACATTTTGGTGGAATGGCCCAGAATTTTTATATCAGTCAGAACAAGAATGGCCGAAGTCTTCGAATTATCTACTCAGTCCAGCTCTGACAGATCTAGAAACACGCATGTCTTCGATAGCTGTGCTTAACAAAACGAATCCCTGTGAGCAAGATATTTTCAACAGGTTTCAATCACTTGATACATTGCTACGTGTTGTAGCTTATATACGTCGGTTTTTTAACAATGCGAAAAACAAATCTCACCGTGAAGTACAGTCGTCGATATTTTTGCAACCCAGTGAGATTGATGACGCATTGAACATATTGGTAAGCTTAGTTCAACTACGTGATTTTCCGGACGACATAAAATATATCAAAGCCAATCAACAATTATCACATAAAAGTTCATTACGCTCTCTATCTCCATTTTTAGATAATGCTGGTATACTAAGAGTCGGTGGCCGCCTCAGTAATGCCCCGATGTCGGTTACTACATGTTGGACCACAAACCCTTTTATTTAATCTTCGTGCAAGGTTTTGGATAATCGGGGGACGCAACCTATGCAGGACGGTCGTTAACCAGTGCATCAGATGTTTCCATACTCGTCCTCACACAAAAAACCAAATCATGGGTGACTTACCAACTCAGCGAGTAACGGCATCAATGCAACCCTTTATAATTGTAGGAATTGATTTTTGCGGGCCATTCATGATTAAACCAGCTGTCAGATCAAAAATAAATATGAAAACCTACATATGTTTATTCGTATGTTTTGCAACGAAGGCCATTCACCTCGAGATAGTAATGGCTCTAACAACAGAATCATTCATCGCCTGTCTTCGTCGTTTCGTCGCACGTCGTGGAATGTGCGACAAAATTTACTCAGACAACGCTACCAATTTTGTTGGGGCTCGTTCCGAACTTAAAGAACTTGCCGATCTTTTTTTATCACAATCATTTCAGGACAAGACACATCAATATTGCGCCTCACATCGAATTGAATGGCTCACTATACCACCACGATCACCACACTTTGGAGGATTATGGGAATCGGCCATTAAAAGCGCTAAACACCATATGAAACGAGTAGCGGGAGCATCGTCATACACAATGGAAGAATTATATACATTAACGGCGCAGATCGAAGCGATCTTAAATTCTCGTCCGCTAACATACATGTCCGGTGATCCATCCGACCTAAATGCCTTGTCGCCTGGTCATTTTCTTATCGGATCACCATTAACTGCACTGACGGAACCATCATTGGTTAATTTACGTGTACACAAATTGTCGAGATATCAACTGATCCAACGACAATTACAAGTTTTCTGGAATCGATGGAAAGGTGAATATTTGACTGATCTTCAACGTCGTACTAAGTGGCAAACTGGTCATCAACAGCTCCTAGTCGGAAAGTTAGTGCTTCTGCACGATGATTATGCGCCGCCACTGAAATGGCACCCCGGGCGCATCACAGAAATCCATCCAGGAAAGGACGGTATCGTGCGAGTCGTCACGGTCAAAACTGCGCAATCAGTTTTCAAACGGGCAGCAAATCGAGTCAGTGTTTTGCCAATACCTGACGATGCCTAACACTGTAAATTCATCCAATCGACACTTCAATTCAAACACGCTTGTTTCCGATTAGGAATAATTTGAATATTTTATTTTAATTTAATTTAGTAATCAATGAAAGGGTAACATACTGGCGTCTTTAATTCAAACGTAATCTTTGTTTTAAAGTACTCGGACTTTAAGGCCGCGGGTATGTTAACGCCAATTTTGATATTACCTAAATACATAAACATTTACAAATTTTATTTGGTATTATATTATATTATTATTATATTAGTATTATATAGTATGTATATTACATATATTATATTATATTCGGATTACATTAAGATTACATTATTATTACGTTGCTATTATTATTGTTAATTTTTAGTTTGACGTTTCAAAATGTAAACACAACGCCATTATGAAAAATGGACGTCTTCGAATTCGAAAATTCTTGGTTGCATCCATGAGTTCGAAGAAGTTCATTCTTCTTGCGTTGGACGTCGCGTCAATCGTTTTAGGTTAAGTTTAGTACTAATTTTTTGCATATAAAAGAACTTTTTTTTCTCTTTTATGTTGTTGTACTTCGAACATTGTAATAAATTGGTCAGTCATTTTGCCTAAATAAAAAATTAGATTTTTTGCATTGACAAAACCAAACAACAATAAAAATTGATAAAACCATATAAAAATAAATTACATAAATAAAACTTGATAAAAATATAAAAATAAAATTACATAAATTAATTTGAAACATAAAAATATTGTGTTTTTTAATAAAATAAAGTAATAAGTAATTGGCGGCGATAAAATTATTGAATCTTCGAGCATCTTCACCCGCCACTACCTAAATTGATCAAACAAACATACATTGTAATCAAGCTTCTATAAATCTCAGATGGCTGTTAATTATTTAAACTCATTGCCTCATCAGCGACATTGCTTATTGCGAAAGCAATTTGTTCCATCGATACGGTTCCACTCCAGGTTTGAAGTTATCTGTAAATCATATGTTCAAATTCCAAAAAGGTTTGGCAGGAGCACTTCAAACTCCATGGAAGATGTTGTAGTTAATTCAGGAGTCGGTTGAGAGCGATGATGGCCATTTGTACTTATCGAAGTACCAACAAATCCAGCTTCAGTATTCAGTACCCCATCAAAAGATACAGCTCCCCAAGCATTAAGCGCACGTTCCGGTTTTAGATTGCGGCATTGGAACTGCGAGGGTTTCTATTGATTTATTACCGATTTCAAGGTCACATGTTTGAAATTTTTAAAGTTTTTGTTTGGTTTAACATCAGTAATTATTCGTGAAATGTGATTACAAAATATTTAATTAGATTTGCGCGCTTAAGCCAAATTTCTCGACTTGTCGACTTAAATTTCGCGAGATTTTGAGAGTTAAAAAAGGCGAAGATTTTTCGAGAAGAAACCCTAACTTCGGCTAGTTCGATTTGGAATTCCAATTTGAACTGCGCTAATGCATATATAAATAATGGGAGCAACACGTCGGAAAGATGTTGATGTTGGTCTACAACGCACTAAACCTCGTTTTCCTCAAGGTCCTAGGAGATAATCCTGAACCCTCTCCATCCTTCAGAGATGTGCGATGGTAATAAGGGCTTTTGAAGTTACATGCAGCTCGGCATCTAGGCCAAAGGCACATAATCCGGAACTTAGGCTTAGTGCTGATTCACTTGGAGGAGGAGGGAGGCATGAGCAAAGGAGCTGGTCAACCGGAGGAGTAGGAGGATGTTGGAAGTCTGCCCCTAGTGATTTAACGGGGGTTATCAAGACGGGCGACGCCGGCATATCCCAAACTACCGTTGATTAATATTGGCCTTCGTTAGCAGTAAATATATAGAGTTAAGTAAAGGTAAAATGTTTATGCTTAGGATAATTCAAATTAACATTCACCATTATAAAGCTGCTCCGACAGCTCTCCTCCTCACACTGACAAGTTCGGATGAGAACGTGCTATTAACCGAGGAATCCTGGATTATCAAGGGGTACAAAATTGTATCCTCCAGTAATTCTGGGAAGATTACACCTTGTATTCTTGGGTAAAACAACTTAAAATGTATCCTACTTTCTTAATATAGCAATGGCGACATAACTGCAGTCAGATTATTGCCATCTCTTAAATGAACTTTGACACCCACTCGATGTTAAAGTTGATTATGCCAAATTGGGATCATTCCAATCGTTGCACTCGAAAAATTTCACTGCTAAATTTCTATCAAATATGTCAAGCTGTCTTATATAATCAAATCACTATATGTTATTATGATTATGTATGTAAATTGAAGATTGTCATACTAATTTTCATTCAACAATTTTCCAATTACTTTTATTTTTTATTTTTTTTTTCGGTTCTGTCTTATATCGTTACAATTCAATTTAAAGTTTTAATATGGTGAATATAGAGATAAAAATAGAAAACAATAATGGAAATTGATTAAAGGTGAATACTCGATTAAGGTATATATGAATAGTATTATAATAAAAACTCGTGTTCATTTTACAGGGACAATGGCAGAGTAATAAAATTAAAAAGTTTGTGTAAAAAAAAAAAATTCTCCGATTAGTCTGTTGTATAACATTAATCCAAAGATGAAAGGTTTTTCATTTAACACATTTACGATATAAATTTTATGTTTAAAGCCACAAATTTTTATGGGTCCCCCATTGTTTAAGAACCTATAAATCCTTACAAATGTAAAGAGAATTTATGGTTTTTGAGTGGGAAACACCCATTAAAAATGTTATTCGCAATTTTCAGTTGATTAAACTTATTTGTGGTAATAATCATAAAAATTAGTAGAGTACCAAGGAACGAATAATTTATCGATAAATTCCCGAATAAGTTTTCTAAATTCAGTATATATATCCTTTGGTAATTTTGGTTTCGTTTTAAGTTTTGTTCAACAAACTTTCATATTTATAAATTCCACCAAAACCGCACAAAAACTTATTTGCCTTTACTTAACAGCGCAAAATGCAATATTCTTATCTAAGCAACTAAAATCGATAAAACTAAATTTTATTATTATTACCATTCTTATTAATAATAAACTCATTACATCTAATAAAATTGAATACATAAGAACAATAAAAAATTATTGAAAACTCGACAAACCACAAAGTATGAGTAATGTGAAAATATGTGTATTGGAAATTTCCTTTCATTTAATCGGAAAATTCAATTTAAAAAAATAAAAAAATATTCGCTTCATTACTATGGTACATACTTTATGCAAAAGAAAAATTGAAAGATGTTTGGGAAAGAAAATTTATGAGAACAAATGCGATGACATCCACTTTTTTGCATTATGCATTATGCACGGTGTGTGGGACTCTCACCCACTAAAAACCTCCTCTATTTCAAACACAAATCCATCCTGGAACTACTTTTCGTATTACATCGGGATGGTGTCTCGTATTTTGCCCTCATAGGCCTCCCATATTTATAATTTGTATAATTTCACTAATTTCACTTCTATCTTCGCTGGTGGTTATACACACATACTGGGCCACTAGATTCCAATTCGACTCCGTCCTGAGCATCATGTTAACGATATTATCGGGCGTTGCGTTTCCGATTTTCCTTTCAAGTTCTTCTCTTTTACGTTTTCACTTCTCGCATGTAAAGAATGTATGTTGCGCGTCATCAAGGCCTGCATCTCCATAAATGCATGACGGGTTTTCCACCTTCCCATCGTGCACAAATATTTGCAGAAATACCCATGGCCTGTGAGGAATTGGGTGAGGAAATAATTTGTTTCACCATGTTTCCTCTCTATCCACTCGGCCAGGTTTCTTATCAGCCTTGCAGTCCATCTTCCACGGTCCTCTGTTTGCCACCTCTCTTGCCAGCACAGCATGGTATATTCTCTGGCCACACTTCTTGCTTCTTCACTGTCAAGGTCGTCCTTGATATCGTAGATCTTTTTCCTTTCGTCAGCCATTAGGTCGACAGGGATAACACCCGCAATGACCATAACAGCCGGTTCCGATACCGTTCTATAGGAACTATAGATTCTGAGTGCCCCACGACGCTGTACAGTGGCCATTACTTTCCTGTATTTTTCCATCTTTAGTGTGTCCGCCCATATTTCACACCCGTATAAAAGTATAGAATTTATGACCGACATCAGTAGTTTCCGTTGGACCTCCGACATTCGTCATCAGCCTACTCAGAGCAAAAAAGACTTTGTTTGCTTTCTCTGCAGAGTGCCTGATTTGTTCTCCAAAATTTACTTTTGTGTCCAGGTAGACCCCCAGGTACTTAATTGCTGTTAGACCGTAACTGCTGGTTTTCCACGTCGAACAGTGCATCGGTCGCCATGTGTCGTCTCGTAAGCAGCACAAGCTCTGTTTTTTCCGTTGCTAGGGCTAAACGACGGCTGCTTAACCACGAGTTTGCTCTGTGCATAACCTGGTTAAGCTTACACTGTACATCCTCTATGTTTCGAGCGATCATTACTGCCGCTATATCATTTGCATACCCCACCATGAAGGTGTCATCTGGCATTTCCATACGCAATATGCCGTCGCAACACTATTTTCCTCGTGATTCCCTTGTTGCGCCATATGGAAAGCTCTCACCACTTCCTTTACAGCGCCAATAGTTGACCGACCCTTCCTGAAGGCTGAAGCCATACTGTTTATCAGAGAGATCTCCTGCAGCTTGAATTGCTGCTGAGATCCGCGACTTAAATAAGCGTTCCAATAATTTTCCTGCTGTATCAAGCATGCACAAGGGTATATATGCTGATGGGGAGTTCGGGTTGCCTTTCCTTTTGCTAATGAGCATCAACCGCTGGCTTTTCCATGCCTTAGGGAAAACCCCTTCCTCAAGACAGTGGTTATACATGTTTAAAAGTATCTCAGGTTCTGATCGAGCGATTACCTTCAGTACTTCCATGGGGACCCCGTCTGGGCCTGGCGCTTTCTTATTGCGGAGAGAGGCGGCGGCTTGCTGAATCTCTTCCACCGTGAACGCTGGTATTTCCTCTAGTTTATCGGGGCAATGTGGCCGATCGTCGTTTGTGTGACTCGGGAAAAGGGAGTTTACAATATGCCACATTTGTGGTGCCTCCATTACAAGGCTGGGCGCCTGAGATCCAAGTTTGTGCATCACAATTTTGTAACCGAAGCCCCAGGGGTCCTTGTCCATGTCCCGTTTCAGGCTCTCCCATTTCAGGGGCTTACTTTTATTTATTTCGAATTTAAGCGCTCGATAATCCTCATGTTCCTATTCTGCCGCGAATCGGTCTCTTCTTCTTGCTCTAGTGACTAGGCGTTTAAGACGTAGGCAGTGCTTCATGAGATTCGCTATCTCGTCAGACCACCAATAAACCGCGGTCTTTTTACCCGTTGTGCCTCGTCTTTTTGGCATAGACGCATCACACGCTTGATTTATTAGCTTCATGGTGGTCATCGCAATTTTTTCGGGAGATCCGTTTTTCCGTAATATTGCTACTTTTCCGGCTTCGATGGTTGCCAAGTGATTTTCTTCGCACAGTTTTGACACATTCCATCCTATCGCTCGGTCATTGCGACTAACGGGTTGTCGCAATCCGCCCCGTACATTATAGACGATATATTAGTGGTCGCTACCAGTGTAATCCTCTATTACCCTCCATCCCGTCAGATACCAGAGTGATATCGGGAATCGTTTCAGCATAGCCCGGCCTTCTGAACGTCGATACGCCACTTTCATTCATCACTGTGAGTCCTACCCTAGCCGCCATATCCAGAATATACCGTTCTCTTGGGTTCGTAGTGTTCATGCCCCAATCCAATGCTCTTGCATTGAAGTCTCCGGCTATAACGAGCGCACCATTCAGTTCACGTGCTTTATCCTCTAATACATCAATTTTAGCTCGGAAATCGTCCATCGGCTCGTTTGGGGTAAAATAGCAACTCACGTATAAAACAGATTGGATATTAACCCACAAGAAACCATCCTCGGCTCCATGATAGTCGACTGTAATCGGGTACGAGGTCCAGATGGCAGCTGTACCAAGGCTATCACAGTACCATTTGGGTTCCGCTCTATTACGATATTGCTCACTAACAATCAGCAGACCTGCGCCTATGTCTAGCCTCAGTTGATCCAGCAAGGCATCCGCTGTCTTACTTCTATGAAGGTTACCCTGAAGAACCTTCACTTCAAGCTTCTGTTTCTTGCTTTATCAGGGGCCTGTCTAAAGATTTTGCATGGATGCTCGGCGCAGAGAAAACACTTTGGGTCTGACTGACAGTCCTCCTTGATATGGCCTTTCTCCCCACATTGGATACATATGCCCTGCTCCTTCCTGTTGGGTCCTTTGCAGGTCGCCTGGTGATGACCAAAGCCAAAGCAAGCATAAAACCTTAAAACTACAGTTTTGCGCACTATCCTGCAGTATAGCCATCCTATTTTTATACG
Source organism: Tipula vernalis (assembly GCA_958295665.1). Lineage (NCBI taxonomy): Eukaryota > Metazoa > Arthropoda > Insecta > Diptera > Tipulidae > Tipula > Tipula vernalis. Next base: position 348,453 of record OY282558.1, read on the forward strand.
GCCTATCTTAAGAAGCTCATGTGCTTCTCGTGCATTGACCTCCACGAAGGCCACCCGTTGTTCCCTCGAGTTTGTCTTTGTAACTGACACCTTCAGCTCCCCAGAGAAATCTTTAAGATCTCTCTGGATGGCTGCCTTCACTTCATTTTTAGTGGACAAACAGTCAAGGTCCCTGATTTCGAGGGTGATTTTGGGTTCCAGGCTTCGCACTGTTGCCGTCTCTCCCAGGGCACCTCTCAAGGCCTCGCAGGCAGCACTTGTGCATAAGTTTGATCCTTTCCAGTTTTAATCAGTAGGGCCTCCGGTTTTATTTTGGGTTTCCGCGGTCTATTTCTTCGTCTTTTCTTTTTGGCTGGTGTTTTTCTTGACCGGACTACAGTCCACGGTTCTAACTCCTCCCCTTTCTCTTTTCTTTTTCCGCTGTCCGGACCAACCCCTTCTGGGTTTCCTTTATTCTCTTGTTTATTTTTCTTCTCTTCCCGTTTGTTTTTCGGGCTAGAGGATGCTCGCCTTTTGTTAATGTTCACGGTAGAAGGGGCTACATCGGTATCCACCGATGTCAGGGAGTCCGTCTGGCTGTCCCTTCGATAGTCCCTCCAACGTTTCCATTTAAGCATAGAAAGTATGTCTATGGCTTCTTCTAGCTTACACAGACCGTTTTTGACCTCCATGCTAATATTCCTCTGTTTATGCGTTGCCCGTTTCATTGCTGAAATGGCGTCTTTACAAACCTGCAGCTGTTGATCTTCATCTTTCAGCAGCATAAAAATAGGGGCAATGACTGTGGCATTGTCCTCCGTCTGTAGTGCTGCGTTTTTTTCTTCCTCTGTTGGTACTTTTAAGTGTCCATCATCCCTTGGTATAGCACTCTGCTGTGATAGAGGAGGCGGTGACCTTTGCACGGTACTGCTTCTTCGAAAGATGCTTGGTTCATCAAACAATGTCCGATTACCGTCAAAACTGGACATGTGTTTGCTTCCTTCTACTGGTATATTTTGTTTAGTATCCATTTTTATTCCCACGAGTTGCACGAGAAATAACGGTCACCTATGACAGAGCTCTGCATTATCATAGGAAGGCTACGGGTTAAAAACCAAATGGCGCCTAATTTGGAGTTCGCATATTAGCGATTAATAAGCTTCCCCTTAGCCATGCAGCTTTCGGCATATTCAGTGCCACCTTAGCTTGGGTGAGCTAGTTTTTGGTCCGCCCCAGGTATTTGATTTCCCCGGCACCTGTCATATCTGGCGGGCTTCCCCTATCCGCCACCCGGGGAGGCGCCCGATGGGGGAACTAGCATAACCACATACGGGGATGACATCCACTATGGACACTGAATATTTGTTACTATTGTTGAAATATCGATTAAATCTCAAAATGGTTGCAGATTTTCGTCGTAATTGAATTTTGCAAAATTAATTTAAGCATTGTATCTTGAAAGCATAACGGCTAAGGTGATCAGAATTTGGGCCCTGAAAATTAACTGAACTCCCAAATCAGTCCCTAACTGAACCTTTTATCTAAATCTTCAGCTTAACCACCAACTTAACATTATCCCAAACTCAACGCTTAAAATTCCCAGTCCTCATTTGATAGCTCATTGCGTAACGACTGTGTACGCATTCTGCATTATGTCTATGATAACTTCAATATCCTCTCTCTCCAGTTCCATTAGTAAGCCATTTACCGCTAAGATTCAGCGCTCTGTCCATAGATCTACCCTTAATGTACGCATGCTAAAACAGCTTGGTATAATCTGATCCATTGGTTTAAAACCTTTTAGTGCCCATAAAAATCGTTTCCTAATTATACAATATCATCAATATACACTAAAAGTATTTCCTTATGATTACTATGCACCATCATCTGGGAAGTGGGTCTCGAAGAGAAGCTCCAAAGATTCTCCACTAGAAGACATCCGGTTTAATAAAAAAACTAGGACGATAGGTTTCGCAGACCTCTCCCATTTTATCATAGAACAGTCTCCAGGACTTCCTCTGTGCCTTTCATAATTTTCTGTTATAAACTTTTAGTTCCTCCTTGTAGGAGCCTCCCTTGTACCTTGGGCTCTATTAAATGATGACCCGCTAGCCTTGCGATAGGTCCCCAGTTGGCTGAAGCACGATACTGGTTTTTACTTTTCTCTAGGCTTAGCCAATAGGCAAGTAACATGAGCTAGTTGCGCTTTCCACCAAGTCATCTAGTTCCCTGATATGCGCCGGGGGCTACGGGGCCCTCGACGGCAAAAATTCCTCCATTAATTCACCGAACAGAGGCGGAACATCTTTTAGCAGCTGAAAGCAGCCACGATCAACTGCAACACAACCTGCACCAACTCGATGCGAGGATGACACAAATTGAGGAGGTGCATGAAGAACTGTTAGTAGATGCCACGCCTGAAGAAGAATGTACTATGCCCTACTTCAAAGAAGACTACTATGCAAGTTTAGTCAACAACTTTGAAACGCTGAGATCCAGAATCACCGGGGTGCTGAATAAACCAAAACCAAGGGGTCCAGAAAAACACGAGATCAAACTAAGACGTATTGAAATTCCACACTTTCTTGGTGATCCCCTGCAATGGGCATCCTTCCATGATTTATTTAGAAGGATCATTCACGAAAACGATGATATAAGTGACACTGTCAAGATGCACCAATTAAAAACCACGGTACTTGGAAGCGCGGGCAAAATAATAAGCCACTTGGAGGCAATAGGTGATAATTATTGTGACGCTTGGAGACTGTTGGTAAACCGATACCAAAACAAAAGGCAGCTGGCAGCCGAATCAGCAACAGCAATAAAGTCGTTACATGACTTACTAACCGAAAACATGTATGCCATCAAAAACTTAGGCATCCTCACAGTATCTTGGAATTATGATGTAATCATGAAAAAATTAGACAATGAGACATCACGATTATTTGAGATGTCTATTGTGGATCCTAAAGAAATTCCAACAATAGAGGACTTCCTCAGTTTTCTAGAACGCCGATTCTAAGCATTAGAGGCAACTAAACCAAAACCAATAATTCGCAGTCCTGGAGGATGATTTGAAGAACTGTACGAAATTCCAAGGAATGTCTACTTTAGAGCGATCTAAAATCATTGCTCACCATCAACTTTGTGACATGTGTCTTGAGGGGAAACACCGTCCATGCCCCTACTCTATCCGATGTTTGGTATGTAAGGGAACTCACAACACATTACTACATACTAATAATCAACGTGCAATGCTCAAAAATATACAATAACAAATCATCTAGTGAACCAATATGAGCAACCAACTGGCACATTGTTAGCCACGGTAATGATCCAAGTGCAGGGTGGCAGACAACAATTAAAGCTGCTACAAATGCTAATAGATCCCGGGTCACAAATTTCATTTATCACCGAGGAGGCATCTAAGCAAATAAAGCAACCTACCAAGAAAACTCACGTGGAGATCGGTGGCATAAACAGAGCGAAATTACAACCGCCACAAGAATAGTTAGCTTTCGCGTAACAGCCCGATTTTCGTCAAGTTTCTCCATGAAAATGGAAGCATTGATATTACCGAAAATACCACGGTCCCTGCCTGAACAACATTTCGACAGTAGAAAGTGAAGTCATTTAAATAACCTAATATGTGCCGATCCGAACTATAATCAACCGAACAAAATCGACATCTTATTGGGTGCCGATTACAGACAGAGCTAGGTTGGATTATATTCGGAAATACCTCAACCAACAAGCCATCCAAGATCGAGTCATTGATCTCCTTGACAGACATCGACAACCAATTAAAGAAATTTTGGGAAATAGAAGAAATACTATACAACCCAAGAAACTTTATACAGAAGAAGAAAAGCTGTGTGAAGAACATTACCAGCAGAATTACGGCTTCCTTTTAAACAAAGCATACCATGGCTCGGTTCATCCAAGCAGAGAGCGTTGGCTAGATTTATTCAACTAGAACCGCGTTTGCCACTGGCCAGTGAATTTTCTAAAGATTATCGGGCGTGCCTACAAGGATACTACAATCAGGGGCATTTGATTGAGAGTAAGGAACATAACAACAACGAATATTACATTCCTCACCATGCAGTGATCAAAACTACTAGTACTACAACCAAACTTAGAGTAGTATTCGACGCATCGGCAAAAACGAGCAACAATATCAGCTTAAATGAAATACAACTCATGGGCCCCAAATTACAAGAGGATCTGATGTCAATTCTACTAAGATGGAGAAAATACAAGATAGCATATACAGCGGACATAGAACAAATGTACCAACAAATAAAAGTACATCCCCCGACCAAACGATAAATTCATATCAGCTAACAACAGTAACGTTTGGGATGGCATCTGCCCCATATCTGGCCATCAAGACACTGCAACAGGTGGCGATGAGGAGAAAAACTTCCCAATTGCAGCAAAAATAATTAGGAGCGATTTTTACGTAGATGACTTATTATCTGGAAGTAACAACCTGGAGGATGCTCAGGAGACACAAAACCAACTGATCAGCTTGCTACGAACCGTAGGAGGGTTTAATCTGAGAAAATGAACTTCTAATCATCCTCAACTCATAGAAGGTGTCGATCCAGACTCGAGAGCATTCGAACCCATTACATTTGACGATGAAGCAGTAAAGACGTTAGGATTGATTTAGAATCCAAGCACTGGTACATTTGAGTTTAAGGCGAACCTCAACAACAAAATTGGGAAAATGACCAAACGAAAAATGCTGTCTGAGTCATCCAAATTATTTGATCCATTAGGGTGGCTATCTCCAACCCTGATACAAGCCAAAATCTTAATGCAAGCACTTTGGATCTCCAGTGCAAGCTGGGATCAAAACCTGCCAGAAAATATAGAAAATAAAAGTCAACAGAATTATAAATCCCTTCCAAAACTAGAGGATCCATTTCAACTCAACTCTCCCAGGAAAATTACATGGATTCTGTGATGCTTCCGAAGTAGCTTACGCAGCAGTGATATACATACTTCTACAACAGAACTTCAAACAAGGCAACATTGTCAATAGCAAAAACACGAGTAGCTCCAATATCAACCAAGTTAACATTGCCAAAGCTAGAGTTATGCGGAGCAAATTTACTTGCGAACCTAATGAACAAGTTGCAGCAAGATATGAAATTTGATGAAACACCGAAATATTGTTGGACGAATTCAATGAATGTGCTAGGAAAGTCGAATCTCGGGTATCCAGAAGATAACTACTCCGTCTCAGTGGTTTTACGTCAAATCATCCGAAAACCCCGCAGATTTTGCATCCAGGGGTATCGCAGCAAATCAATTAATCAATCACAATTTATGGTGGAACGGCGATCAGAGAATCTTTGAAAAGGCAATCCAGCTAGCGCTAATAATAGTGGAAGACACACCAGATCAATTGGGATTAAAACAATCCATATTGGGAGCCATGACAGTAACTACACACGACCTTTTTGATCAATTACTTTTGAAGTACTCAAATTTTAATACTATAAGAAGGGTTATGATGGATGTGGCGAGATTTATCAATAAATGCCAAAAGATTGTAAGCAGCCATGAAGCTTCCACGGCAGAAGAAATAAAATATGCCACGCAAAGTCTGATCAAAATAGCGCAGAGACAACATTTCAAAAACGAAATTCGAGATCTTCTAAATCAGAAAGGTACAGCAAACACAAGTAAGATTGAATCTGTACGAAGAGAAACATCCAGTTATTATCCCAAAAGACCAACTAATCGCCAAGCTGCTGATTCAAGAAGCATACGAACAAACGATGCATGGAGGAACATAATTAACTTTGGCACATCTCCGCACCAGATACTGGATCATACACGGTCGAAATCTAACAAGACATTTTATATCAAAGTGTGTATGGGAAATTTACCAGCAGTACGCATCACGCCCGGAAGACCATTTTTGAGAACCGGGCGAGACCACTTCTGATTCGTACAACAAGGGGAAGAGGGCACAAAGCACATAAGGGATATTTAGCAATCTTTGTTTGCATGACAACGTTCATCGCAGCTTATAAAAGATTCACTGCACGTAGAGGATTGTGCAGTAATCTGTATAGCGACAACGGATCTTATTTCGTGGGCGCAAAAAACCAACTTGATCGAGAATTAGCTGCACTACTTCGTAAATCCTCTAAAGAAATTTCCCAACTATTGGCAAACGATGAAACAACATGGCATTTCATACCTCCAGCCTCACCCCATTTTGGAGGACTTTGGGAAGCGGCAGTACAGGCAGTAAAAAACATTTAATAAAGGTTATTGGAGTAGCAACCTTGACTTTCGAAGAACTTTCAACGGTCACCTCACAAGTAGAAGCTTGCTTAAACTCAAGACCTCTGGCACCAATGATATAAGATCCTACAGAAATCACTTTTTTAACTCCTGGGCACTTCTTAATCGGTGTACCATTACGAGCAATTCCGCAAGATGTTATAGCAGAACCAACCATTTACGGCATATCACGATGGAAACTGGTAGAGAAAATAAAACAAGATTTATGGACAAGATGGCACTGCAAATACTTAAATCAACTTCAACATAGAAGAAAATGGTCATCTGAACAACCAAACTTGAAAGTAGATGACCTAGTGCTCCTCAAGGATGACAATGTTCCCCCATTAAAATGGCTGACTGGGCGAGTGGTGGAAGTACATCCAGGCATAGCCAAAAAAATTCGAGTAGTTTCACTTCGAGGCTCGGAAGGGGTCCTCGTAAAAAGGCCAATTCACAAATTATCACCACTACCCATAGAATCTGACAACGAGATTGTCCTTACAAAAACACAAGCATCAGTCAACCAACAACCACAACCAACAACTCCGTTACGAGTTACAACAACCTCATCGAGAAGTCAAACAACAAAGAGTACACCACATCAAAACAGTACATATTCAAGAAAGAAACAACTTTACATCTGATATTATTGATACTCGGAATAGTGCAAGTGCTTTTTGCTCCTGTCACATCGTGCCCCGCAGTATGTTCAATCTTGTGACTGAACATGAGTACAATTCAATTTAATTTTAAGAAATAAACAAATAAATTGTTTCCAGAAAATTCGCATAGGTTGCATAAAGCGAAATTTTAATAACGGAAGTATGCATACATACAATTTGTCAACTATGCAAAATAGTTTAGAATGTAAGAATATCCACAACATACTATTAAGCAGTTTCTAAAAATGTATTTAAACTCGAAATTTATTAAAAAGAATTCAGAATAAACTTAATCACCAAAAGTGTAGTTTCTAATTCTCCATCTAATTAAACCCCACCAGCGGTAATTTAATTAGATAATTTCGCTAATCAAGCAAACGCTTAGCCTTACAACCTAAGCACAAAATTTGTTATATTAACACACGCAGTTTGGCTAAACGTCTAACAAACAAATGTGTAATATGCTTTCGACAGTGTGCTGTAGCGTCTAATCAATTAATAGGAAACCTTCCATTCGATTCAACCGTTTGTAAATACTGTGGTGGATTATATCGGCCCTATAAAACTAAGATTCGATAAAATACGCTCAATGAAGAGTTTTAATGACTATATAGTGTAGTCGCCTAGTACTAAAATATTTATTCTCCTCGGTACAAATTAAATACGGCGCCTATGCGTTCAACTTGTACTAATAATATTTATTCCCCTAGATACAAACTAAAAACGGCGACTATGTAAACTGGTAATCATTGTGTGCATTGTACGCTTATTCTTATTGGTTCATTTAAAATTGGTTATAGTACGTGTGATTTGATTGGTTGTTTTGCGTCAAACGTTTTAAAAAAAGAAAATGTAACAAAGAGACAAAGAAAAAAAAGAGGGATACGAGTTAGTCGCGTCATGCAAAACGGTTGATTGTTATTCGGGATAAAATATTATTTTTTTGGAGTTCTTATATTTTAAAAGTAATAAAATTAAGTGTCGAATTATTTATGTATTTTATTCAAGTGTTATTCTAATAAAAAGCCCCTCAATAGCACTTTTCATATGCATGGCAAGCAAAGCCATTCACATAGAAGCAGTGGTTGATCTTACTATAGCTGCCTTCGTTTTTGCGTTGAGACTGCGATGTACTCTGACAACAGTTGCATTTTAATGGACATAACGAGAAGGAGTTCATTAGAAATTTAATCCACCATATTCCCTGCATGTTGAAGGGCTGTGGGAGGTCAATTCGAAGAATTGAGAACAGCATTGTACCAAGCTGAAGCCGTACTAAATTCGCGACCTTTATGCCCTGAAAACGGATTGCACAGATGGCAGCTCATCCAAAAATTAAAACAGGATTTTAGGTTTAGATGAGAAACAGAACACATATCTTCACTTCAGCAACGATCGAAATGGAGATTCCAAATACCAATTTTGACTCCAACCAACTGGTTCTACTTAAGGAAGAATCTCTACCCGGTACCAAGTGGGTACTTGGTAGAATATTGGAAACCATTAAAGCAGATGACAAGATGGTCAAAATACTAAAACTACCAAAACAGCTGCAGGGTAATTCATCTGGCCAATCACTAAAGTTTGCTTGCTTCCGTCAAATTCTAATAATTAAACGATACTCATTTAATGGTGTGCGGTATGTATAGTTCCAAAGTAAAAACAAATTAAAACTCATGTTAAACTCTAATTATTTTATTTAAAAAACAATACAACAGTTTTGATGCTGTAAGTCACTGTCTTAAATGTTCATCTTAAACAATTTTGTGCCTAAGGCACGTTAATTAACGTGTGGATACATTTAGGCCACTGATGAAGACTTTTCACAATGGTGGAGGAAACTTGCCGTTGCGCTCTTATTTTGTGGCAACTGAGATATTCCGTTGCTATAAAAATAATTTGGAATTTCAATTTTATTATGATTTAGTAAAAATTTAGGAATGATTGGCTTGTGGTGTAGGGACACAAACGCCACAAGCTCACTGTTACCCAGACCAATACCAATCAGAAATAATTCAAATTTGTTTACACCTACAATCTTGAAATCTTTCAAGTAAAAAATACGCAATCAATATTCACAATGGTGTGTCGAAATTGCAAAAACCACAAAAAACCTTATTATCAGCAGAAACGTTAAGAACATAAGAACGAGATATGTACGTAGCTCAACACTAACCAAATTTTAAAAATAGGATGAAAATGATTTAAGATTACATAACAAACCAGCCCACTTGTACTTGCAAAAGGCACAAAACAGGAGCAAAAACAAACGAAACACGAGTTTGTCTTTAAATTGAGATTTTTTCTATATGAACTTGAAATTAAAGAGATTATTGCTTGAAGATTTTTAATTTTTCGAGAAGAAGCGAATCTGTCCGTTATTACTGTAGTTGTCTGTCTACATAACAAACAAAAAAAAATTGAGTAGGATACAAGGATTTCCATCTCATTTAGCAATCACCAATTTGCGCTTGAGGAACGAAAACTTTTCCATGAATTTACGACTGTAAAGGAATTAAATAAAAATGTTTCCCAATTCTTTTTTACTACTCACTATTCATAAGTACTTTACACGATAATGGAGAATATATAGTATGTATACAAAAAATATTTTAATTAAAATTTTAAGACAAACAAAATTAATGGCATGAATGGTTGGGTAGAAAAGAAATTATTCATGTTTCACCATTGTTTTCATCTATAGAGTACAGAAGATTTGAACGTAGGGGAATGGATAAACGAATTTTAATTGTTTGAAGTTGTTTGGCGTCTGAATGTTTTATTCTTTGCCTACCGGTTATCACCCATTTAGAAAATTAAGCTGAATTTAATATCTCTTTTGAACAAGATTTGGATGATAAATTAACAAAATGTAAATCTGAAATTATGAGCGAAATTTCCGCAAAAACAAATCTTAGTCCAAATCTAATGCCAAAATAATCAAAATTATTCTCTTCGAATTCGAAAAGGGCATCATCGAATAAAGCATTGAAGTATTTATTTCAGATTGCCAGTGCTAATCAAAAATAATCAAAATTATTCTCTTCGAATTCGAAAAGGGCATCATCGAATAAAGCATTGAAGTATTTATTTCAGATTGCCAGTGCTAGTTTTATTAATTATAATAAGTCTGAAAATTAAATTCAAAAAACTGTTTTCAACCATCAAATTATTAAACAAAATATAGAAAGAATAAAACTATCAAGCAACTACTTTCGATTAGCGCTGACCAACGGTAAGCAGAAAGTAAGTTAAAAGGAAACAAAAATTAATTTCTCTAGGTGCAACAGTAAGAGAAGCATTGGCCCTTCGAGCTACAAAATCAACCAGTCCTTTGGAAGTATAGGAAGTACATATCCTAAAGAGCACACAAGGAAGAATAAAAAATCGCTTCAAACGCTATACGTGAACAAACGACTACTGTACAGTTAATCAGCCAAGGAATGTCTCAAAAAGCTTCAACTGATCTTCGACAAATTTTGCACTCTCGAAGCAGAATTAATTTAAAGGCTAGATGAGCGACATCCATTCAGGGTACAAAATTATTATGACCAAGTGAAGGCAATATATGAAGAAACCAAAACATCTCTTCGTGACGCAAAAGATAAGATAACACAAGGCGAATCTGAAGAAAACAATATTTAGGCCAAAGCACGATTGCAACGAGAAACAGCCGATGTTTCATAACTGATGAATGAAATGAAGACGAAGCATGCCAAAATACGGCGAAGCTAACAAGTTTAACACGGTTTACTGTGCTGCATTCAGCAGCAATCACAAGCAAATTATGGCGAATGCCAATGAAAAGGAATACGAGGAATACTTCGACATGAATATTTTCGGCGAAATACTAGCGGAGTACGAAACGATAGTCATCAACATACAACAAATGCTTGAAACTGTGGAAAAAATTACCTGACTGAGTGGAATACCCTCACTACGAGATGGGGAGACAAGCGGATGTTGGCCAGCAATCAAATCAACAAACTATTGGACTTAACCAGCTTAAGCGTAGAAACAGCAAGCAGCATGAGAACAATGTATGACAACGCCCTAGTGAGACTCATCGCATGTACGAATTAACAGTCAAAAATCCAAAAGAAATCGAGTCAATGAAAAGTTTCTTGGTCTTTTTTTGAAAACAAGGTTCCAATCTCTGTCTACAAACGCTAGAGAAAAGCTCAACAAGAAAAAGGATCCACCACAAACCAACCCTAAGAAGACAACACAACTTCCGACATTGGAGAAAATTTAGTTTGGATTCTGATTGATCCACGCTCCCAAGCCACTTTCATTACCGAATAGAAGTGGTAAATAAACTCAGATTGAACCAAGTAACCAAGTAATTTTACCTGGCTATTCTTAGTGCATGAAATTTCTAGAAGTTTGGTATGATTATTTAATAAGACAAACGAGGTCGAATTGGATCATTCGTATTTAGAACGCGACAGTACGTAAAGATTAAACCGAGTGATTTAAAAAGTGATTTAGTGCAACATAAAAACTAAAAGTGTTACTGAAATAAGTGCTAATATTATAATTAGTGGTTTTGTGAGTTGATGTTGTTACTAAATTGTGTTTTATTATTCACAAGTTGTATTTGTTTGTTTTATTCACAATCTAGTGATTTGAGCCTTTATTGACAAGGCAAAAACTTTTAACAACACTCTAATCTAGCTGTCACCCTAACATTACTCTAGTAAATGCATACACAAAAAATAATAATGCTGACCCCTAATTTGTATTTAAAAGAAATGTCCTTACATATATTGCAATCAAATGTAGGCCCGAATTATTCAAAATTAACGGTTTGGTTTTGACACAACCATAGAATGAAAATTATTTGTTAAGGCTGCTTCTTAATATGAAATTTATGGTGCCTGTATGAAAAATGTTGACAAAAAATTTTTTTTAGTAATTTTGGTAGATTTTCAACAGAAAAACTTGGCTCTAAAGTTACAATGTGCAAATTTATCGAGTTTAAAAAGCAAATTTACGTCACTACAAATTTTTTACAAAGGGTAAACAAAGTTTACCCTTTGTAAAAGGGGTTTTTACAAAGTACTACTAGTAACAATCATTTTTACTTTACTTCTAATTTCTAATTCAAAATATTCAAACTGACATAATAAAGATACAATACTGGAAGAATTGTGGCAGCGACAAAGTCGACGCAACACAAATCACTTAGTTCATTAAATTGTTAACCAATGGTAAAATAAAAATAACTACAAAATTACTCTAATCGTTTTAATTATACATTCTAAATTCCCCATCTAGTAGCTCTGTCCAGCAAATGTACGCGCGCAATTACAATTGTCAAAATTATAGACGTTTTGGCGCCAGTCAAAAACGTATTCGAAATTTTCCTCTCGTAAACTTTGAGCGACATCCCTTGCGCGACATCGGAACTGTGTAGTGTGGTAAATTTATAAGTTTGGACGATAGAGAAATCGTAGTGTCCAGGGAAAACAATTACCTCTATATAAAGAAAAATACTATATTTGAAGAATAAAAAAAGTCGTTAAAGAAAATTCAATGATGCCAGTCATCAACTGTGAATTATTTGTAATGTGGTATATTATAAAAATAAAAATATAATTAATAAAAAAATATAAAAAATGTTTTGTGTTATAATTATTCAATAATTGTCAGAATAACGGCAATACTTCGTGGACTTGGTTCACCTGGAAGTAAAAAATATTTTTACTGTGGATAAATAAATCATAAGCATATTTGTACCATCCCTTATGAAAGCGAGGGGTAACGAAAGCGAGAATGATTTACTTATACAACAGGGAGCTTGGAATAATATGTTGCTTTATATAAAAACATCCACGTGTTCAATTATGATTAGTGAATCATAGGTTGTAAGCTTAAGATAAAAGTATATACATATATTTGTAACATGAGTGTGAGATTTTTAACCACATTGTTAAATTCGTGCCAGTACCAAAATGTATACGTAGACAAATAACATTTCACATGTGTCACAATCATCTATCATCTTGAATTTTAAAAACTATCACAATAAACCTCTGTTAAGCTGAAATATAAATAAAAAGCTCGAGTACGTAATATGTAAAAAAAGCATAAATGAGACAACATTTTCTTTTACTCTTTGTGCTTTTAAATTCAACACAAAGAACGGAAGCTTCAAAAGACAGAATAGAAAGCAAAAACAATTTTATCTTATAATCTAATTTTATATATCTTACGACTACAACCATAATACCGTAACGTACACGAATGGAGGTTTATTTCTCGTTTTATGTGCGTCAACCACCATAACTCCACATTCTGTACCAAGAATTAAATATGGCTCTTATAGTTTCTTGGTACCATTATCTTCATCGAAATTCAACACAACAATATTTTTTTTTTTTTTGTGTATATGAAGTATCTATTTAAACATGAATTGTGTTATGGAAAAAGATTTTAAGCTTTTCAATTTTATTTTTTCTGCCAATTTTAATGTTAGGAGATCGATTCCAGAAAGGTTTGGGAATACAACTCTTTTATACTATAAACATCTAACCTGACAACGATTTTCAGAATCCAACACCCAAACGTTGCATTTATATTCGAACTACGAGTACAGTAAGTAATGGCTCAAGGAATAAAACTTATACAGTGCCGATGTGTACTTTTACCATGTTGAATTTAGATTGCCAGCCATTTTCGGTTTATCGTGCTGTCCCGATCCATAAATTTTGTCTTATCCGGGTATTCTGATAAAGAAAAGAAGGCGCTAGGGAGGTATTACGCGAGATGATCCAAATTAGGCGCGAACTTCGATAAGGCTGTGCGCCTCTGTACAAAGTGTCAATTAAGTCGGCCGTAAGTTCTAACATGCACCCATCCCTTCGAATCATCGAAGGAAACGGTAAAACCTAATTTTTTTATCGCCCGAAAAATCCCTTAGTGTCATATTCCATTGTGAAATATGCCGCAACAACTTCGATCGTCGACCCATAAAAGTCGATTTTAGGTTTGTTTCTCGGATTTCAATTGTCGATTTTTATTTTCAGAAGTTCGACTTGTGACAAAATTGTATTTAGTTTGTTTTGCGGCATAGTACACCATAAAAAAACAAACCAAACGCAATTTAAAATAGTTGTGAATTAAAATTCATATCGTTAAAATGGCATACGACCCATGTGAAACATGGCACCCCTTCCAATTCGATGCTAATCGTAATATTTCATTTATTGCAAATCCACCACAACCGGAAATTTTAAGCGCCGATGAAAACGAAAAATTAGATAAATACTTGTTCGAAACTAAAAAATCTGATTTTTGCTATCTGCACAGCCACCCAGAAATTAAAGGTGTCATCATGTTTGTATTAAGCGAGCTGGTGAAAAATAATCCACTATATATAAAAAAATTTTGTAGTGAACTATTTCAACATTACAATGGAGATTGTTTGAAACAAATTGTTTGTTGGATTATTTGATTTATATGTTAACATTAATTAATTGTTTGATTTTACACAGGTTGAAGGTATTTTGTCGCAAAAAATCAACGATCATAATGTTAGTTCGAGCTCGAGCGCAAAAAGTAGCACAATTATTATTGACGAAACTTATTCAAATTCCGAGAAAAGCGCTCATGGCGGTGAAGGTACTATTACGGGTGTTCGCTTTTGATTGTACATACTTCTATGCAGATGGCAGTGTAAGCCGTTCACATGAAATGTCAAAAATTTTTTTTGTTAAAAAATAAATTTCTATCGACTTGAAAATTCCTACAATCTTGGAATTTGAAATTTATTTTATTTAATATACTTGTCTATACATTTCACTCGAAACTGTTAAAATGTTATCGAATTGTCTAAAACAAATCGGACAAAAATGCTTATTAAATAATTTGGTGAGTTATAATTCGGAATATCGATTTTTCTTTTACCTTTCATCTCCCACTCAGTACTCAGTTTTAGAAGGTGGTTGCATAACTTGTTATTGAAAATTGTGAAAAATAAATCGAAAATTGTGAAATAAAAATGAAAAGTATATTTAAAATATTCAATAAAAATACGGCGGAGGCTGTTAAAACGGCAACAGAGGTTATTCATCAATTAATTCCTTAAATTCTGTTTTATATGACGTCAACATCGATTGACATAACCTCAGACTTTATTTAAATCACCTACCTAAAATTGAATTTATTTATTATTTTTAGAAAGTAATTCCGGCTGCGGCTAAACAGAATTACTCGACGGAATATACAATCGAAATAAAACCAACGAAATTACATAATTTAGAAACAGGCCCAGCTACCACGATCACTGTAACGAAAGATCAGGCATTAAAATATTATCGGGAGATGTTTCGTATTCGGCGCCTTGAGACGTCTGCTTGTAAGTGAAATATAACTGAGTTAAGTTTTAAACTAAAAATTCTAAATTTTAGCTTCCCTGTATAAGGAGCGAGTTATCCGCGGTTTCTGTCATTTATATTCGGGCCAAGAAGCCGTTGCTGTTGGTATTACGGCTGCTATGAGACCAGGTGACGATGTAATTACAGCATATCGTTGTCATGGATGGGCTCTGCAAATGGGAGTTACACCTCTTGGTGTACTAGCCGAATTAACTGGTCGGCAAAGTGGTGCGGCCCGTGGTAAAGGAGGTTCTATGCACATATATGGACCAAACTTTTACGGTGGAAATGGTATTGTTGGGGCCCAAGTTCCATTAGGCGTTGGAATCGCACTTAAGCATAAATATAATAACAAGAAAAATGTTTGTGTTGCGCTCTACGGTGACGGAGCAGCCAATCAAGGGCAAATCTTTGAGGTCTATAATATGGCCAAACTATGGGATATCCCCGTTATCTTCGTATGCGAGAATAACGGTTATGGTATGGGTACAAGTGTTGAACGTGCCTCAGCCAATACCGACTACTATAAACGTGGCGATTATATTCCTGGTATTTGGGTCAATGGAATGGATGTACTTGCAGTTAAAGAAGCATCCCGTTACGCTATTGAGCATTGCGATTCTGGTAAAGGTCCTATCCTAATTGAAGCCTATACATACAGATATTCTGGACACTCAATGTCCGATCCGGGAACCAGCTATCGTTCACGAGATGAAATTCAAGAAGTTCGTCAAACACGGGACCCAATCACTTCGCTTAAAGAAATGATTCTCACTCGAGAAATTGCAGCCCAAGATGAACTCAAAGCGATCGAGCTCGAAGTAAAAACCGAGATTGATGATGCTACGAAGAAGGCACGCGTTGACGCTGAAATATCAGTCTCTGAACTCTCCTATGATATTTATTGTGCCGCCGAACATATCCCAACCGTTCGAAATATGCATCCAAACGATGATCTTCAACACAAACGTGTAGGTCAAGCGGTTAACCTTTAAACTTCCTTTAATTTTTAATATGATTCACGAAAGACAGCATTGTTTATTTTTAAATAAGCGGGTACATTTTGCATTTAAAATACATATACATTTTTAATTTTTCAAATCACTGCCATTTTTGGACCAGTATTCAATAGTAAAAAATTCTCTACCTCTCTCTGGTTTACAATACATTTACAATTTTTAATGTTATGCCTGCTTCTTAATCTCAAGAGATTTTATGATATTTTCTAAGTTTATGAAATTATATTTATTGTACGTTAAAAAGAAAAATCGAAAATAAAAAAGTGATTTTCCACGAAAATAAAAAATTTTAATCCATCCTCTAATATGTATTCACCAAACGAAAATTAGAGAATCCATCTTTTTAGTTTAAAATCCGGCCACCAGAAGCGATACTGGTCTCTAATATTTTTTATTTTAAATTTCCTACGTCGTGTAACGATATTAGATTTTGTGCTTTAAAATTGTTGGTGTTAACGTAGAAGTTATTAAGGTGAGTGGTGTATTCTATATTTGTATTACATATATAATTACAGTTAGAATCGTTATTTGTCTGAATTGTTAATTTCCGTTCGAAGGATGTCAGTTGTCTGCATTCTATAAATGATATATTTTTAATTCCATAATAACCGAACTTTACACGAGCAATATTAATGTGATTACCTTCAAGTCTTGCTCCGTTACGCCTTAATTTTAAGTGACGTTAAAATGATTGTGCACGTTTGAAATTAATGAAGGTGTGCTATCGGTAAAGACATTACCTAATGCCAGCGTTACCACTAGAAAAAATGAGCGTGTATCCATTTGATCTGGGGAAATGTATCAAATTTAAATTTCATTGAAGGTTGGCTTATAAGAAGGCTGTTGACACAAAACTGTTATCAATAAATTTATCAATAGAAAAACAGCGGATAGAAAGAAAATCAGATGGATAGAAACAATCTGAACGTCAAAAACGCTAATCTCATTTATTTTATTAGGTTAATCTGGATTACAAGCCCCTACGTAGTCTGAACAGCCTATAAGACGTCAGTTGTTAAGTAGATAAAGAATACATCTTATAACCATGCTGCTTTTAGTTTAAGTTGATAATCTAAGATCACGATTTCGAATTAGGTACGTTTTAGTAATCGCGATCTGCAAATTACGATGGCAAATTAATTCGGTTTTTATAAATGACCATAATGAGAAATGAGAGTTTCCGCACATTGTACAGCGGCCGGCAGTTTGATCGGTTTTACAATTTGTATTTAGAAATGTGGGCTGGGCGTGCATTCACCTACCGATTAAAAATAGGTCGGCGAAATGAGTCCAAAGAGCTTTGCGATTTCTAATTGATTTAAACGTCGGACAACTGTCGGCCGATTCAGTTCAGTTTACTGCGAAGCGTTATATGTTGTATCGAGAACTCGAAATATGGTTAAAAGGTATTTTCCTTCCAATATTCTCAGCACCTTTTCTTCAGTATTCTAATTTTCTTATTATGGTAAAATTAACAACTATTTTGGGGACCACCGCTGTATGTTACTGGTCGGTAGAGAGCTCAAGCCGATTTTTGAAAATAAGTAATACTTTGACCTTGAGGCTGTACTAAAATTTAGCTGTTAAAATCAACCAATAGTTAAATGATTTTCAGAAAATTACCATTTTCATTTTAATATAACTTGGGTCCATTTACGCAATGTTCTGAAAGACATGAAATTTGTTGAATATACTATATGTACATACGTTATTTCCTTGTACAAAAATGAGATTGAACTACTAAAAAAGTTTTATAATAAACCACATTTTTTAGCCATAAAGATTTGGAAAAGCTGAAAAGATGTACTAGTTCATCGTCTTATTTTTATACGTCGATGATTTTATAAATTTGAGAGGCTAACTTTTTGAAGGCAGTTACTACATCAATTTTCTGAATGTTTTGTGCTGTCGATGGCAAGACCCGTAACCAAAGATGATAACTGGTCTTATCAGCGTTTTGTAGATGTCCATTTTTTACGATCCTGCGATTCTCAATTAAATGTCCGCAAAAACGGAGTTTTGATCAGTGATCTTAGATATTTGAACTCATTCACCTTCTCATATTGTGTATTTCCTGAAACGAAGTCTTCGCGCATCTCCCTTCTTGCTGTGATTATGTATTTAGTCTTCATTTCGTTGATCTGAGGACCCACCATCCTCAGACTAAATCTTTGGAAATTTGATCGGTTATTGATCTATTTGGATGAAAACATATTAATAATTACCCAAGATCAAAATGCCCAAAACCTAGTAGTCGCTGTTCAGCAAAGCTATACACGGTAGTCGTTGCAGTTTTACCGATCTTCCTTTCAGGAACCGTCGTCCACTATTCTGGTATGTCTTCTCTATATCAAATTGTACGAGCTCAAACATGCGTTAGAACAGATAATACCCGCCGTATTTGAGCATTTTGTTGCAGATACCATCCTCACCGGGTGTCTTGTAAAACTTTCCCATTTATCTTCACTGTTTTCGTGATTTACAACCGATAATTTTAAGAATTTAAACAATCAATGCAAAACAAATTTTAATTTATATACGGCTTTTGGCGTTTATACCTCAAGCTTTTGCTTCATTAATTCCCTATCTGAGCGCACTGGGTGTCATTATAATATTCACAAGTTATGTTTACAGTCTTGCATATTTTGGCTTTTAAGAATTTGGTACCAATCTAAGGCGCCCGGCAATCGCCCATGTCCATGCGATTAAAATCCAGTTGAGTGATCGTTGAGTTCTGGATTAGCCCAATTCCTTCTCAGAAAGTTACAATTGGCTTGTTGTATTCGTATAAACTTAGTGAAGTTGTTAGGCCCCAGATCCAGGAGCTAAAGGAAATACTTTATTGTGCTAGTTTTTTGATTTGAGTTTTGTGGATTCATTTTCCAGATGTAGTTGTAAGTTATGACTCGATTATCTTTGACAACAATTTCTCTTTTGCATTTGGTTTACCTGTTTCTTGAATTGGTTGATTTGATTGGCAACTCGTAATTTGGTATTAAGTTATTTTTCCCTCCAAATTGGATGATATCGTCGGTGTAAACTAAACAGATTTTTTCAATGGCTTCTTTCAATTTGTCAGTTCGTGAGTCATTCGTTGAAAGATAGCTAGAGTATTCTTCGATTGAAAGGAAAGTCATAAAATTCTGTATAAAATGTTGACTTGGAAAAATATTGGATGTTAAAATAAATGTTGCCGGCCTTGTGATCGACATTTCAGAAATGACATTATATCCATATCGACATTTTAGAATCAACATTTCGTCAATTGATGTACATATGTACCTGTGACCATTTTGTAGCCGATATTTGGAATCGACGTTTTCAAAATTGGTTTTATTTAATTTTAAAAGAACCGGCTTGGGTCGGCCAAGATTTAAGGTCCTTACTAGGAGAAGCACTAAACGAATTTTAAATTTCCGGATTTCAATTTCAGAACTAGATTAACTAATCTATGGAACGAGTAATATACTGGTTCATACACGTTGAGGGTCCACCCTAAAAGTGATTCAGTCATTCAGGCACTAAAGAAAAACCATTCACCTTGAACAAGACTATGAAACCGCAATATAACACAAAACTCTTCTTGATGTTTATAATCTATGTAGTAACTTATTTGGAATACAACGAACTAGAGTAAACCAAAAAGAAATGTTCAGGATCATTAAAAATGGAAACTTTTCTGTGAAACTATACTTTGTGAGATAAATTGTTTGAAGGAATTAAAAGCCGATCACTGCATCAACCAGTTCATAAGGGGATTAGGTGCGGACATAAGGAGACATATTTTACAATAATATGAATAAACACCTGGAGGAAAGCTTCCTAGGAAATCACAAGTACTACCAACAGTACTAAAACCTAACATAACAGATAAAGGTGTACAAATAGACTCCGGATACCTTCATAATCTGAAGGAGCCTTTAAAGACTTCGATATAATATTCATAATTTTCAAAAATGGTTAATTCCAAAACCATGTCAAGAGGAAGTCATCATTAGTCAATCTGGAGTCCAACCAGTTAGCCTGAATTTCTGACCCACGAGACGCGGATCTTGTAAGGGGAAAGAGTTAACACAACTATAGAATTGCAACTCAACATAAATTACAAATATGCGCGTCATCTAAATACATGGAATCAAGATAAAGGAAAACACATGCAAGAACACGCTCAAACATATTCTAGTTATTTGAGAATATTGTAAATTACTTATTAAGCTATTTTGTATGTATAAAATCGGTAACCGGGCGATTCCACTAGCAGAATTCCACTAGACACAATTCTACCGGCTGCTAGAAATATTTAGAGTATAAATAAACATTTAAATATTTAAAGTATGGCGGCGTTTGGAAGAAACACATCGATACAGAAATATTTGAACGACCATAGAGAAATATGTCACATTCCTAGCAAATGGACGGAAATGAAGGTTGCATTTATGCCTAAGGCGAGAAAACGCTAACATTGCAGTCCCTAAGACCTTAGACCGATTAGCTTGTCTTCTTTCCTATAAACGACCTTTTTCTACAACTGGAGATATTGGCTTCAAGGTGATTACTGATTACCTATATATGTGAATGATGTTGTTATTAGTGTCCGTGGCAAATTAACCGGTACCCTTAGTGAGCTTATGCAAAATGCCCTGGGCATTCTTTCAATATGGGTCAATGGCTATGGGTTGAATGTCAACAATACAAAATCGAATTGGTTCTCTTCTCTAGGAAATATAAACTTCCTCATATCGATCCTTCCCCTTTAAATACCACGTTTTGGATAGAAAATTAAATTGGAAACTTAATATTTTGGAACGGGTAAAGAAAGTTACGGTAGCCCTATACTCTCGCAAAAATGCCATTGGAAAAAGATGGGGGGCTTGTGCCCCACATCTTACATTGGCTAATAACTACAGCCATTACTAAAGAAAAACAATTTACCTTGGGATTCGTCACAGTTAAAAATAAAAATGCCTAATAATCTTATAAACAAGACTATGAAACCGCAATATAACACAAAACTCTTCTTGATGTTTATAGTCTACGTAGTAACTAAAGAACTGAATCATGGAATAAACGTAGCTCTTCTTTGCATTGTATACAAATGCATTGACGTCCTACTGAGGAATTTAATACAAACTTAACAAAATTATGTTTCTTTGTAATATTTGGAGATTTTTCTGAGTAGAATAAAAATTTAAATGAAAATTTAAATTTTGGCACCAACCCAATATAAGGCACCAACTTTTGGAATTTTATTAAACTTTCATCATTTAACCTCATTTAGTCTAGCTGCGAAATTATTCAAGCTTAGATGAACGACAAGCAGAAATTGGATATTGTCGCTCAACGGAGCATACATGATACATTTCTGGTGAAAAATGTACACCACGAAGTTAGCTGCATGAGTTGAACACGTAACGAATTATACACTATATTCATAATCTTGCGTTTAAATTTTTCTCCTGTGAATCATTTTGGTTACGAGTTGAGAATAATTTAACTCATTTAACTAACTTCTTGGTTTACATTTTTCAACAAAAATGTACCATGTACGCACACAGGGAATTACGTCAAACGAAATATTCCCTTAAAACGCTGCCGTGTGACGTCAGTTACGTCTTAAACTGAATTTGAACCGCAATGAATCACAAGACAGTAGTGTCATCTAGAAATTCGTTAGCAAATGTGTCTAAGAGCAGAAAAGCACTCACGTTGAATATATTTAGGTGCTGTTAAACTCATAAGTCGCTTGCCAAATAGAAAACAGAAAAACGCTAATCGATTTTAGAACCAAAACTAACAGAATGGTTGTAATTTAAGCTGGAATCCTTCCAAAAATTAATGGAATGAAAATCGCTACACGAAAATACTATTTCACAGGGCGGTAAATCATGAAAAGGAAGCTGCAACAACCCAAGAAGCAACCTAAGGAAGAAGGTCCTCCAGATATTAAGAGGGCGGGCGGCGGCTTACTATCAAAAACCCCGACGGCCAGTCCGACTCTGCTTTTGAGTGTAAATGCTCAGCCTTGAATCTAAGATTTCGCAAATTCATTAACTTCTATTTTAATTTCATTGAGTTAGCTAGATATAATATTATCGTTAAGGAAATTACGCCTAAACTGTATAACAGAAAATTTGTGATTTGCTACATGCTTGCAGTAACTATGTTTTGAATATTAAACATCTCTTGTTTTTTTTTTTTAAATAATTCAAACTCTATATGTGGGTGGCAAAGATCAAAGAGGCTTAACAAAGAACATTGAACATAATCTTCAGAGTTTCTAATGAAATCTCAATTTTACTTATTTTCAGATGTTTTCAAAATTTCAAAAAGAATAACCATATTATTGAAGCCTTAATGGAGCAGCTGTAAGTAAATTATTGTTTTTCTATTGTGTGGGAAATTTTCTGAAATTCTTGCATGTTTTAGAGATGGCGCGGTCTGTAATCCACCACCTCTCTTACATTAAACATTATTAACAGAAAATGATTAGTATTTTACATTTGTTCTAACTTCCTTTTGATAATAGAGAATAATACAATGGTAAATGAACAATTGTATAAACGATACTACAAACAAACAAAAACGTAATTACATATTATAGAAAGAAAAAAATGAAAAACATTGTTTGAATTTAAATGAACCGTAAACAAGTAGACAACAACAATATATCTACAATACAAGAGAACAAATTATTTAACTACGAACTATACAATATAATCTACCGAGTAAAAGTAAGTCTGGGAAAAAGACATCACAACTCAAACTAAATTTCATATTGGGCAACATCAACAAGTATATTTTACAGCCAATTTGCACGAAATCAAGAGCAATGGAAATAAAAGACAAATAAATATATGTTCCAGACCTATTAAAATCTTCAATTAGATGTAAGAATTGAACAATTTAAATTTTAATCACGAAATTTTTAGTTTTCAAGCCATTCTTCATAAAACCGGTTCACATGAGCAAAGACTACCCTTTCTTATTGCTTCTCACCGCGCATAAATTATGTACTTATGTAGATATGATAATCAAACAACTTTTTGATATCCGCTTTTGAATAAATCTTTATTAATTTTCTTTTATCTCAAAATACAAAAACAATAAAGAAATGTAAAGAAATTATTTATGTATACATATGTACTATCTGCCTGTGATAAAAGTAATACTACCGTTATTTTTAGTGTTTATTATTTTGATTACATAAAACTTTAAAAAAGTTAACTTTATATTGAAGGTAAGTATAAAATGACAAAAATATACGATTATCAATGTTTAACTGTATAATAATTTCAAACAAAACAAAGTTTTAGTGGTTGAATGAAGTGGTTGTATTTTGTTGTTATTTTTTTTACTATTTCAACTTTGTCATAAAATTGTCTGCGACAGGGGATATCCATCGTTTTATATAATACGGGAGATTTTATTTTTATACCCAATACGTTTTTCTTTTTGAATCATAATCAAACAACTCATTGTTTCTATTAAATTTAATGTTAAAGGTGTTTACTCAAAGTTCAACTCAAAGTAAAAATGTGAAGAACTAAAAGTACTGAAATAATCTAATAGATGTGGTGAGCTTCAGATGATGTTGGGTTCTTCAGCTACTTCCGATATCTGAATCCGATATCTGTTTAATTCACAATGTCGAATCTCATGGATGAAAACTTTTGAAGATTCTTCCACAACCCTTACACAGGCTCCTGTCAATAAAGTTCGCTCATCTAAATCATGGAACAATGACTAAAGCACCAAAATATTTGCATTTTGCACTAAGTACAATGAATTTAAGAAGGATCTATGTCCTGCATTTGGACAAATATGTTCTTTTTGCAAAGGAAAAAATTACTTCGAAGCTGCTTGCTGAAAGAAATGGAATAAAAATGATAAACATTAAAATCAAAACCGTGTGAACCGTGAAAATATAGTAATCGCGTGTTAAACCGCGTACTATAACAAGCATTAAAATAGCAGAAAATAATTAGAAGATATAAGATGGCATATTTGATGGATGGATATGGTCTTCTATCAGAAAAGGTCAAACAAGAAGTTGATGAAAATGTCAAACCAGCCATTCAGCGACCTCACCATACACAAATAGCCCATAGAGATCGCCTTAAACAAGAACTTGATGAGTTAGAGCATTCTGGAATAATTCGTAAAATAGAAAAACATACAACTTGGGTGAGTGATATCACTGAATAAGGGTCTAAAATGGCTAAATTATGCCATGATTTTTACTACCTGTGATGCCGCAAAAGGGTTTTGGCAGATACAATTAACCGAAGTCCGTTGTGAGTTAACCTATTTTGAACTCCATTTGGAAGATATATGGCGTCGCATGTAATTCGGAAATTGTTCCGCACCAGAAATTTTCCAAATTAAAATGGCGTAAATTTAGATATTTTGTCCGATGATTCATTCGTTTATGGATCGGGTAATACAGAAGAAGAAGCCACTAAATACCATAATTCTAAACTCGAATTTGTATTTCAAAAGTTACGCGCGAATAACTGCAAACTAAACAAAAATAAACTGAAGTTATGCCAAAAATCCATAAAGTTCTAAGGGAAAGTAGCTGCTATTTTAAATATGAAATCTCTAGAGTACTCGGTGGAATTGGCCAAAAGCTGAAGAAGAGAAATATGAGAAAATAAAAAAAGGTCATTAGTGGCATCGATAATTCTCCAATATGAAACCAATCACAACAGAACGTGATTGCAGCATTGACGATCAGCTCATAACCGGAACCCCAAATCAATAGCTTATGCTACAACGAGAAAAAATGACCCGGAATCTCATAAACTCACATTTCTGCATGCAAAGATGATTTCTTCGTTTACTTTAAGTTAAAATATATTTTTTATCTGGCTGGTCTTCAAGTTAAAATTAAATCTAACGCTAACCAATTCTGGAAATATTTTAGATCTAAACGATAAATTGATGGGTACCCGGCAAATATGTCTAACAATAACACCGACAGCAATGACGCCAAGAAAATAGCTGTTAAATTAATAGCTGTGGGCCGGATAATAAAATACCATATTTTAAAGAGATTGCAAATATTTTGGTGAATCTATTGTGGAATCTCCTTAACATGGTGTTAGTATCCGGTGTGCTTCCAGATAGTTGGAAAATATCAAAAATCACAGCAATCTTTTTTAAATCGGGTAAAAGAGAAGACATTACATGTTACAGAGGGATTTCAACATCAACATCCACAAATTTAGTGGAACTTACTACTAAAACTAAAAAAATCAAGAGTTACCTCGGGGTTCCCTCAACGATCACACATTGCACCCTGGATATTTCTTGTTTTCATCGACCGACTTACAGAACGGTTATACAAAATTCTAACGTACTCATTTAGATTTGTTACTGACCGATTACAATAAGATATTAATGGTTTAGTGAGTGGTGTGACCGCAACTCATTACATTTAAATATCAAAAAATGCAACATTATGTCGTTTCACAGAGAAAAAAATCCTATAATCGATACATATAAAATCAATAGCAGTGAATTGCAGCGTGTTTGTGAAACTATCGATCTGGGGGTCACATTCAACGAAAACATAATGTTTAACAGGCATATAGATAATATCATAGCCAAAGCGAACTCAATGCTTCGGTTTATCGAACGATTGAGCTGGTAATTCCAAGACAAAACTAGAGAATACACATATTGAAACTTTTGGTGATTAAATTCAACCGTCATTCCAATAGAGAATTGTCGTCATGTCTTGCTCTAAGCGAGACCTTATAGCAACTTTTTCAGCGAGAGCGTTTGTCGAGGAAGTAGCAGAAAGAGGGAGTTAATAATGGAAGATCATTATTAATAAAGATTGAAGAAAGTGTTGGAGACAAAACGGATCAGAGGTGTGAGCAGAGGATGTTAATTCATTCACCACGATTGGCGAAAGAAAAGAAAATTCTCAATCCATGAAATCAGCCATGAGTCTATATTGGTTCCAACTTATATAGCAAAACTTTATGCCATTCGCGATCGAAAGCCTTCGAAATGTCATGTGCTATAATGCTATAAATTGAGCCTCACCAGACAGATGGACATTGGCTATTTCCCAGATAGATGGGAAAATACCTGCAAGTTTTCCTGCAATCGATGATTAGTAGAAAAAAACTACTAACATTTTGTAGAGGTATATCTAATCAACTGCTTTCCAAGAAATTCTCCTGAATTCTTAGAAAAACGAAACTAAATTAGAAGGTCAACCAGTGTTGGAAGATTCTCATACTTGCCGCATTTGACTTTTTCGACTGAATTCAGGGTAACGGATTTCTGAACAAGCTGTACGGAGTAGAATTTGTTTCTCTATCTAGACATTTCTTTAGAAATGAAAGAAATTACTTTAGTTCAGCATCCGAATTTGGTACAAGGGGTGAGAAGCGTCTTTTGTATATCTTACTAAGATTGAATTTGTACCCTATTCCACTTTTATTACAAATCGCAAATCTTTTGGGGTACAATTTTGTTCTTGAAAAAACAAAAGACAAAAATTCTATCGAACATTGATAGGGTATACAGGATGTTCTAACGTTACAATTTTACGCGCTTGCATTAAATTTGTAATGTCAAACAAAGTACAATTAGTACATAAAAAAGAAAAGGATGAAATATTAACTAACTACAGTGTTAAGCTCTTTTTTTTGTGCAACCGAGCATAAAATTAGTTCGAGATTCGAGATTTAAATACTGTTACTATTTTTGAGGTTCCACTTCTCTGACATTTATTCCATTTATTTCTTTACATGTGTGTTGCTTCGTTTGTATTTTGTGCTTCGTTTTGTTTTTGTTTTACATTTTTTTTGTTTTTTTTTTCAGTTTGTGTATTATTTTTAAGCAGACTGTCAGACAGTGAAGTTATCGTCGACTATAAAAATTTAATTTTAGTGTTTTTAATTAAATTCTAAATAAAAATATTAATATTTTACCTAGCTACTGATAATAATTTGTGCGTGTGTGATAATAGCAGTGGTTTTAATTAGTAATTTTATTGTAAGTTTGATTAATGGAATTTAAAAAGAATGTTTAGTTTTTTTTCTCAAGTTAGTTCAGTTCGGGCTTACTTTTTTTTCCATATACATAAGTACTAGCTACATACACTTTTTATGTAATAACATTTTTAGATGACGTTTGACATTTTACATCGATTTTTTTTGTTAGTTCCTTTAGTAGTGTATAGTGTTGTGTTAAGTGATTTCTGGCTATAATATTGTAATATTATTATGTGATACGTGAAAGTTTTTCTTTTATGGAAGAGAGAAAATTTTGTTATTTTTTATAATAAAAGAAAATTTAACTACAGATTAAAAAGAAGAAGAAGAAGAGGAAGAATGGCCTCAAGAAATAAATTTAATTATGTTTTAGAAAAGATAAGTAATCAATTTTTATGTGGTTTTATGGTGAATAAAATGAATTTTAAGGTAAGTTGGTTATAAAAATATTATGTATAAAAAATGTGTGTTTGACCTAAATTACTACGAATTAAATTTACTGAGAATTTTAACCTCACATTTTAAGTTTTTGTTTATGTTATTTATTTTATAAGTAATTTTCTTCTATGTTATGTTGCACAACTTTAATTTAATTTATGTTATTTCATTGAACACAAAATAAGTAACAAAATGAAATATGTTGTTTATATAAATTATACAATAAGTACAATAATGCTAAGTGCGATAAGGCGTGAATCATTCATTATTCGCTATTTTTTGACATTACTCTTATGTATGTAGAGAATTAGTAAAAAAAAAGGCAGTGACCAGATGTCTAAGAATAAGAATTATAAATGACAAATTTTGTCTGTTGCTTTTATGCTAGGCGTTGTCTAGATTCTAGAAATCGATTAAGAAGCGAGTTTGTGAGTTTGATGGGGTGTACATTTCATAAATTGCGTATTAAATTAAACAGTGTTTGCTTTATGGCAATGAATATATTCATTACCATTCGTGTTTGGAATGTTAAATATTTTGATGGAGGGAAGGAAGTTCATGAATTTTTGTTTTATCGAAAATTAAGCTATAAAACGAATTTATATTAGATTAGAATAGTATTAGAACACGAGGAACTCGATTGAGATAACGAAAACTCGACAAAACTTGAACCTTACATGAAAAATGTAAATAGTTTTAACCTTTTAACCCTTATGTTTACAACCGCATACACGGGTAGGTTTTCATTTTTAATGACCAAAATTTTATTGATTTTGGTATCGAATCGACATGAATCCTTTAGTAGCTTAACAATTATAAGTTCTGATTGGCATTTCAAGAAAAGTTTTTCCTAAACGCAATTTTTAATGGTTTTTAGGATAGATATAACCCCCACAAATTGACAACCTAAGTAATACCTGGGTATGTAACTAAACCTTAACACCGTACACTACATGAAAATTTAAAAGTAATAAATAGAAAATTTCATATGATTCAGTTCATTATTTGTTGATATAACTTAACATATGTCTGCGCCTTAGATTATACTATAGATAGAACAACTATCAAAATTTCAATACAAAACGAAAATAAAAAGTGAAGCCGCAAAGGTGGCATGCCAAAGCGAGATGAACAAATAAATAAAACGAGATGCGCATATAAGACCACAAATAGGATATTTTAGTCATTCGTAAGTGCAATTTTGTGTCTTAAAGTTATAACTTAAAAATATCAGATTTTAAATTAAAAAAACAAAAATAAGTTTTTATTTTTTATAAAAAATGAGAAAGTGTAATGTTTATGGTTGTGAAAACTCTGATGTAATAAAAAAAAAGGAAATTTCTTTCCATAGGTAAGTTTTTCGATAGTGTCAATAAACCGTTTTTTTGCATTTACTTAATAACGGCATGATTGATTTTATTAGCATTACACAAATTTATAGTGTACACGTGCATAGTTAATACTATTTAATTAATAATTTAATTAATATTAATTTTAATTCAAAAAAATAAGTGGAAACAATAAAATTTTTCTAAAAAAAAGTTAAAAATCCACGTGCTATATTTGTAAACAATAACAATACAAGTATAGTACAGTTGTGTTAGTATAATGTAGTATAATGTAAGAGCTGTGTTTTTACAAGGTTTTTAAGTTTCATTCGGCTCGAAAACCCAGTGGTGTAGTTAAAATTATTTTATTTATTATGTGCGGTGTGATTATTTTCGTTAGCCGATTATTAATTTTTTGGCTGATTTCAAATTTTTTTTGATGTTCAGTTTTTAATAAAAATTCATGCCCATAAAAATATAAATAAATTGTATCGCAAGTTAACAAAATCAATTATGGTTTTATAGTTTTATACATCTGTATATTGTTATATAATTTTATGTAATATGTAATTGTATACGTATATTAAGTATTTGTAGCAGGTAATATTTTAGTAATATAAAAAACATTAAAATTAGTTACTTTAGTCACTTCTGATATTCTATCGCGTAGAATTAAGACAGGTATAATTTCAATGTATGACGTATGACCTGATATAATAAACCCTTAGATTATCTAAGAATAAACCGAAATCCTTCAATTTTAAATTTAAATAATAGCACTGTGATTCAGTCGGGAAAAAATTCCTACCTGTTTTATTTTTCCTTCTGCATTTAACCAACGTCATAAATATTTATTGCATTCAAAACGAAATGGCTGTAATAAAAATATTACATACCTTTATGTAACAAAAATATCTTCTTACCTGCTAATTTATTTTTTAATTTTTTATTATCCTGTGAGAAAGATAAGGATTAAGGTTGTCACTTGTCAACTACATTCGCTTGGATTTTTTAAACCAATATTGCGGTTATTTTCAATTTTCGACATAAATTTATTCCTACAATGACAAAATTATTAACAAAAAAACAATTTTTATATTTTGTGGCTCGACTGTTGAAATTGGCCGACAAATGATGAAAGTATATTTTCTATAAGGAAAATTGGCAATTTCAACAAATTTATTTAAAACTATTATGGTTTTCATAATTCAAAGTATAATTTTAATAATTTTCTTTTTTTGGGAATAACGATTTTTTTAAAATATTAAATGTTCGGTTTAGAAATCCGGTCATACGTTTTACGTATGACAAAGCCATTTCTTTTAAAATCGGGGAGGGGGGGGGGGTCTATCATGAAATTTGCCGAATAACTCAATTATCGAATAATATGATTAATCGAATATTTTTGCTAACATAAAACTAAAAAACGAGTCGAATATTCAATTCGGTTATTTAGCTGACGAATATTTGATTTGATGTTTATGTTTAACTTAGTAATGAATCTAAGCTAACGTCTAATGCTAAAAAATTTTCTGCGATTCACGGGCATGAAATTACGAATTGACTAAAGATTTATTAATCAAAAAATTAATCAATGTTGTTAATTCAAATACAGGTTTCCAAGAAACAGGGATATTAGGAAGAAATGGCTATATGCATTAAAATGGAAGAATTGGTACCCAAAGGATCGTGATGTTGTATGCTCAGAACATTTCAAAAGTATCGATTTTAAACCTGGTTGTATCCGAAGGATATTAAAAAGCGATTCAGTTCCTTCAATCTTTGTTTATAAAAAAGAGGTAAATATTTAGTATTGTATAAAGAAAACATGGATTGTAGATCAGTCAACATTAATAATAGTTGCATTTCTTAGTACAATTTTTATTGTTGCTTTCAATGAAAACTTCGATCGGATTCGGATCACTCGGTTTCATGAAATGCGGCTAATCCATCTATATTAATATGTGTTTATTTTAAGGCCTCATAACCTTTACTAAGCAAATTCGCTCATTTTTTATGTTATACATTTTGTGCTACTTTCATTAAATGATTATATAAACTTTTGACCATTTAAAATATGTTCATCATAATTATTAATGCACCAGTCTGAATTATTAATGCACCAGTGTAAAACTTGTACGTTGATTACATAAAATGCATTGATAAATTTAATTACGGAATATAAAGTATCAACGAATTTGCTTAGTGAAAACGACGAATATTTTAACTTGAATTAACTAACCACTTTGAAATTATAAATCAAAATATCCCTGATTATAATTAAAATATATCTATTTAGGTAAAAAAATGTAGGCGCCCTCTGGTTAGGATTCTATCACCGGAATCGAATGTAAAAATGCCAGATACTGTGAATAAAGATGAAGCCTTCAACTACTCTTCA
Source organism: Tipula vernalis (assembly GCA_958295665.1). NCBI lineage: Eukaryota > Metazoa > Arthropoda > Insecta > Diptera > Tipulidae > Tipula > Tipula vernalis. Next base: position 379,988 of record OY282558.1, read on the forward strand.
ACTACTGATGAAGGTACTGTGACAGAAACTGCAGGTGAAATTGTTGCTGATAAAAATTTAGAAGTTAGTTAATTAATTTTGCGAAACTAAATTGTAACAACTTTTTTTAAATAATTTAATATTACTTAGGCATTAGCAGATACTACAACATCTGATGATTTGAACGCTACTTCTAGTGGTAAAGAAAATTTACCAACAACCCCGAAGAAATCAAAAATGACCTACAAAAGAGCAATGAAATCATCTTCCGATGATGTTCTTTCATCAGCGACTAAGAGGCAAAAATTAAGAAAATTAAGAGTAGCAGCTGAAGTAAAATCCAAAAAAATTAGAAAACTTCACCAAACTCTTCGACGTCGAAATTTTAAGATAAACAACTTAACTACCCTTATTCGAGACTTAAAATCTAAAAATTTAATTTCAGAAGATGACAGTTTAATTTTAAACCAATCCAAAGGAATCGGAAAGGAATTATTCAGTGTGTACAGAAAGAAATTGATGCGAAGGAGCATGAAAGGAATAGTGTATAGCGAGGAACTTAAAAAATTTGCCTTGAACTTGAATTTTTATTCACCGAAAGCGTATAATTATGTTCGAAGAAACTTAGATTTATGTTTGCCTCATTTAAAAACCATTAGTCGTTGGTATCAGTCGGTAAATGGCAATCCTGGATTTACAGAAGAAGCATTTACCACTCTTCGAAAAATAGTTGAAATTGCAAAAACTAAAAACGAAAGAGTTATCACTAATTTAGTTTTTGATGAAATTTCGATTAGAGCTCGAAGAGAATGGGATGAGCATAAAAAAAGGACATGGGGTTACGTAGAAGTTGGTTCAGATCCTGAATGTAATAAAATGCTCGCACAGCAGATTTTAGTATTTATGGTAGTTTGTATTAATAAACATTGGAAAATACCTATTGGATATTTTCCGATTACTTCCTTTACAGGAGACCAAAGAAAAAATGTAATAGAAATTTGCTTAAAAAATCTAATAGACACTGGGGTTGAAGTAGTAGGCATTACCTGTGACGGTCTTCCTGCGAACCTAACGGCCGCAAAATTATTAGGGTGTAATTTAAAAAGCCCGAACCTTTATTCTTCTTTTAACATTGAAAACGTTGGTAGTTTTATGTTCAATTTAGACGCGTGTCATATGCTGAAATTAGTCAGAAACTCTTTTGCTGAAAGAGGTCCTCTTATCGATATCGATGGTGGTACTATAGATTGGAAATATTTAAAAAAATTATACGAAATACAAAATGAACAAGGGCTGCATTTTGGTAATAAATTATCATTAAATCATATAATGTTTGCAAAACAAAAAATGAAAGTGAAATTGGCCATGCAGACCTTAAGTAATTCTGTGGCAGATGCATTGTTATATTTGAAAACAAAGGGACATGTTGATTTTGTAGAATGCGGTGCTACTATAAAATTTATTAAAAAATTTAACGATATTTTTGATATTTTGAATAGTCGAAATATCAAATGCAACAATCTCAACAAACCTATTTGTTCTTCAAATATTGATGAAATCAAAAAATTTTCAAAAGAGGCTGTTTTATACATAGAATCATTAAAGTTTAAAGATTCTATGGAACCTGTATTAGAATCTAAACGGCATACCGGATTTTTAGGTATTATTTTGTGTTTGAAGAATCTTGAAACTATTTACGATAAATTTATTGAAAGTGGACTACTGGAGTATGTACCGATGTATAAAATTAGCCAAGACCATTTAGAGTTGTTCTTCTCGTCAGTTAGGTGTCGTTTAGGCTATAACAATAACCCAACAGTTAGACAGTTTGCCGCTACTTATAAAAGACTTTTACTACACGTTCAAATTCAAAATACCACCGGAAACTGTTTTCCACAATTAGACATTTCAATACTACAGGTAAATATATTCAAATCATCAGTCAAGCTCATAAATGAAACCTTATCTCAGCGACAGACATTTTTTTCTGATCAAGATTTAGACCAAAGCGAGGAAAATAGTGATGTAACGGACCAATCAGGATTGCACTTTATATCGCAGCCAGCAGTAATTTGCGACCAAAATCAGCCTGAGAATTTAAATGGCATTGTAAATGTAGACCTAATACATCAACCTAACATAGAACTAACAGAATACCAGACTGACATTGTAGAATACGTTTCAGGTTTTGTGGTTAGGCATTTATACACCAGAATTGAATGCGATTCTTGCTTGAATTTATTACAATCAGATCAGGATAAACATTTAATAATAGATATAAAAGATAGAAATAATAAATTAAAAAAGCCATCATTCGATGTAATAAAAATTTGTAAATTTATAGAAAAGGAAATCAGAATAAGTATTAAAAGTCATATTGCAATATCTAGAATCATTTACAATAAAATAATCTTAAGGGCCCAAGAAAGATTTTGCAACAATACCGTTTTCTTGGAAGCAGAATGCCACAGAAATTTGTTAATTAGGTGTATAGCAGAAAAATATTTAAACATACGATTTCACTATATAGCAAAATTAGAAAATAAAAAAACATCACTGCGATCTTTCTACACAAGAATAATTAACTTTCAAGGAATGTGATGCGTTAATGTTTTTTTAAAATTTAAGGTATTATGTAATTAATTAATTTTTAAAATAAAATAAAAATTCAATAGAAAACAATTTGCATTTGTATATTTTTCTGTTCCCTTCTTATTATATCAAATTGCTCCGCCACTGCGCGATTCAGTCATACGTTAAATATTGTTATCTCGTTTTCTTCTTTCTCTTTTCATGAAAAATCAAAACATAAATAAACAAAAACGGCTTCACAACAAAAATTGTTTTGTTCTATCTATAGTTAATCTAAGGTCTGCGCGCAGACTGGTCTTTTGCAATTTTCACAATTTTTCCGGGTCGATCTTCTCTTAGAATAGAAGTGATAGTTTCCTTTTTGCATGATTTCTACCGCTTAGTATGGCACAACATACATACTTTCAATCCCAGATTTGGTAGCGAAATGTAGCGTTACTTGCGGGTTCTTGGAACGCTTACTAATTTCAGGCAACTACATACTCGCATAATTATTGTAAAAATTTACGCCGTTGACTGGAGTTTTTTTTCAGGAATGGATTATTTTCTAAATTATACACTTGGGTGCAAAAAATTCGCACATTGATAAATTTTCACCAAAATTTCAAAAATGTCAAAAAATCCAATGTTTGTTTAATTTTCTTAAATGCAGATTCGAAGTATAATATAACCTCACATGTAACTTCCACGAAAGTAAAATGTATACAGTAGGCTTTCCAAGCATGCATAATGGGTAGCAATTAACCTCTAAAAATAATTCAATAAAAACAATACAATAGCATATCCCTAATTCGATCGTTCGGAATTGTCATTCACAAATCAACGCTTAGCCTGAACGGTCTTTCATCTATTACGTCTTCATCCGAAACAAGACAATGAATACCACACCAGAGGTAGCCGCTCAAGTGGTTGCACTAAATGATGCGGGGCAGAAGCAAAGTGAAGTGGCTCGACAACTAAATTTTACGACAACTAAACGACGGCGACAAGGATCTGGCCGACCTCGTGCTACAACGCAGCGTGATAACCGCTTTCTTGTGACTACTTCGTTGCGAAATTGTCGTTTGAATGCGGTTCAACTGGGACAGCGGCTCCAAGAAGTTCGTGAATCCGAAGTCAGTCGGTGGACAGTTAGAAGACTTCAAGAATGTAATCTGACTGCACACAGACCAGCAAACGGGCTGAAATCGACCCCAGCCCACCGGCGATCCCGCCTTCAGTTCGCTCGAGAGCATTTGGATTGGAAAGAAGAACAATGGAGAACAGTCATATTCTCTGACGAGTGCAGGATGTGTTTACATGGCAACGATGGGCGAGGAAGAGTGTATAGAAGACCAAAAGAGCGATTTGCACAATGTTGCTTTGAAGAATGAGTCTCATATGGCGGCGGATCATGCATGTTCTGGGGAGGCACGTCATTGGAGGCGAAGATAGATCTTGTGTTCATCTCCGAAGCGAATACTGGCCGTCGATCAAGAGGATTTATTTCTCAAAGGTACATTGAGGAAGTACTCGAGGACTACGTCGTACCTTTTGCCGGTTTTAATGGTGAAAACTTCGTGTTAATGCAGGATAATGCGAGTCCACATACATCTGGTAGAGTTTACCAATACCTTTAAGAGGTGGATGTGCCTGTTATGGAGTGGCCAGCTCAAAGCCCGGACCTTAATCCCATCGAACATTTATGGTAAGAGCTGAAAAAAAAGGGTTCGATCCAGAGATGTTGTTTGAATGAGTCTCCAGGAGCCGCAACAGGCGATCGCAGAGTAATGGAAGGTGATACCTCAAGATTTGGTGAAATCGTTGAAACATCGAATGCAGGCTGTCATTCGGGCTAGGGGAGGAAATACTTCTTATTAATAAAAATGTTTTTTTTTGCTGATTTCCATGTTTTAATTCGATTTTTACCACTAATTTTCATGCTGATAAATTCACAAAAAACGTGTACTTCAGATGTTGACCCCAAAAATCACTTTGTTGACACGGTATAAGTACAAAAATGGTACCACTGGATAGGTGTTGAAATCGACTTTGAATCTGCATTCAAGAAAATTAAACAAACATTTGATTTTTTGATATTTTTGAAATTTTGGTGAAAATTTATCAATGTGCGAATTTTTGCACGCAAGTGTATGTACTTTTATATGTGTGCTGCTAAAGCTGCCACATCCAAAATGTTATAAAAAAATCCCAGTGGCCAGCGATTCGTCCTCCTTATGCATAAATATTCGTCCAGCATTTTGTCCATGTTATCTGTTATAATCTAGGCTCATTGATGGTTTATTGGCCGACCCTTGTATTTCCCTATCATAAACCACCATAGCTTTGCTTTTTTTGGGAATAAACTGTGATGTTGTTCGAAAATTCGAAAATAGACGATTCCACACATTGTAGGTGGTAAAAAAACGTCTCATGTAATATTTCGACCACTCCCACCAAACAGAATGCAGCATAAATCTTTAATAACATACGTTCTCCACTTTCTCTGAATGAGTTTGGAGTCATTACAGTGTAGATTTGCCCTTTCAATGGACACGAGATAGTGGAGTCGTACACCCGCAATACTTTAATTCCATATCTGGCCGGTTTTGATGGAATGTACTGCATGAAACTTTTACCTGAAACAGCTGCTGCTTTGCCAGCAAATAACCGTTGCGCACGAGTGTTCCCATTAACAAATCTGATATATCGGCTTATCGTATAAAAACGCTGAACACCCATCGTAGCGCAATAAAGGGGATGAGAACTAGATCTCCACAAATCTAGTACAGTATTGTGCAAATTAATGCGAACAAAATAACAAAATTTTTGTATTTTAATCTATATTTTATTTTAAAAAAATTCATATATGTATTTAATAATTTATGTGCCTTTCTTTTTTCTGTATAAGGTCATGTATTCGATTTGACATTGATTCTACTAAATTTTGGCAGATTTTATCTGTAATGTCCGGGTCATACCAAATATTATTGATAGAGTTCTCCATTGCCTCTAGTGTACTGCAATCCATCTTTCTTAATTTTGCCTTCATAATTGCCCACAAATTCTCGATGGGGTTGACATCAGGCGAATTTCCAGGCCAATCCAATGTTGTAATGGAATTGTCAGCAAAATATTTTTTAACAGCCTTGGATGTGTGACAAGGAGCCAAGTCTTGTTGAAAGATTGGGTGATTTCGTTTTTTCATGTTTTTTAATATTGGAACCGCATAATCCTTCAAAACATCAATATATTGAGCTGAATTCATCATCCCAATAACTGGGCATAATGGACCAACACCATTAAAATTAAAAAATCCCCAAAACATTTGTTTTATTGGATGTTTCACAGTTTGAACAAGGTGACCCGCTTTAATCGATTCACCTTTACTGCGACGCATATATTGTGAGCGTTGACCGTGCACTTCAAAATGACTTTCATCAGAAAACAAAACATTTTTCCAATTGTCAACTGTCCAGTCTTTATATTTTTTGGCCCATGCCAATCTTTTGGTCTTCATTTTTGATATTAGAAGCTGTTTTTTGTAGGGCCTTCGTGCAAATCTTCCAAATTCCAAAAGTCTTCTTCGCACTGTTGATGGATCAATGTTAATTTCAGCATGTTGTAACTCAATGTTTAGCTCAGCACTGGTCTTTGTAGGATTTATAATACTATTTCTCAGCAAAATTTTATCGTCTCTTGAAGAGGTCTTCCGCTTACGACCACATTTACCCTTTCTTTTCGGTGATGTGGACAAATTTTTTGAGGAAAGCCGTACAAATTTATTAACAGATGTCAAACTCACTTGGCACTCTTGGGCAATTTGCCCTTTGAGTCATAGACGAGTATTTACTCTGTGTGATAATTTTTTCGCGAACTTTAACCGTTAAATCCATTATTAAAGGTAGAACTTGTGTATGTATTTTGATGCGTGCAATGTGTTATGATCGACTGAAATGTTTATTTCACAACTAACGAAATGCGAAGTAATAAAGATAATGATTGTTAACCTTGAGCATAAACTACAAAAATATATTGATGTAAAAAAAAGGAAATTTACAGTTTTATATGACGAAATTTAAAGTATTCATTATGATTTTATTAAAATATTGCTATGTTCGCATTAATTTGCACAATACTGTATATGTTCGTTCTTGGATCGGCTGACACGACAGATCTCTGCCTTATATTCCAAAGGGTTCGAGGGTTCCAAAGAGTCGTCTTCTTCAGGAACAAATTCAGCTAGATATGGTTCTTCATAATCAGATACTGGGTCATCTTCATATGCTGGCAATACGGTGTCGTTTTCTTGATTATCTGGTGTCGGTATGTTAAATAAATGTTCATCCTTGTAAAACAATAATACTACGTAAAATGTACACCAAGTTAGTTTTCAACATTTCAACAGAAATAGGTCACTTTCTGTTTAAAGTTTTAGGTCCATTTTATTTCTTAGATAATTAAGTACCCCGTTCTTCACAAGAAAATTTCTCCCATGCTTGTGAAGATAACGACATCTTCCACGTATCACGTTTATTATTCTCGTATTTTTTTTTAAAAACGGGAACTAACCGAAATTCATTAAAATGTAACGTTATAATTAATTAAATAGTTTATTATCAGCCCTATTCCCATAGTCGCATCACTTCATGTGATGTGATAACTATCACATCACTTCAAGTATAAATTGGTATTCTCTTAGTCGATTCATATGACGTGATACGACAAATGACAGAAACTGTACATATCTGGCAGCAATAAAAATATCCTTACAACTGACGTAATATGGTATTTGACATTTATAGATCTATCACTTATAAATTTCAGGTGATGAATATATGAATATATATATATATATGTTTAACTTTTTATACGACTAAGAGAATATGATTTCAAGTGATAGTTATCACACCAAACGATAATGTTCGCTTCAATCGACTAAGAGAATACCAAAATTAAAGTGATGTGATAGTTATCACATCACATTAAGTGATGCGACTATGGGAATAGGGCTGTATGTTGTAACGTATTACGATTGGCACAATCTCACAACAGACTAAACAATGCATCTGAAAACAGAAAAAAAAATTCAAGCTAGCTGATAAGTCCACAATTTTACATTCTACCCGATAATGCCCAGACATTACCCGGCAAGTACAGTTGCTACATCGAAAGTCAAAACACAATTTCTCGATTGCGTTCAAACTTCAAACTTTCAAGCTTCTTCATTTGTTAGTTTCATTACGGTAAGTTTTAACCTAATGACATTAATGAAATCTCTCTTTATTTTTAAGACTTTTATGGTATTTGCATTTACACAATAAAAAATATAATTTCGGGTTTCCAAACAAAAAGGACAAAGTTTTACAAAGAACATACAACTATCACCTATGGGTTTACCTTAACTGCAGATAGGAGCGGATCTAGGCATTGTCTAGTAGGTAGTAGGCGAAAAAAAAATTTAAAATTTAATGTAAGGTAAAAATTACGATGTAACACTATGATCAAAAAGTAATAAGACTTTTTAAATAAAACATTAAATCCTTGACTTCCTTGACGTGGTGTTTATTGTTAGACGTCAAAAGACGTTTATCGTCCTCAACGCATTATCTGCCTTCTTTGCACAACTTAAACGTTCCCTAATTACATAGATCTAATAACCGTAACCACTATCACATCTGAAAAAATTTATATAATTTATAAAGCAATTTACACTTCATGTATTATGAAAGACAAAAATAATATTAGATTTAAATCAATTTACCTCCTCTCAATGTCTTCGAATTATGTGTGGTATTTTAAAAGAAAGTAAAAATAAGCGAGTATTAAAAATAAATTTCACTAATCCATTATATGTTGTTGAAACGCTTATGATATAATTATCGAATGTAATTGACAAAATATTCATCGATATATGTATGAGAGATCTGTTTTAGATGATACCGGATTCAACTTCTATCTCGACACATTTTCTTTAACTTATAGTCATTAATTAAACGGACCTTTTTATAAAGCATTAAGTTATTAATATTCGTAATGGTCATTGGTATAGACGGCACGGGATATCAAATTGTCAATACATATAATTTTTTTTTTTTCAGTTTAACTTGATTAGAAAGTTACATTAATTATAGTTATTAGAGTTTTTGTTTTTGTTTAGAAAGATTTAGTCAAATTTTATGCAGGGAAAACTTTTCAATATCCAAAATAGCACCTTCAAGTTTTATAATTCATTGACTTAATCAAAAAAAAAAAATTTCTTTCACGAAAACAATAAATAATCAACATTTAAGTTTAATGTTGAATGAAGTTTAATGATTAACTTATTGTACAACAAGAAGTAGGTTTAGTCTTATATTCTCAGAATTATGAGTAATTTAATTTGATTTTGATTTTTTAATTTAACTTAATTTTAATATACACATCATAACAAACCTAGGTAGCGTCAGAATCATTCGAATATAAAATTGGATTAAATAATTGGGCGCTTCCGGGCCTCGTCATAACATGTTGGCATTGAAAATTTACTGATCGATAAAATTACGATTCAACTGTCACTGTGGCACTATTCTGGTTTTCCCGGGGAATTGGAATTTAATTATTGTAATTTTTGTTAGTGTATTTTGGTATTATTTTTTCCAAAGCATACTGTGGCGATTGGTATTTATTCAAATTTTGGGAAAAATAATTCCGTTTGTAATATTACTGCCTACTAAAAAATTCCCAAAAAAATTTTTAGGGAAAAATAAACAATAAAATTGCTATGAAATGGAATTGTTTTTTCCCAAAATTTGAAAAAATACCAATCGGCATAGTACGCTTTGGAAAAAATAACTCCAAAATACACTAAAAAAATCACAATAATCAAATTCCAATCCCCAATTCCCCGGGAAAACCAGAATAGTGCCACTGTTGTCCTAAATTAATATATACATGATAAATATGAATCAAATGCTATCGGAAAACAATAAGTTGGCAAAGCTGAAAGTGCGTTTTAGGTCGTTTGTATAAGAAAATCCAAGTAGCTAAATTTTTCCTGTAAATATTAAGACCATCAGCAGCCTTATTCTCTATAAAAAAATAAAATAATGTGTAAATAGGAAAAGTGTAAAGTTTTACACATCTAAAGTTTACTTACATATAAGTTTATCTTATTTGACTAAAATCACATTCTTTAAAAAGATATTCAGCCGTAAACTTTATCGGCAATTAAGCACAAGTGTCATGTTCGTTTTTATCGGGTTAGCCCCTTAATCTTGCATTACAAAATCTTGCATTACAAAATCTTGCATTTCAAAATCTTGCATTACAAAATCTTGCATAACAATTTCCCGTACATTTATAGAATCGCGCGCGCGATTCTATAAATGTACGGGAAATTGTTATGCAAGATAACAAATTGCTGAAAAATTGGACGGTGGTTCCACAAAAATTATATTGGGGGCCTCAATCATACACCAATATATATGCCACAATTGTGGTCTATTGCCGATGCAGATGTAGGATCAGAAAACTTCGCGAGATTCTATAAATGTACGGGAAATTGTTATGCAAGATAACAAATCGCATTGACAAAATTCTACTGTATAATGATAATTGCAATCATATAGTAACAATAATAAAATGAAATTAAAGTTGCCTTTTTTTATTGCAATCATCGTTAGCGTTACTAGCGGAATCGAGTTGCTGGATCATGGATGGAATTATCGACGTAGTTCCATCCATCATGCGGCAACTCTTTTCAATTCACGGGTGTGTTGTACCTTTAATATTTTGCTTAATGAGCAAAAAATTTATGAAGGTTTATGACAGATTTTTTTTTAACTTAAAGAAAGTCAGCTTGGAACTGGGTATTAATTGAAATCCAAGGAGAGTCATAACAGATTTCGAAAAGCCAATTGTGTCATCAGCTTCAACATTTTTCCCCGAAGTAACGATTAAAGGTTGCCTTTTCCACTTCGGGCAAATAATTTGGCGAAGGATACAAAAGCAACGGTTTGTGGCTAGATACGCCAGTTCTGAGGATTTTTCAATCCAAATTCGGATGCTGAAAAGTTTGGCTTTCGTTCCACCAAACGAAATACCTGGATATTATCAACATTTATATGAACAATTTGATGAGAACAGTGGAGCGAAATTAATTGGACGGTGGTTCCACAAAAATTGTATTGGGGGCCTCAATCATACACCAAGATATATGCTACAATTCTGGTCTATTGCCGATGCAGATATAAGATCAGAAAACTTCCCACGGACCGAAAACAGTGTCGAAGCTTGGCACCGACGCCTTAAAGTTGTGGTTGGATAACGGCATGCTGGAGTATACCGAATCATTGAAAATTTATCAAAGGAACTAATTGTGGCAAAAGCTCAAATTGATAAGGTGAAATCCAGAGAACGCCTTTCAAAGAAAAAAAGGCAATAATCAAAAATAGAAAAATAAAACGTATCATTAAAAAAAGGGAAAGACTCAGTAAAACTGATTTTTTAAAAAGAATCGGGCATAATATTATCCTTTTTTAATTGCTTTACAATTTATTTTATTTAATTTATTTTTAATTATATTATACAATTATAACTTTTCTTCTGTTTTTTTTTGTGAATAAAATTGCTATAATTTAATATAAACTCAAAACTGACTTATTTCGATTTTCAATTGACTTTTATGAATACGCAATATTATGTTAGATACTAAAGACAGGTACAGATACTAAAACTGCAAAATTTTGAAATGCAAGATTTTGTACTAGCAAGATTTTGTACTTGCAAGATTTTATAACTGCAAGATTTTGGCTTGGCAAGATTTTGATTTGCATGATTTTTAAAAAATGCAAGATTTTGTACTTGCAAGATTTTGTAATGCAAGATTTCGGGGTGCTCCCTTTTTATCACATCTATTTTACAAATCTGTTTATTTGTGAAATCGGTTACATCGACTTGTTTATTATTTGTTAAAGAAATGTGGAAATTTGGGGATGAAACTTGTCGACAGTAAATTATTTTCTAATTTCTCTATAGAAAAATGAAACGGAGATCAGATAATTTTTTTTAGAAGTATTTCTAAAACGACATCCCGTTAGTTTTTCTATTGAAAAATTACCAAACATTTTATTGTGTATAGGTTTTATGTACAAGCACCCTCAAAGAGCCAACTGATTTTGCTTGCTCTAATCATTTTAAAGGCTAATTGTTTCCTAGTAAAAACCAAGTTATACCCCAAAACTTGTTTATTTTATTGTGAATGAATTACGAGAATCATAACCCCATATTCCCAAAATCATGCCTTAAATAAATTCTGCGGAATTGTAAGTTTTATCGAGTTCGTATTGCTCCCAGTACTTTATCTTGCTTTAATATGTCATCAGTGTGTTCACCTAAACTGCTTGTGATCAATTTCGTATCTCGCGCTTTGATATTCATCTCATTCTTCAGCATATAAATCGAGCCACACATCAGTTCCACAACATCGATAATTTTTGGTTTTTTCATATTTTGTGCCAACACACAAAATGCACACACAAAATACTTTTCCCACGATAAAACATTGGGGTAAACTTTTGACAGAAACTTATCATTTTCAAATTTTAGAGAATTGGAAAATTGTTTGATAATATGTATACGGTCGCTTTACCCATTTACACATTATCTTATTTTTTAGAGAATCTGACTGCTGTGTGACGTTATGAATCAAATTGCGAATACTAAAGAAATTCTTTCACTAACAAATTCCACTAAACAGTTCTGTCTTCACTACACATTTTGTAAAAAAAAAAAAAACAATTTGCTCTTTAAGCAACACATTTCGATACCAAATAAATTGCACAGATCTTATGTCACCATATTGTTTACATTCAATCAAGTTCATTGTTTTAGTCTATCACAATATTTACAATTTCGCTGTCACAATTAGAAAAATATTTTTTCTTGACCATTTCAGAAAACTATAATTTATTTCCTCACACATATGTAAATTAAAACCAGGTTGGCATTTCAGATAATTTCTTACAACGTTTTAGCTTAAATTTAGATGAAGACGTTGTTGTTGAGATGACAATTATAGTTTATTAGTGTTCCGGAATTCGGCATGTCAAACCAAAGACTAGGCACGGTGTGCCTGAACCACTTTTAAATGGCTCGGAAAACCACGTCTCTATTTTCTTCAAGGATCGAAAGTTCAATGTTTGAGAAGTCCAAAAAAACAAAAATTAGCAAAATCCCCGGAGCCGTTTTGAAAAAAACGCAATTTCAATTTTTTTTCTGCGACGATACGAAAATTCACGATTTTTTTTCATAATTCTGTAGGTGTAGCCAAGAGATATGCTGAAATGCTTGAAAAATAAATACATCACCATATCTGTCTGTGTACAGACATTGGTTTGTTTCTTTTCACGTAAATATGTTTGTTGTTTTCAAATGTTTGCTTCAAAAATCAGCAGAAAGACAGACTTAGTTGTCGCAATATTAGTCAAAACAGTCGTTGACAAACCGGCCAGTAAATAACAGTTATTAGTAATAGACGAACCTATTACCTACATAAGAGTGAAACAAAATGTCACGAAAGACAAAGGACCATGCGCGAACTCATGAAGAAAACCGAGGCGTGATTTGTTTGTTGTGTTTACCATTGAAAATTGAGGTAAAAAATGCTGTAAATATTAATCTTGATGATATTCGTTACCCATCTGCTGTCTGTAGCAGTTGCAAAATCAAAATGAAGAAACCACATTAGCTCTACCGGACTATTCTGGTTTTCTGGAACTCCCATGTGTAACACGATCTAAAAATAAGATACTTTGTGACTGCAAGTTGTGTGAAATTGCGAGACGTGCACCAGACAATCTGTGTCTAGGAAATTCAGCGAAAAGAAAAGTGATCAAGACAAAGTCTAAGAAATGCAGAGGACCACTGGATAAAAACAAAATTTGCACTTCACCTAAAATGCACCCCCTATTCTCACTGAATTGATTTCAAAAAATTTGTCTACCAAAGAAAAGGAAAAATTAGCTTCATCAATGCTAAAAGATATTCTACACGTACCAGAACCCTCAAACAATGAAGGACAGTTGCGGTTATCTCAAAGGAGAGGCAAAAAACTACCAGTTTCAGTGAATTCAAACAATGTGGATAAAAGCTCAAGAAAAGAAACAGTCGCAGCAGTAAGAATGCAAACAGTTGGCAGTAAGAATAGGAAAATGTTTCAGCCCAACTTGAAGCAGGACCTGCTTTTGTTGAATCATCAGCTTGATTCGTTTTTTTGAATCTCGTGTTTGTGACGTATTGAATACCAAGAAGTCTCGTGTAATAAATAGATCTGGATGCTTTGTTTGTTGTAATAATGTACAAAGGTTTAGTTACATATGTATATTCGAGAAAAAAGAGGTTTGCAAGAAGTAGATTTGAAAATTGGGCTTGACGGTGGTGGAGGGTTTTTGAAGATTTGCTTATTCATTCAATCAAGATTCAAAGGAGCCGATAATAATCCACATTTCAAAGGGGCCAGGCAGCATTATCATGATGGAGTACACGCCAATAAATTTAAGGACATGGGTGTGAAAAAGTTATTCATCCTTGGTATCATTTCTGATACACAAGAAAATTATGTGAATGTTTGCACTCTGTGGTCCTCTCTAAATTTGAATGACTTAAAAGTCATGACCATTGCCACAGACCTAAAAATGCCCAATATAATAACTGGGGTCATGGCTCATTCTTCTCATTACCTGTGTACGTGGTGTACTGCATCAAAAGATCTCTTGAGTAAGTGTGGAAGTTATAGAACCGTTGGTAGTTGCCGTGAAAATTCAAACGCCTTCAAGAATAGTGGCAGTAAAAAAATTAATGCCAAAAATTTGTACAGTCACGTATCTCAACCTAGTTTTACAGGGAATCCAGAGACAGAAATCATCGATATAATACCTCCACCTGAACTGCATCTAATGCTCGGGGTAGTAAACACGTTGTATGGGCACATGCTGAGGGAATGCGAAGACGATACTGAGAAATGGGCAAAATCGTGCAATGTAAGCAGAGAATTTGTCCATGGATCTCCTGGTTTCGCAGGCAATGCCTGCAAAAATTTGATGAACAAGATAGATCTGCTTCGGGCAAAATGTAGTGTTCATTGTTTAAAATATGTCAGATGTTTTAATGATTTTTCAAGTGTCGTCAATTCATGTTTCTCAAGTAGTCTTGACGAAAAATTTGAGGTGTATATTTCAGAATTTCAAAGAAGTTATTTGGACCTAGCAATACCAAAAAAGCCGCCAAAAGTTCATGCTGTCTTTTTCCACGTTCCTCATTTTTGCCGAAAAATGGAGAAAGGACTCGGGAACTACAGTGAACAAGCTATGGAGTCAGTTCACCATGACTTCAAAAATATCTGAATGAATTATAAAGTCCACCATACACATCCAGATTATAGCTCCAAACTTCTAAGAGCTATACAAGAATATAATTCTCGCCATGTTTAAGGTTCAAGGTGTTTCTGGCTTTGGCAACAATGACAGTCAAGAGAAGACATTTTTTCGTGTAAGGACTATATTATGATTTGGGCAGCCTAAATAAATTTTGCCTTTTCATTTTGATGTCTCCATGTATTTCATTCAATAATCTTGATTTTCGTAATTTTTCAAATAAAGTTGCATTACTTAATTCGATAGATTTCGTCCAATATTACTGGTTTGGCCTGGAAAAGTTGATCTTTGTTGAAGATATTAAAACTTTCTATTCTCGATTCTTCTGTCTACAAGAGAGAACAAACAAGCTGCAAAAAAGTCGTAAATTTCCGTATCGTCACCAAAAAAATTTTGAAATTGCGTTTTTTTCAAAACGGCTACGGGGATTTTGCTAATTTTTGTTTTTTTGGACTTCTCAAACATGGAACTGTCGATCCTTGAAGAAAATAGAAACGTGGTTTTCCGAGCCATTTAAAAGTGGTTCAGACACACCGTGTAGGGGTGACATACAGTCAGTCAATAAAGTCTACGTACGCCTACTAAAATTCCCATATTTAAAAAAATAAAAAAGCCAACAATTTTCCTTTGTTATCAAATGGTTCAATTTAATAAAAAATTAAGCTTAACACAATAAAACTAAAATAATTCTACTTAACATCCCGACAAAATCCAAATCTTTAAGGAATACATATCAAAAAAGTCTACATACACTTATGTGGGCTATTATAGTAATAAAACAACTGCAATAAATGAGTAATCCTTTGTTTTTGAATCCCGTTATTTTTTCAAAAAATACATACAATAAAATATAATGTTTTAGTTTCAGTCCAAAAATTGGAGGTATAAGTTGTGTAAATGATTTTTTTGATCAAAAATGTCAGCCAGAAAAGAAATAACAGCAGAAATTCGAAATTTAATAATAAAACTTCGATGTGAAGACAACTTATCTTACAGTGAAATATCCAAAATAATTAAATTACCACGCTCAACAGTGCAGACTATAATAAGCAATTTTATAAAACGAGGTTCTGTGCAAAATAAACATAGATCTGGCCGCCCTAGAATTCTAAGTGAAAGAGATGTTCGTAGTATTTTGAAACAAGTGGAACAAAACCCTAAAATAAGTGCTCCAAAGTTGGCCATAGAAATTGAAAATTCAACAAATAAGATCGTTCACCCCGAAACCATACGTAAAGTTTTGAGATCAGCTGGTTACAATGGTAGGGTTCCTAGAAAAAAACCATTGATTTCTAAGAAAAACCATGAACTTCGATTAAAATTTGCAAAGGAGCATATTAATGAAGATCAAGAATATTGGAAACGGGTTATTTTCACTGACGAAAGTAAATTTAATATATTCGGGGCAGATGGTCGTGGCAAAATTTGGCGTAGAGCAAATCAGGAAATGAAATTAAAAAATTTAGTCCCCACTATTAAACATGGTGGTGGGAATGTAATGGTCTGGGGAGCTATGGCTGCAAGTGGAGTGGGAAACTTAGTGTTTATTGAGGGAGCAATGGATAGGTTTATGTATCTCGATATATTGCGCGGAAATCTGGCATCATCAGTTGAACGTTTGGGACTTGGAAATCGATGGATTTTTCAACAAGACAATGACCCGAAACATACGGCTGGTATTGTTAAAGAATGGTTATTGTATAACGTGCCTAAACAACTCTGTTCTCCACCCCAATCGCCGGACCTCAATCCAATCGAACATATTTGGGACGAATTGGAGAGGCGTGTTCGAAAATATAACGTGAAAAACCGCCAGTCACTAAAAGAAGTACTTCAGAAGGCTTGGGCAGAAATAACTCCCAGTATAACGGAAAATTTAGTGCTTTCAATGCCACGCCGTCTTCAAGCGGTAATTGATGCTGGTGGAGGACCTACAAAATATTAAAAAAATATTGTAATAAGCAAATGTTTTATTAATAATTACAAATTGTTTAAGGTGTACGTACACTTTATTGACATCATTTTTTTTTTTTTTTTGTTAATTTTTTTATAAATTATGACTTTATATGAATTTTTATTATAACAATATTTATATGTATAATAGTACAAAAATAAAATAAATTAAATATATTTCTAATATGTGTAATTTGGTATATAACTCAAATTTTGCAAGTGTACGTAGACTTTATTGACTGACTGTATATTTTCGATAGAATAACTGTATTCATTTGTTATAAGTATAAAATTTTAACTTTAGGCTTAAGAGACGAGTAAGATAATAGCAAAAATGAAGTGAGGTGACTATAGTTGTGTAAAACGACGTGAGACGACTATGACAATTGGGGTGTCATGTAGGTTTGTAGTGTTTCCAGCTGGTTGGTGTCGAGCTTAGATATCGGTATTCTGGTCATATTAATATTGGAATAATTAAAAGTTTGTTATCCGACGCTAATGATGACTTATCCTTCAATAAGCAACATGAAGTTCGTCATTGTGCTGGAACACATTCATTTTGTACATAACTGGCCTTGGATTGCGTGTTGTATATAGGAGCAACGTGACATATTAACTTGTTAGCGTTGATAGTAACACAATCGATTTAAGACCATATCTGGCATAGGTGAGTAAATTGTAGAGAGATGCTCAGTGCATATTGAAGATAACCATTTTTATCTTAACTCTCACCTTTACTGTCATCACTTCGTAAATGTCAGTGAGATTATAACCAGGAAGAGTAACTGCAGCGGGTACAAGATGTTTGATTTTCCATAGTTCGTCTTCAAGCTGCGTAAGAAGAATCGACTGTTAATTTATTATTCCATTGTGCGCATGAATGAGCACTTCAATGATAGTTCTCTGGGTATCTTTCACATATTTAATGAGCTTATGAGTATATAGTATGTAGAGTCGGCTGATAATTGGTTAACTCTATCTTGCAAAATCTCAATGTGGTCATTCATAACATTTAATTGTTTTCTTGTTAGTTCACTGTTATGTTTGATAACATTTACTGTTGCGTTGTTAATTGAGGTTTGATTTCTTGCTAAATTTATTAGCGTTTCGCTTTTATCTGCTAGGTTTGCTATTATTTGTTAGTAATGTTGGGCTCATTCAAAATACCAAATAAATCTCTAATGACATGTCCTACTGCATCATCAAACCCTCGCTTAAAACGTCGTTGCTCTCCTAATGTTTTCCATGAGGTAATAAAATTATTGAATGATGGTAATGCAAACGTCGGGATCATTTGTGTGGTTAGTTCGTTTTTGGCATAATAGTTTCAGATGTTTATACATACTGCATAATCATGATTGTAAGCTCCACTTCAAAACCTTTCTTCACCTTTTGAGTATTCCCTTTTGTGTTTTTAAAGTGATGACTCTGGTTAATTGATCATGTCCTGAAAGGGCTTCTATTACTCTTCCTAACATTTACTTGGTGATTGACAAGTTTTCATCCGACCGTGGACACGGCGGTCTGTAATTCAATGATGGTTCATTCAGACACAATAAAGTGGTTAATTCCTCGAACGTTAGTAATACGAATGTTGCAGTTTTCTTCAAATGCTGTTTTACTAATTTTACTATTACGTTCCGTTAGCCTCCAAAATGTGGCGATCCTGGAGGAATGAAAAGCCATTGAATACTTTGGTTTGCTAATATCCGCTTAACGAAATGTTTGTCGGCAGCAACAAAATTATTCTTTACTCTTCTGACTCTTGGACTATTAGATAACCCTTCCGTTTCCCATCCTTGTGGTGGCTTTTTCAATAGAAATGCCAACAATATGCCAAAAACTTGAAATGTTTTTATGAAAGAAAAGAATTTTTCTATCATTGATGCCTCTGTTGTTTCTGTACTTATTCCACAGATGATTCTTTGGTGTTTCTTCTCATTGGTTCAATACTGCTTGTAAAACAAACTGGACAATGAGTTTCACAGTCAACTGGATTTTCTTTTGATTTTATAGGGCTAAGAATCGCATGAATCTGCGCATGAAACTTTTCCATTTACCGTGATGAAACCTTGTAGTTAGGCCAGAACTATTGTCTTGTCAGTCCAAGATAGCATCTTAACTTTCGCAATGTCCATGGCCTCTGAAACTTGCCTTAATAATTTCGCTAACAATAGTACCCCACAAAGTTCTAATCTTGGAAGATTAAGTTGTTGACTTATTGGAGCCACCTTGGCTTTTTCTGCTTTTGTTACTTTGTAGTAAATAGCTGCAACGTACGCTAATTCCGACGCGTCACAAAATTCTTGTAGCTTTAAATTATCGCACTTATCTTCGGTATCTAAACATCGTAGAATTCTTATTTTCTGCAGCTTGTTAAATGTTGTTCTGTAACTGATCCACTTTTTCTTCATATTCTCTGATAGCTCTTCGTCCCATGACAGCCGTCTTATCCAAGACTACTGAAACAATAGTGGGAGGAAACCATCCTAGCGGGTCGAATATTTTGGCTATTTCTGATATAAGGGCTCGTTTTGTTTGTAGTGCTGTCATAGGTTCCATGTTGACTCGGAACTCGAATTTGTCTCGTTGTGGGTTCACGGCTCGTCTGAACGCGGCTCAACCCAAAAGTGCTTGCACTTCTGTTTTTTTTATGGCATCATGTTCCCTAAGGTCTAATGAATAAGATAAAAGTTTTTTTAAAATCATCCACCGACCAGTTTACATTTTCGCGCCAAAATTCGAAAATTGGAACCAAAAAAATGATGACCTGCAGTAGGCAGGTTACAAGGAAAGCAGAAAACTTTTCTTCCTCGCCTTGATCAGTTCATTTCAGTTTTCCATAATGTCGAAAATTTTTAATCCTCCAAAAGTTGCCCGCGCACTTTCACACGAAGAGAACCGGAGTAAAATTTGTTTGTTGTGCTTAAAAAAGAATAATGTCGTGTTCAAGATAGAAGCCTCGCTGCAATCGAATCTAGAAAAATTACTGAAACATCGTGTGGACAATATCTTGTGTGAAGAAAGACTGCCGAATGTTCTTTGTGCCAGATGCAAACGGAACGTCTACCGATAACTTTTCCAGTGCCGATCCAGGGATGGTTCCCTCCAAGACTGTCGAGCTACCTGATTATTCTAAGTTTTTGAGTGTAAGTTTAACTATAAGATCTAGGACTCAAAATCCCTGTCAGTGCTATTTGTGCCAGATTGCTCGAAGTAATGTGATATCCATGCAACTTCTTAACAAAAAAAAAATCGGCTGACGGGAAATGCATCAAACATTGTTCCAAATGTTTTATCGATCCCAAACGAGGAACACCTCATAAATGCACCAAAACTGCCCAAGTTGATAATGTATGCAATTATATAAATACAATGGGGGAGAAAGTAATGGAACAAGTGGCGTCAACATTAATCAGTGAAATTGCAATTCAACAACATGACATTGATGACAAAGTAAACAAAAAAAATTCGACGGTCTGCCTTACTCAGGCACGTGGAGGAAACTCCATGAAATTATTCATAAATCCCCACGAGAAAAATGAAGAGGAACCAGCTTCGAATATATCCACAGCCGATTTCTTGAAAATCAAAACAAAATTTAATCTTAGTACAAAGACTACTCTTGATATAGCGACCGCTTTGAGAGTTGCTACCAAAAAGCGGGCGATAATTGAGCCAGGATTGAAAAAAAGCCTGGAACAGAAGAATGGCGAGGTAAAATGTTTCTTTTGTGCTAAGACAATAGATTTTGGAACCATCAAAGCTCGAATGAGCACACCAATCCAATGTCCCATAGTTTACTGCCATACTCTTGAAGATTTTCTTTCTCATATCGAGAAACAGCGGGATATTAGAAATCAGCACTTAAAATTTGGAATTGACGGTGGCGATGGTTTTTTGAAGGTGTGCCTGTCTGTTCAAGGCGATTCAACTGAAATTTGTCAACAGGAGAAAAAACATCAAAAGTATGATGATGGCGTGTTTGTTAAAGCTTTTGCTGACTCAGGCGTTAAGAAAATCTTTATTCTTGCTATTGTGAAATCGGATTATGAAAACGTGTCAGCAATATGGAAAATATTGAAAATTGAGGATTTTTCTGGTACGATAGCGACTGATCCTCAAATTAGCCAATGTTCTGACAGGGATTATGTCTCATGCTTCGACGTATCCTTGTTCATAGTGCCTTTGTGAAAGCACAAATTTGGAGCAAGTCAGACCTCGGCGAACTGTGTGAAACTCAACCTCAAATTTTGAAGCTTGGAGAAACGCTGGCGGATCGATAATGAAAAATGCGAAAAATTTCAAAAGCTGTATCAATCCTCCAGTTTTTTCAGCTGATGACGATAAAAATATTTTGGACATTATTCCTCCTCCAGAACTACATCTAATGCTTGGTGTGGTTAGTAAAATAGTCAGCCATATGCAAAATGAATTTGTTACTGAAACAACAGAATGGATCAACCTATGCAATGTTCAACGAGAATTTACTCAAGGACGTACCAAATTCAATGGCAATTCATGTAGAATATTATTGAAAAAAGTGGATAGTCTCCGATCGTTTTGCTCCATTGGTTGTTTGAAATAAGTGGAAACACTGAAGGATTTTGATCGTGTAATTCACAATTGTTTTGGAATCGAATTAAATGATTGTCACAAAGAATCTATCGCTCAATTCAAGACTAGCTGTTTGGCCCTAGGGCTATCAGTCACACCAAAAGTACATGCAGTAATTTATCATACAGAAGATTTTTGTGAAGGCCATAGAAGAGGGTTGGGGTTTTACAGTGAACAGGCCATGGAGACAGTGCATTCTGATTTCAAGACAATGTGGAACAAATATCAAGTTTCTGAAAACCACCCAGATTATAATGATGAATTAATGAGAGCTGTAATTGAATATAATAGTTACCACACATAATTAATTGAATCAAACTTGAATTAATGTTACTGAAATAAAGGTTTTTGTTCTTCTCGACTTTCATGAGTTTTGATTTGTTTGAAATAATTCATTATGTATATCCCCACGTATGTGTTTAGAAGACATCTGTCGACAAAGAGAGAAATAATTCGCAAATTAGTAACCTTTTGACCTGTACTTTTCTGCATTCTCTTCCTGAGACTTTCCTCTTTCGGTCTTTGTATGCTGGAATCCTCCGGAAGAGCATACAAAATAAGATATTTCACTTTTTCAGACCAAAAACCCGTTTTTTTGGTTCCAATTTTCGAATTTTGGCGCGAAAATGTAAACTGGTCGGTGGATGATTTCAAAAAAACTTTTATCTTATTTGTTAGACCTTAGGGAACATGATGTCATAAAAAAAAAACAGAAATGCAAGCACTTTTGGGTTGAGCCGCGTTCAGATGAGCCGTGGGTTCCTAATGTTTTTATGGATTCATGTTCTTTGTTTATGATGGTTGGTTTCGTTTCCCTGTGTTCTTCCGGAATGTCCTCCATGATGGCGTTATGGTTCGATGCCCATTTTCTCAACAGCGTATTTTTACACGATTAGTGATAATTTGCCACGCTAAGAGTTTTGTTTTAAAATAAAAGGCTACCTGCTCCTTGTTTTGCCCATTGAAATATGATATTTTGATTGGTTATTGGTTAAATGGTTTCAGTAATGGAATCCTTCCGCGTTGCTTGTTGTGGTATAGCTTTTTGGAGTACTACCGTCACTTCATCCACATTTTTACTCATTATGTCATACTGTTGTTCTGACAAGTAAGGAGTATCTTGATGTTCCTCTGATATACTTAAACAAGTATTTCTTCTTTCTTGTAGTACATCATCCATCTGTTTTCTGTTGCTTTTTAATTGTTGAAGTTTTTGGGTTAAATAAGGAGTATAGACCGACATAATCGGTCCTGTTGCATTAGTTTTATCAGCAGGCAAGAAGAAAAATGCAGAGTAGAGACATCACTGACAATGGTACGTGTTTCAATGACTTCTATCCATTTTTCGATTGACGCTGGCTCGCCTTCATGATGGGTTTTAGCCGAGGCAATAACATGGTTATTGACGAAGTTATAAATAACATAACTCACCGTGACTCTTAGACAAGAAAAATCTCGTAACTGTTTCTGGAATTTAGCGATTTGGTTTGTTTTAACAGTGCAGTCTTGATATTTTAAATTGAAAAGTCTCTGTGGAATAGTTCCAGAGGAGTCCAAGTATTTTTACCGTGTCATTAAGTCCTATTGTCTCTCTCAGGCTTTCTGGAAGTTCATCTAATAACGCCTTTTCGTTACTGGATCATTTTCTGAGATTGAAACCTCCACCGGAAAGAAGATTTAGTAATTCCTTTTGTGCAGCTACTGTCTCTACTATTGTGTAACCTCCTGTTAGAATATCCACATGGAAATCGTTTCGAACGATCTTTGAACCAATTAGATATATTGACGTTCCATCAACGGCTAATTGCTGGAATGGTTTTGTAGCCAAATAATTGGCAGAAGCTGTTCCATAGGTGATAGATTTAATCTATAACTGCTCATTAGCTTATTTGCTTCAAACCGCCTTTGACCTTTGCAAGCTATTTTGATCTGTCTGGACAGTTTCTCAATGTCCGATGCCATCACATAACGATGTTTTTCCATATGATCAATATTGCCGTTAAGTTGTCTGGTAAGGTTGGGCCTACATGCATCATTTCATTTATTGATTGGTTTGATGTTGTTTTGCAAGAAGCATCAAACACTGCCCTTCAAGCATCTGTTATAAAATCATCTTTAATGAGTTCCATATGGTCTAGTTGGATTTCGACCCGGTTCAAAATTATATGAGAGAAAATGCGATTTTGGATTCTGGTAATAAAACCTCGAATTAGAATAATTGGCCCATATCAAATTATTTTCCGCTATTCTAGACTAGCTGATGTACATCAATTATTTTATTGTGTGCGTAAAATTTTCAATTTGTAATGTTGTACGTATTGACCGGCTTTTAGGCATTTATTCACAAATACTTCACATCCACTGCAGTACTCTATTTTACACATACAGTATAAAATTTGTTGAATGTGTTTCTAGCAGTGTTGGCATACCGGAAAAAAAATTGTAACGTTATTAATTTCGTTACACTTGGACATTAAATTTCGTTACGGTTACGGTTACTGGTACATAACTTAAAAAGCAAAAAATTTCGTTCCGTTATAACGTTATTTATTGGTACATAGAATATTTTTTTTTTTAATTTTAATTTTTTTTTTTAAATTGAATTTGAAGTTTATATAGAAAATTACTTAGATCGTAGGATCGTACGATATAGAGTGATTGATAGTGTGTTCGTTTAATCCACCGCGGGACTAGCGTAACTACATCCTTCGAAGGAACCACATCCTTTGAGAATTTTAAGTTTTCAAGAATTTACAATTTTCCTATGTAGAAGTGGTGTGAGAACTAGAAACTAATACCAGATTATAGATCCTGTGAGTTTTTCGAAAGATCTAAACCAAAAAATTCATTATCAAATGGATTACGTTCTCTAAAATAAAAATATGTCTTTTAATTCAGTCTCAGTTCCTTTATTTTATTATAATTCATACTCACAAATTTTAATGTGAGGTTAGCTTAAAAAAATAAAAATAAATAAAATATCACAAAATAAAATAATTTAAAAGGAATTGAATATAATAATGAAATATAATATTGCATATAATAATTAATTGTTATTAATTTTATTAATCATTTTTATGTTTATCTGAATAATGCTGTGCTATTATTAGTAAAGTATCTTCGAGTACCTTTTCATCAATTTGGTTTCGTTTATCAGATAATATCCACTTTAAAATGGAAAATAGTCGTTCAACAGAGACTTGTGTGCCCGGAACAACAAGAACCACTTTAGCAATCTTCGACAGAATATCGTTTGCGTCGCGTTGACTCCAATACTCTAGAATGTTAATATTTGAATTGCTAGGAAGCATCTCTACTTTTTCAAAGTTATTTAGCAGCGAAGCAATTTGATTTATTTGACTAATGGAGAGCGTATTTGAATTAACGGGATATTTAGATTTCTGTTTCAAAAAAGAAATTAAAATATCTTCAGAAGCCGCTCCTTCACTAGATGAATTTACATGTTCGTCTTCGTTTCGTTCTCCAGTAGCAAGGGAAGACACCTGTGCATTTGTTGAAGTGATACAATCCATATGGTTGTGTAATTTGGCTAAATGTTTCTTGGCCACATTTTTTTCAGATGACGAAAGAAGAGCTTGATATCTGGGATCCAGAAAAACGGCCCCCATGATAGGACCACAGGTTGAAAATGAATTTTCCGAGCGTTTTATCAAGCTACTGTAAAGGCTAGATGAAAGTGGTGTTTTATTGTGCTTTAAGTGCAAAATACACCTATAAATAGTTGCATATGCTTCACTCAAGACTAACTGTTCTGTTTGTAGACGAATGGTAGCATCATACGGATATTTGAGAATTGATTGCATGAGATCTAGTTGTATCCACTCGTTTTCTGTTAAATATAGATCAGGAATAGCGCCACACATCTCAATACAAAATGATTTAATTTCCATTAATCGCTGGATCATTGTATACGTCGAACCCCATCTAGTAACTACATTTCTTATTGGTTTCTTTAAACCCCGAGCTTTTAATATCGACAAAATGCTTGGTGTTCTTAGCTTAATCACAACGCATCGAGCCTTGTCGATTATTTCCTTATGAACATTGATTTTAAGAACATCGTTCACCGCAAGTTGTAACGTATGAGCCATACACTTGACAGAGCTAAGTATTGGAATTTTAAGTTTCATCTCTGATTCTATTTCATCTACATCAAAAAGGTCAGCTTCATAATCACTATCACATTCATCTTGGTAAATCGTTTCAGTTTCGCCGTCATTTTATCGTAATTCGCGCTTGTTGTTTGCGCTATGCCTATTAACTCTGATGCTTTTATGATATTCCGAGCGTTATCAGATGTAAAAGTATAGAGTTGGTCGCATTTAATTCCATATTTGTCACATGTAGCCAAAATCTCATTGGACAAATTTTCACCAGAATGTTTTGCATGTAATTCTTTTACAGCTAATGTCCGAATTACAATTTTATTATTTAATTCAAATTGTATATTTACACCCATTAATGATCTATCAAGTCGCGTTGCACAATCAACTTTCAATGAGATCAATTTTTTTATTTTTAGCTTCTTTGGCAATAGATAGTCTATAATTCTCCGCTTTTGCACTAATATGTTCACGAATATTACGGCGGTTAATGGTTAAATTTAATGCCTTGTTGATCGGGTTAAATATTTTGCACAATGCACTCGACTCTACTGCATGAAGCGGAAAGCCATTTATGGTAACCAGCTCTACGTATATATCTATCATTTCCTGTTTAGTCATACTCAACGAAATATTTTTTTTAGCATTCACAAATTCAGTTATGTCTTTTTGTTTTTGTAAATATTTTGGACTACATTGGGAGGCTTGTACTTCTAATTTAGATTTTTTTTGTTGACTAATTTCATTCATAACGATCGTGTGATGCCTTTTCAAATGCTTACGTAGATTCCCTGTATGCGTTCCGGGAATTGTAGTAGTATCATCAAGGCATAATTTACATTTACTAGTGTTATTTTTAATTTCAAATTGCTTTCGAATTTCAACACCTTCTTCTTCCAAATGTCTACCCATCCTTCTAAAACAAATATATTTTAAAATAAAAATTAATTATTTTTGTTTTTGTTATAGATATTTTATTTTAGCTTACGAGTATAGTTACCATAACAATTTATCGCGATACAGAAGTTTGTGGTTATGTTTTATATTATGTGATGTCAAATTTTTGTTCTAAACTAAAATCTGTTTTATAAATAAAGTTATAAACAGATAAACGAGAATTTAGACCAAACGATTCAAGTCATAAACAGATAAACGAGAATTTAGACCAAACCATTCAAACGCAACGGCGATACAAAACGTTCAGTGAAGACTAAAATTAACTCAATGTTTGTTTTTTAAATTCTGAAAATGCTCAATTGTAACCAAATAACGGAAAATAAAAATAGCGTTACGTTACAAATAACGTTATTTTCAATTTTATTATTTTTTGTACCGGTACAAATAACGTTACTGGAAATAATTCCGGTTTTTCCGTTATTCTGTTCCGTTACAGTAACGTTATGCCAACACTGGTTTCTAGTTTTGTTTATTGATTATATTTCCTTGCGATATTAAATTGCAATAAATATGGTTGAACGAGTGTTGGACCAAGATACGATTTCTTGATAAAAATTGCACAGTTATCGCTTTTTGACACTACTCACAATTTATGATTGCCAAGTTTAAGACTTCTCTTTATGGCTGCACGAAGTAGGATTTAGAAAGTACCCAAATACCGGCCGATTAGGAAACTTATATCCAGAATACGTATAAAAGTTTCACTAATTTTCTTTCAAATATGAATTACTGTTAATTACGACTATACTAAATTTTAATGGCTAATTTTACGATTGAAAGTGAATTCAAATGGCAAGTCATAAAAAAATTAGAGTATAGAAATTTAATTTAATTTTGCGCACTATTACAAACAACAAGTAATGATTTTATTCTTGTTTGTATGTAAGAAATCGAAAATGTTTCGATTTTCGTTATTAGACGGAATCATGAAATTGTATAACGCAAGGATATGCTAATCTATGCTGTAGCGCAGAGGTTGTATAAATGTTGGTTTGCGTGAGGAAATTTAATTTCCTTTGTTTGCTTATATCCGTTGCAACTGAATATAAGAAGTGCAATTATATTTTTCTACGTATTCGCTGCTACAGTGTAAACTTTGACATTAATAAGATTGCAGAATTTCTTGAATGTTGTTTTTTTTTTGTATTTTGTATGCATAAACGAAGACAAATACTATAAATTTACTTACCACCTCTAATTTCCATGAATATATTGTATTACACATCATGTAGATATGATTAATCAATCGGCTCCATAAGTATATAGTTATTCAAATATCAAACCAACCGACACGTTCAATTAAAACGCAGAAAAGTGATCAAAATCACGAATATTTTTGTAGCCTTTTGGCAAATTTTGGGTAATAAACATTTATTGGTTTTGTTTAGTCTTTATATCTGTTTCAATGATCATTTTCGTTATTTTCTTATTAAATCGCAAAACATTGCTTCAAGGAAAGTTCAATTATATTGTAAGAAAATAAAATAAAAAAAAATTCAATATGAAAATGAATCATAGATTGGCATTTTATTATTTTAGTATAAATGTATTGCAGATTCTTTATTGAGACGATGTTATAGGTGACCAGATTTTTGTTGTAACTTTGAATTTAAAATCGTTAAAGATGAGAAGTGGTGATGATGATTTCCGTTATGAATTTGTTATGTTAATGACCTATCAAGTATATAGATAGGAAATTACATTATAATTGAACAAGTCTTGTACTTATAGATATATATTGTATCTTTCTGTTCACCACCTATGTATACATATAAATATAAATTTATCCGCATATTAAAGAAAATGTACGACCATGAAATTATACAAGCGCGGTACAAATTAGATACAAATTATACACGTTTTAGCAAAAAATGATTTAGTTAAGGTTGAGGAACTCAATTGATTTTTATTTTACATAAAAAAATTAACTTTCAATTTTTGCGCTTTTATTGCTTATAAATTCCATAACTTGCTTATTATTTATTATAACAAACCACAAATGATCCAATTTCACAATTTTCTGATGTATATCTTATTTTATTAGTGATCAAGTAAGCATCGATCAGCATTGCCAATTGATTAAACTTGCGTATACATTACGTTATTTATTGTAATATTTTAATTAGGTAAATTGGCGTGCATGTGAAATTGGGTGATTTGGAAATGGTGAATTATTTCTGATTAAGCATTTATACGATCAGCTATACAGGAATTTTTTACAGTGCAATAATATTAGGGTATAATTAATAATTTGATCATTTCGTTCGATACATGGAAATAAATAACGCTTTTAGATTTCTTTAAGTTTATTAGGTCGTGAAATAGCGATCGTTTTTTTTTTGTTTTTTCCAATCAAGGTCTGAACACTCACTTTTGCTAATTAACTGCGATCATTTGAATTTATAATTTAGATCGAGTAAACGTGCTAAGCCTCTCTAAACAAGAACACATTAAAAAAAAAGCGATGCCTAATTCATCACTAAAGTGACTTCAGATTTTTCGTGACTTTAGTGAAAATAAAGTGGCACCATTGACTACCAAAAATATTTGACGGCACACAATAGCAAATTGTACTACATATATACTATTCGCCGTGTACATATACAAAATTCTCAATACTCAATCCCCATTTTGCGACCAGAATCGATGTCCAGGAGAAAAATATGCAACTGAACGGGAAATGCAAGCTAATAAATTTGACTCCCTATTTAAGTATCTTTAAAATAAAATAAAATTGTTTTTAATTCTAAGCCGTACTAATTATAAAATCAACATTTTAATTAATAATATCTTACTCAATATTTGATCAACATGCGTTTGGCTTAAACTTAATTGACACTAATATGCTCTTAAACATCTGGTCACTTTAAACAATTAAATAGATTAGATACATACATCTTCAACTATTATTCAACATATTAAATTTTATTACTTGTTTTTTGTTTTCTAATTTAATGTTTTTAATTTTATGATTTTATTTCTTAGAACCTATTAACCAATATTGAATGGGATGATCAATTAACTATCTTGAATAAAACGGTATTCCATCCAATCCACAAACAGTATCCAATTAATCGTAAATATCAGGCGTATTTTTTAAAAACACTAATTGCTCAGCTAGAAAAACAAAATATTGAAATCCATGATCAATTATATGAATCATATTGTAATTTAATCAGTCAATGTGATACTGTTGATAAGCTAGATGATGCTAATAATTGGGCGTATAAACATTATCGTATCGACGATGCGATATTAACGATACGTGAATCAATTAATTATATTAGTAATGGAACAACGGGATTATGTACGTGGCAGGCATCATTAGCCCTTATTGAATGGGTGCTAAAAAATCGTGATTTATTACAAAATAAGCATGTTCTGGAATTGGGATCGGGTACCGGATTGTTGGGATTTGTCATTGGGAAATTTTGTAATGTTCAGCATATGATTTTATCCGATTGCAATGAAAAAGTTTTAAATTTGATGGAGGAAAATTTGCTGCTAAATTTTAATGAGCAGGAGCGTAATAAAATTGGTAATTATATTTAATGTAAATGCGAAATTGTGATATTTGATAGAATTAATTCATTGCGCGCGTATTGATTATTGGATAAGCAATTTGTACGTATTGCTCATCAATATAAACAAATAAACTAATCAGGTATATTTTGTTGTGACGCGATAACAGAGTAAAATTAGCAAGTATAATAGTGTCGAGTATGAGTATAAAAGCAAAGCTGGTGATAGATATGATGACTAATGTGGTACAAATATTGACGAATTAATATTTAACAAACAACAATATTGTTTATATGATCAAGCATAACTCCACTTTATACACAAAGAAATAATTGAAAAGATTGCGATTTTAATTTATTTAAAGGTAATTGGAAAACTATTTGTTGTTCTTTTGTTAACAGCAAAGTATTATTTAGTAACAGGCAATTTTTTACCGCGATGAGAAAAAATTTTATTATTAAAGGATTTACTGAACACCATTGCACAGGATACGCCCGACTTCAGTCGGTATTTTAATAAATACTTTTCCTAATGCTAAGTTTTGCTAATAGTTCCGAATCAGCTAGCGTTAATAAATAGAAAAAAAATCCAGCAAATTGTTTGTTCTTCCACTGAGGATGAATCTTGCTGGAAATAATAATAATTTACTCCGAAAAGAGCCCTTGCTGACAACTACGTCTAAACATGTACTAATATTGTAAAAGTTCCGATAGTTAATTTGGTTATGTTACCGGTGAAATTATCGGGTAAAATGGGTAGCATTTTTTATTCAACGTTTTTACATCTGGAGAAAATAGGGACATCTACTTTTCAGTTCGAAAGCAAAAATAAGGAATATTGTATTTCAGTTTATACAGTAAAAATAAATGTTATATAAATACTAGGGGGTACAGCCCATCCTAGGACGGATACAATTTTGAGAATAAGTATAGTTATGTAATATTTTGATTGATATCTTATCTAATTGATATTTTTTTTGATATTTTTTTATCGGTATTTCTCAGCCGAGTAAAAGTACCTCGAGATTAAAGGCTTTTAAGGATGATTGTACCTTAATAAACCTTAAACCAAAGAGTAAAGGGTTTTAAGAATGCTGTTACATGTGTTGGGGCATCACACAAAACCTTACAGACCGACAAAAAAGGCAGAGCCTGGGTTTTTATTAAAAAAAAAATTAGGCGCATCTTAAAAGCTTACTATCTATTTTTTTGTGTAATTACTGTAGTAACTTTAAAGAGCAATATTTAATTTAAAGTAAAATATTTGGTTAGTATATAAATACTAAAAAAATAATAATAAAACTTTAAAAAAACTAAAAAATTGGAAAGAAAATTTTTTAAGGAGAATCGAACCAAAGACTTTTGTAGTCCTAGTCCAGTGCGGTACATACCGCTGAAACCCAAATCATAAAAGAAATCAAATTTAATTGTCATTGTTATTTTGGTACGTTACAGCCTGACCAACAGAGTCCGGGGTTTCCTTAAGTTTATTGTTATTATTATATATTCAAATCACTTCAGAGAAATCTTTAAGCACGTAAATAATTCAAAGAAATTATGTCTAGTTGTCAGCTTCATTCGTGTTGGTTGCTTTGGTTTACTTTATGGTTTCGATAGAAAAAAAATGTAGAAAAACCCTAATTGTCTAATGCTGCCATCTTAAAGCTTTAGGATATAAAATTTTATATTTTTAATTTCCTTATGATGCATTGAAATGCCGTTATAAAATAAAAATGAAAAATAAATAAATTATGCAAAACGTTCTTGGTGAGAATCGAACCCGAATTTTTTTTGGAAATGATTAAATATCGAATGAAATAATTTGCTGTATCAGCGCCTAAATGTTGATTACCAGTTTTACAAAATTTATTACATACTCATTGTTCTACAATACAAAATCTTATGTTTTTCAATTCGAATTAAACCAATAAAACGCCGTTATGAAAAAAAATATTATGAAAATTAATACGGACTTTAATGAGCATCGAACCCGTAACGTTTTCTGTAAGAAAACATTGTCATTGTCTAATCGTCAACACTTACATCACTTAGGCTACTGAATTACAAAATTGGCAGATGCAAATTGGAAATATAAGAAAAGCGTTCCAGAGTGATTGACCTTGAAGGAGGTCATAATTTCAAAATCAAAGAAGAATGGGGCCGCCTAGATTTTTTTTGTGATTTTTAGAGCTATAGCATGAGGCTCTAGGACATTGGGAAGTAATTTTCCATAACAATTTTAGAAAATTTAGTACAACTTAAGCATCGTATTATAAGAGATAAACCTATGATCATTTAAACTATTTAATCAATATATAGGTCGTCCCGCCGATGCATTTATCATAGTCAGCCTCAACATCATCCGTAACCAAAGTAGTTATAGTTTGCTCCAAGTCATCCTCTTCCTCAAGCGATGATGAATATGCAGCTTCATCAATTTATAATTGATCTATATTTGATTCCGCAGGAATAGTTTTATCCTCTTTATCCAGATTTCCTTGAACAGTTAATCGATTATGTTTTGAGCTGTGTAAAAAACCTAACATACAGAATATCCTTTCCGTTGCAGCTGTCGATGCAGGTATGCTCAAAATATTACGTGTACCGAATGAAATTTGTGATTTGTAAATGAAGAATTAAAAATAAACGGCAATAGATAATCATTATTATTCTTTTAATGTTTTGTTGCACACATTGTACACCTTTTAATTAAAAATAGCCATTCGGACTTTTTGTTTATTTTACGGCGAAAATTTACTTTTCCCTAAAGGAAGCCGTTAGCTACTGTATGATATCGTCAGTGACTCTGGCAGATGCCCGTTTACATCTGTAAATGTTTCAACAGCTATGGTAGTAATTGATTCGTCCAGTTCTTCATATTTCTTTCTGATGTGATATTGGAGCTTGGAAGTGTCGAGAAATGCATATTGACGTAGGCCTCGTCATCCATTACGATACAAGAATATTTCCGTTCGTTCAACCATTTGTTAAGATTCTTTGCTTGATCTATCCCTCTATTAAATTGTTCAACATTTTTTTGGGGGGATTTTGACTTCTTATGTGTTCGTAGATTATTTCTGGTTTTAGCTTGTTGCACCATCAAGTTGGTTGTTTGGATTTTTCTGGCCAAATCCCGCACAAATATCGAAGGATGTTTGATAATGACGTTTAGAATTTTCTAATCCAACATTTTATTTCGAGCACCTTTCTTTGCTCCGGATCCGGGCTTAGGTGATACAGAAAGATTGAAATGAAATTTATTTTTTACATTTGTTACCGTATTATTGGAAACACTGGCAAATTTAGCAATTTTTTTATTAGTATACTCCGGACGATCATTGCACAATCTAATTATTAAGTCACGTTTTTCTCCTTCTGTTTCGTCCATTTCGAAATAAATAAAAAAATGCACAATTTGACGTTTATTCGTTTTTTTTTCAATTGCTTTTCTACAAAATAACGGTACTATTTTTTTCCTTTGCGCAGTAACCCAAGAGGTAATTTAAATTTGGGAATCACAAATTTCAATCGGTACACATAATATCACCCACCAGCCCACATAAAGGTGAAGTAGAACACACTGCCGTCCAACAAATCTCATACCAGAGATCTGCTCACTTCCAACCACAAATGGTCGCGAAAAAAGTTCACTTCGAATAATGTGAATCTTCGAATAAATTTTTTAATTGTTACAATTTTAATAACACTTAAAAAACTTTCTCAAATAATTATTATTTTAAAAAACATTTATTACAAAATTTAAAAATATTTTAAATAATTTTACGCCAACAACTCAATTATTTTGTTGACGTCC
Source organism: Tipula vernalis (assembly GCA_958295665.1). NCBI lineage: Eukaryota > Metazoa > Arthropoda > Insecta > Diptera > Tipulidae > Tipula > Tipula vernalis. Next base: position 413,937 of record OY282558.1, read on the forward strand.
TTTTATTTTGGGTGAAGTTCTGCGAAAGATTCTTTCCTCGAATAAATGGTTCAAGTTTTTTGCCGTATAATGTAGCGTTTGTAAGCGACCCGTGATTTGAGGATTCTTAAGTTCTTCGTAATTGGCGCATTTATTTTGTTCAAAAATTGGTTTTATATTAACAAGACAGTCCACCACTTTAGATAAAACTGCTTTCTTGTCGTTCTCAAAAAAAGCTATCCATTTAGCAATCGGAGATAGTAAACAGTGAACAGTTTCAATTTTTTTCCAAAACGATTCGCTTAAGATGGAGGAAATCGTAGATGCCTTTATACTTGGCTGTACTTCGTTCATACGTTCGGTCATATAATTTTACTCTGGCTCTTAAAAAATTCGAACAATTCTGTTTGTAATATTCCGTTCCGTTATATGATCGCAGCACTTTCATTTTTTGACCCGTCTGAATTTTAGCGATGCAAATGGATCAACGTTAATTGGTCAGCAGAATGTACCAACTCCAAAACTTGCGATGATTTGGAATTACTGCTTTTGAACGGTTTTCTTTACTGTTTGCCTTCTAGATAAATTTCTTTCAGCACTATCAAACACTGGCACACTTTCCTTTCAGGACTGTTAAACTTTAAATAATCAGAAAAATCACTTTCTCTGTCTCTGTCAATAATGCGACAACCATCTGAGTCGAAATTCACGGACATTCCTTTCGGCATTAATGTACTCACTGACAGCAAATTCGTAGAAAGGCCTGGGACGAATAAAGCCTTCTGAATGTCCACGATTTTGACACTTTAAGTTCATTTTAACGTCATCTGCCAACATAAATTGTATTTTCGTGTCGTCAGCAATTGTCACGACATTGATTGTCATGTGGCTCCAGAGTGATTTTTTTTAATTTAAAACGCTTCACTTGCGATTAAGTTTGATGTTCCAAATTTCTTAAAAATAACGCCGAGAGACCTCGATGATAGTCTTTGGTCGTGATCAGACGATATTTTGACACCCAAACTTTCGATCGCCATAATCGAAATGACATCAATCGTCATTCCAGCTCCTTTTAATTTGTGCGCGGTAATACTGATTCTGTTAACATGCAATCTGGAATCATCAAATACGTTTTTAAGCGAGCCACATACTTCTGAAGCTGAAGTCGCATCTTGAATTTGTGCATAATTAATCAACTCCACCAGCAATATCAATTTAACCCTCGTTATCGTGTTATTCTGTTTTCGTTTATCCGCACCATGTTCCTCTGCCGTATTGTCAATATAACCCTACAAATGTATACCCAAATATAAGCACGTCTCTCTGTATCTAAACAATAGTGCCTTCAATTAACATTTAATTCACATTCAAGTGTTGTAGCTTCTTAAATAATTATTCTAGGGCCTAAGCAATGCGACGCTATTTTCGACGGCGTAACATTTGTATTAGAAGGTAGAGAAAGAAAAACGAAAGCAATAGTCTTTGTTTTCTTTTTCTTCTTGCACTATCTGATACAAAAGAAAGCTGCCGAATATAGCGTTGAATTGCATAGTTTTAGGCCCCCGAATAAAACTTTTAGGATTGTGATGGGCTAAATCGATCTTTTTTGTTAAAAATCATTTATGAGAAAATAAACAAAACAGAACAAAAAATAATCGATTTAGCACATCACTATTGTAGGATGATATCTTTGCTGGTAAATGTGCGGCTATCTACTTGTTTGACCAATATATTTTTTCGCTTGTCAGTCGGTAACTACCGTTTTCATGTTGTTCTGCTTTTTGTGTTCGTAATTCTTCTATTGATTTACGGTTTGTTTTGAATGCTACGGTGTACTCGTACTGATGCAGAATTATTTTTACTACTTTAAAAGCGTTTCTTAAGTTAAATTTACTTTAAAAAGCTAAGATTTTTGCTTAAAAAAGCCTTCAGTTGTCAATTTACTTTATTTGACAGTTCAGGCAAAAAGGCAAAAGCGTACTGATATGGTTATGAAACGGCTAAATTCCAATGAAATTTTTGCCATAAACAATTCAAAAATTACTGATAATCATTAAATTCACTGGTCCGCAAAATGAAAGCACTTAGGCTTAGAAGTAAGTGGTTATTAGAACATTTTTATATCGCCGCAGCATCCTTTTGTTTGTAGAACTTAATAATATTAATAAAAAAAATATCGTGGACTTGGTGGCACTGTTTAGTTTATAATGGAAAGAACGACAAGATGGTCCCACCGTGCTGTTGCTGTAAGATTAAACGTTTCACAGAGAACAATTTCTCGTTTGATTAAATGTTATACAGAGGAACCTATGATCATGAAATACGGCCTGAAAAATGTTTACATTAAGAGAACAAATCATAACTGCCATAATCTTCAGGTAAGGATGGATTCAATAAAGAGATGCCTGCTGAGCACAACAACTAGAATAACAGCAACACGGCAGCATTGAAAGGAAACCATCAAATTCATGATTGGGAACACTTTTTGTTCTCTCTGTCTTCTTCAGATCAAGATTCAAGAGTCTTCCGAGGGCCAAATGAGCGTTATGTAACATCTATGAAACAACGCTAGTGGTGGTTCACATATTACGTAACGTTTTTTAACTCCCTCCTCCATCGTAACAGATCGTAACATATAACATAAAACAGACCCCCTCACGTTTATCAAAAATGTTGTTCATATACAAGTACATTTTACAATTAACAAAACGGACAACGATTAACTTGCCTTCAAATTGTATAAATGTAGAGTAAAAACAATATTTTGAACTTAGTTTGCTTCTCATGATAAATTTCGACAGAATCGGGTTAAATGCATCTAGTTGAAATAAATGAAACTTAAACAGTTCCCGGTTCATTTCCGATATTTTAGAACCATATCGTAGAAGCTCGTAGAAGTTTACGGTGAACGTGCTCCATCAAATACAGCATGCAAAGGGTGGTTTCAACGATTTTTCTCAATGATTTCGACGTAATATACAAAGACAGTAAAGGCATAAACAGAGTTCAACCATGACTGGACAGGCTTATCGACGACAATTGATTGCTTTAAAGTAGGCTCTGGCTGTAAAACGATCGGAATGGAACAACTGATTATGATTATTTTGTAACATAGCAACGCTAGACCACACGTTGCGATTTTTGTCAAGAACTACTTGGCGGACAGAACTAGGAAATTCTACCCCAGCCGCCGTATTCACCAGACATTGCTCGTTCTTATGAAGACATCTAAGGGCCGATTACTGGATTGCCTCCAAACAACGAGAGTTTTTCCTTCGGGGAATCCGCTTATTGACTGAACGGTGAGCGAAGGTTAGCTTCGCATAGAGCCTCCTTTAAATAAACCATTACCTCACTTTCTACACAAACAAATGTCTTTTATTTCATTAAAAAAGGTCAAGACATTTAATTTTGAACCAGCTTCGTAGTAGAGGGGTAATACGCGTTAATTATCATGTTGTCTATCGATAATTGAAAAATTTTGCGGACCAGTGTATTTTACGGCTTATTGAGTAATAAATTTGCGGTGAAACACCGGCACACCATAGCAATATAAAATAACACACAGATCTAGATAAGAAGCGCAGTTTCCGATCAAAACACGTGCACCACTCGTAAGTACAAGAGAGAAACTTTTTACATAACAATAAATTTTATCTTATTTCATATTTACACAATTTGTTACACCTTTGTGTAAAAAGTTATTTACACACATTCTGTATTTCTGGTTTATTGTTTGTAAAGTGAAAAATTCTTTATAATACTTAAATCTTAAATAACATCTCCAATTTCATATGTATGTAAATTATTATTTGATATCGCATAAAGGCTAGCGCACGCTCATAATTAGGAATTGACCCATTTTTCTATATAGAGAAAACTTACTTAGCATAGCACATAATAGAACTACTTTTCGATATACTATATGTATATATACATTCACTATTATGTTGGTTTTGTATTTCTCTATTTCATGGAATTGAATTAGCGACACACAAAAACCATACTTGTTTAAACCACAGACGGTTATTCAATTTTGTTCGCTTACCAAATCATGTAGCCGTTAATCAAATATTCTACATTATATTGATATGTTTGAATGAACGGTTCATTGATTTTATAGTTTTTTTAGTTGTTAAATTTTGTCAATAATTTTATTACGTAATCGAGTAAGTAAATTATCATTGAATGTGTTGTATACACATACCTATAAATATCCGACTGTGAGGTCAAACTTGATTATTCTCAAAGTTGCATACTACAAAACGCGTTCCAGATGGCTGGTGCCCCTCTCATGTTTTTAATATTTAATTAATAAAATTTGAACGATCGACCGAGTTCAGTAAACTTTTACGTTGATTTTATGTCTCCTCATATTTAGATATACCGTTTGTTGATTTGATTACATATATTATATAATATACATAATCAAATACCATATATCCAATTTTTTGTTGCTGTTTTATTATTGTTATTATTATTATGTATTGTAATCTTATCGAGTAGAACATTTGATTGTGATTACATGTGTAACTACAACTTATGTACATATATTATTGTTTCGGAAACAAACTTTTATGTTTATAATTTGTTGTGGGCTTGTTCCGTTTTATCCAGATCCGCTGAAAAATAAAAAACTACGTAAACCCGCCACGTCGACTTATTATCAACATCATGCGCCTTCTTTCCATTACTCAATATTTAATGTCAGTTAATATACTTGTACTTTGTACAACAACTATAAATTATAAATTTATTTAGTATACAACTTGAATGTCATAAAAAATGTATTATAAATCTAACTAATTTATTGAAATAAAAAAAATGGTTTAACAAACTCCTCGGGCGACACTTTCCCTATAAATAGTCATCTTTATCTGTATACTTACTTTTATAGTTTTCCATTACGTTTATTCAATACCAACGATCAAATTTTAATTGTCGCTGTTTAGCTAGCGAACATAAATTTTTCATACTAGAATATAGATGTCTCTGTTTTATCTCCACACATTTTTGACTGTTTTTATCTTCATGCACGATAAATGTGGAGCCAAATTTTGAGTTGTTATACTTTTTTCAATCACCTATTCAATTCAGTTTCAATTCAATTTTTCTATGTTTGATTTATCTTGTATTTTTTGGAGACCAGTGGCCATTTCATTTCACTTCAACTGCACACCGACTAGGCTTAAAACGTTTTTTAAGACTACCTAGAGATTATAAATTTTTTGGGTGCAATTTCTCCAAAATCTGTGTAGACACCTGTCAAATACGAATATTTTCCGTTTTGTCGTTAGTTTTTCAGTTTTAATTTGTATTTTGAGTGAGGTATTTTCACTATTGGAAAATATATATGTAAATGTATTTTTATTTGCCGGTGGTACATACTATATTTATTATAAAACAGAAAATTTCTAAAAAATGTTACTTGTAAGTTTGCACATTTTGGGTTTACACATTTCTACTTTGATTGACATAGAGTTAGTTCAAATTTAGGCTGTGTTCACATCAAACCTTAACAAGATATTTTAATTTATAATTACTATAAATGTTGAACAAACTACCAATTGGTTTGTCTTACGAAAGATTATGTTGTTGACTATGTATATTGTCTTAACTAACAGAACTAATCTTACCTAAAACTGTTTTTTAGCAGTGGCTGTGCGTCAGAATTTAGGGGTTAGTTCAATGCTTTTATTTATTCGCAATTAATCGCAATGTAATTATAATTGGGCGGCGCGGTACTGTGAATCTTACAATTGCCCGCGAAGGACTAGCCTGTAATAGATAAATAGGGCTTTGCTCCCAGAAAATAAAGAAATTGAAAATTCTAATATCTCCCCTAGTTCTAAACATTGATAAATCAACAGTTATCACAAAACGACGTAAAATATCAACTTGTCTTGACACGTGTAGGTAAAGAGCAGTCCAAATATTGCTCTTGTCAAATGCGTTTCATAGCAAACTATATGTTTAAAGCTTGTCGCTCTTTAAAATGGTCAACCGTCATGAACGACAATTTGACAGATTTGTCAATTTTTTCCTAACAGTATGTTAAAGGTAAAATATTTGTGAAACGTGTCAAATTTTCAAATTGTCTATGTCATCTGTAATTTTCGGGTTTATGAAACTTGATCCTGGTGGACAATTTTAAAACTGGAGCTAAATGTGATAATTTTCTGAGAAATTTGGGTTTATTTTACAATATCTTTTTGCGTATTGACAGTAAAGAAAAGGTGTCCGTCCCATGTCCGGATTGTGATAAAATATGATGTGTTATGTGATAGTTTTGCCGATTATTTTGAAAATGGTTATTTGCATTTCAAAACTTGAGGACGATAGATTATTAAGCTAAAAGTAATATTTTGAAAATTTTCATTTTTATTGAAAAGCTGTTTAAAGTTTAACGGCAGATTTTCATTGCTTACTTGGCATACTTTACTTCTCTGGTCGCTACTAAATTAGTATAATTCCAATAAGCTATCTCCCGAATTCTCGACATTGTCAAAAAAAAGTCTTTTTAATGGAAGTTTAATCGTAACGGCGGCTCTACGATGCATTCCATCGACAATAAACCTGACGTAATGTGGTAAATTGCTTGTGAAGGGTAGCCGGAAACGTTTCCTTATGGTGAATATTCGCGTTTTTTGACGATTGCGTACAGCAGCATATCGAACACCAAATGTCAAATAGAAGTTTATCTGAGAAACGAAAGAAATATTTTTTTAGGTATATTTAGACATTTGGAATAATTGTTGGAAATTGCATAACGAAGATTTGGTCAAAATGTTTCGTATTTCCTCTTAAATAATTCGAATAATTTCAATTAATTGACCTGTATTGCAAACCGATGGATGCAGGTTTTTCGCATAGATCATAAACGTAAAGAAAAATTCAGGAAGAAGTTCGGTGGAAATACTATTGAACATTACATTGGACGCTAATGAAATGTCATAAGTTAACGCTAACTATACCTTTTGTCCAAACCTACTCGATCGATTTATTAAGAGAAAAGTTCACAAATGTTTGTTTAAAATAGGGAACCATTTTTTGAAGGGGGGGGGGGGGGGTATCCTATTCGACCCGAATATTCCCATTATGAAATGTTTAATCAAATTTTGAATGGTTTAATCGAATTGTAAAACGAGTATGTTTTACAATTCGACCAGACCATTCGACAGGAAATATGAAATTAGTAATTTTGTGTTTTATTTTATATCGAATTCTTTCAAATTGCAAGTGTATTGTACACTCCCAATTTATCTCCTGTGGCACTATTCTGGTTTTCTTAGGGAATTGGGAATTGATTTTTTGTGATTTTTTAGTGTATTTTGGTATTATTTTCGTTCTTGTTTTAGGAAAAAATCTGAATTTTAATGTAATGCCTTTTTGCACGCTCTTGGGCTCTCTTTGACGTCTTTTTTACTCCGCAGCGATGGGTGTGGGCTGGTTTGATTATTATTAGGGTCTTTTTTGATTTTCGAGGAATTTATTAGTTCACAAATTTGTATGTCTACTTTTAGACAGATAAGATGTCCAACTGTCTTAGTCATTCGACCAATACTACCTTGATCAACAAGTTCTCGGAATAACCACCGTGTGGCGCTCCCATCTTTCCGATTTGAGTTCTGTTTTTTTTGTTAAGTTGGTACATCTGTTGTTGATATTCCCTCTAAATCTTAGCGTCATAGCTTGACATTTGCAAAAGTTACGTAGTCAAGAGTACATCTACTCTGTGTGTGTTGGCGATTTTTCCATTATTTCCTCTCGGCTGCTGAAACGCGTTCCCCGTAATGGTTTCTTAACTCGATTGAACAGAAAGAAGTCACAGGGAGCCAAATCAGGTGAATTCGGTGGCTGTTGGATGGTATTTGTTGCATTTTTCGTCAAAAAATTACGAATAATGATGGCACTGTGCGACGGTGAGTTATCATGGTGCAAAATCCACGAGTTTTCTGCCCACAATTCTGGTCTCTTTCGGCGAATTGCTTCACGCAAACGTCTCATAACGCCCAAATAATACACTTTGTTTACGGTCTGGCCTTCTGACAAAAATTCATGATGCACTACACCGTTGTTACCCATGAAAACCGTGAGCATTGCCTTCTTTTTTGACTGAAAACGACGTGTTTTTTTTTTGGTGAACGCCATTCACTTGCCTGATGTCTGGATTGCGTGTCGTACTCATAAACCCACGTCTCGTCTCCAGTAATGATCCTTTTGATGAATATGGTATCGGATTCAGCCTCGCAAATCATGTCTAAAATTGTAAATAATCGCCAACACATACAGAGATAGATGTACTCTTGACTACGTAACTTTTGCAAATGTCAAGCTATGACGCTAAGATTTAGAGGGAATATCAACAACAGATGTACCAACCTAAGGTAGTACCTCAAAAACCCGTATAGTTGAGCTTGAGACCTCGCATAGTAATTCATATAAAGTGGCCTCCAAAATGTTTCGAAGCTAAAATGATCGAAGAGCCGGTCCCACTGCTTTCTTATGCTTATTTACGCTAATTGGACTTCTTTGTCTATATCTTCAGTCTGTTTCTGTAGCCAATTTCATTTCGGAGTTTTCGTCATTCTTAAGTGTAATTAAAAGTAAAAATTTATTTGTTTTAGGTGATTTTAACATTAACATTTCAAATTTGCCTAATATCAGTGACGATTATTTATTTATGATGTCCTCTTTTGGTTTGCAGTCTCTGGTTGATTCTCCTACACGTGTTTTTAACTCTAGTGTTTCTTGTATTGATCACTGTTTTGCTCGTATTCGTAATAACGATATGAAGTTGTTAAAAGCTTCCGTTCTTCCATTGTCGATTACTGATCATTGTTTAATTGTATTAGAAATAGTTCTGTCATCCAGTATTAGACTTTCTTCTCTTAATAACGGCCCATACATATCTTTTGATATTACTAAATTTTATTCGTTAGTTTCATCGTATAATTTTTTAAACTCTCTTAATAGTGATCCGTCCGCTAGCCTTAACAATTTTGTAAGTTGCTTTAACAATATTGCATCGTCTTGTTACTTTTCTGTCTTTCGAAAATCAAATACCAAGCTTAAACCTTGGATATCTTGCTACTTACCTAATTTAATGAAAAAAAAGATGAGAATTAGTGTAAAATGTAGCAAACATCCTAATAACTTTAGACTCAAAGAATATTTTTTGAAGTTGTCGAATAAGGTTAGTTCTTGCGTTAAAGCTGAGAAACTTAGTTACTATAACCGCATGATTGATGACTGTTCTGGGGATAGTAAGCGTGTTTGGTCAGTGGTTAATGATATTTTATCGAATAATCGTCAAGTTTCTATTGATAGAATCTTAAATGATGATGGTATTATTGTTTCTGATTCTGTTTTAATTGCCAATGAATTTTATAATTATTTTTCAAGAATTGTTAATGAGTTGAAGTTGAATTTTTCATTACCATATGCTTGTAATTTGAGTGGTAATTGTGATTTTGGTGATTCATTTTTTATTGCGCCAGTTGACAGTGATGAAATTTTAACCATTATAAACAGTCTAAAATCACGAAAAAGTACTGATTTATTGGGTTTTAGTTCCGATATGTTGAAGTCGGTTGGCGAATTTGTTTCTCCGGTCCTTTCTGTTCTTATAAATGACAGTTTATCTGTTGGTTTTGTCCCGGATATTTTGAAAACTTCAATTGTTATTCCATTGCACAAAAAAGGTAATCGCTTGCTCAAAGAAAACTTTCGTCCTATTGCTCTTCAACCTATTATCTTAAAAATAATTGAAAAAGCCATGAAACCACGAATAGATAAATACCTTGCTAAACATAATTTTTTAAGTGACAATCAGTACGGCTTTAGATCTGGTAGAAGTACTGAGTCTGCCTTGGTTGAGTTTCTTAATGGGGTTCATCTTCATTTGAATGATAAGCTTGAGGCTGGAGCTGTTTTCATTGACATTAAACGAGCGTTTGATATGGTTGATCATAACTTGCTTCTCAATAAGCTATATTCTATCGGTTTTAGAGGTATTTCACAAAAATGTTTGCTTCTTATCTGAGTAATAGGTATTACAAGGTTAAAATTCAAAGTTCGTTTAGTGTTCCTTTTACATTAAATTGTGGTGTTCCTCAGGGTTCTGTCTTGGGTCCATTACTTTTTTTAATTTATATAAATGATATTTTTAGCCTGGGTCTACGTGGAAAAATAATAGCCTTTGCGGATGATATGGCTTTAAGTTATTCGGGGTCATGTTTGGACAATATCTCTACCGATATCAATTATGATTTAAAATTGCTACGTGTTTGGTTTGATCGACATGGTATGATTCTAAGTGAGAAGACTAAAATTATGTTTTTCAAGTTATCTGGGGACCCTTTGTTGAATTATATGCCTGAATTTATCTATCACCATTCTAACTGTAATTTCCTGAATTGTAATAATGATTGTTTTAGAATTGAAATTGTTAAGTCCTTCAGATACCTCGGTCTACATCTGAATGTTGGCCTCAATTGGAAGTTGCATATTCAACAATTAAAAAGTCAATTGGGTTCGGTTTTGCGTGCAATCTATATGTTGCGCTCTTATTGTTCGCAATCTGTTTTATTAAGTTTTTATCATGCTTGTGTCGGCTCTCGTTTGAGTTATGGAATTCCCTGTTGGGGTGGTGCTTTTAATTGTGCGTTAATTCCTTTAATCACGTTACAAAACCATATTATACGTTCCATGTTTTTTATGAGCCGTACTGATTCCTGTTGGCCAGTTTATGTTGCAAATACAATTTTTCCGCTGCAACATCTTTATGTTTTTAGAGTTCTTCGTTTGTTTTATTATCGTAGTGGTCAAAGGGTAGTGAGGTTTGTTTCTGCGTATAATTTTCGTAATAACAACAAATTGTTTTTTAAAATACCAACTTTTACTACCGAAACTTTTAGGCGATATTTTCTAGTCATTGGTCCGTACTTCTTTAATTGCCTGCCATTACATATCCGATCACTGATCCCCACTAATTCATTTTTGAAGCTGGTGAAAGGTTGGTTATTTGAAAGAAAGAATTTAAAATTTCTTTTTGAGGTTGTAAAATAAATAGAATAATTTTTATTTTTTATTTTTAAATTTTAAACTTTTGTTGTATCTCTTTTAATTAATTTTTTTTTTTTAATTTGTTTGGTATTTTCTTTTTACTTTATTATCATTTTTTTGTTTAATTTGTTTCTTATGTTTTTATTTTTTGATTTTTGCTATTTTTATTATTATTATTATTTTAATTTGACCCCCACCAATTGTTTTAGTTTTAATTTTAGAGGTTTCCAACACTGTCCTTGACAAAGGAAACCTATCTTCTTGCCATAAAATTTAATCATTTGTATATTTAGTTTCGTAATTTTGTATGGTTTAAGAGAATAAATAAATAAATGAGGGTATATTTTGCGTTTTGGTACCTTTTTTACCTTCGTTACACCGTTTCTCAGTGATTGCCACCCTCCCAAATACACAGAGAGAGATACTTCTACGTCCTAATGTCATCCACACTGATTAGTATTGTATAATTCAGAATTTTGCATTCAAAACCGCGGAATGAATTATTTCAAAAATTTCACACGTGCTTAGGTCCAGGCCGAAAAATTAATAAATTTCAGTCAATATGAATTTTTGTAACATAAATGTTTTAGTTTTGCGATGAGCACTACTTTAATGCTTAAACAAACGTTATAACATAATTACGTTTAAAGTCAACACAGTAAATATTTGGTCTTTTGTGTCACTTTTAGCGTTCGTGCTTTTTTAAAAAAATTAATAATATAAATTTAAACGAATTGAGCCAGCATAAAATGGAAAAAATGGAATTTAAAAAAAGCACGAACGCTTAAAATGTTATAAGTTAATTAAAAACAATTCGGACCAAATAGCGCTTTGAGTCGATGTCGATACAACGAAATAAGGAACTCGCGGAACACCACCAGTGAGTCGAACTATTTGTAGGATCATTGTAGCGCCAGCGGAAAAGAAGAAGGTACATTTCGTCAAGTTTTATTCAAAGTCGTAAGGAAAAACGAGAAAAATTGTCATCTGAAACCCGAGAAACAAACCGAAAAATCTGTGTCGGGGGAAAGTCAGTCTTTTAAGGTGTATTCACCAGATTTGTCCATTGAGCTCGTCAAGAAAATGACAACTTGACGGAGTTAAAAACCGAGTTAAAAATATGTTATCTCGCTGGACACACAAGAGAGATAACATATTTTTAACTCGGTTTTTAACTCCGTCAAGTTGTCATTTTCTTGATGAGCTCAATGGACAAATCTGGTGAATCAACCTTTAGAGTTACGAAACCAAATACAATGATGTTTAGAAAATTTTAGTTTTATTGTTGATATAAACATTTGCCTAAAGATGGCCACACACTTCAACATGTCTGTCAAACTGGTTTGTAAGACCTAAAACCCGACTTAGGGAATGGTCTAACAACTTTCTCTTAACAAGTAACTAAACTAGTTGAAGTGTGTTTCTAGAAGATCTTGTTTGACCGAATGTAATAAAAAGTTTTGTTCTGGAGCATATATACAAACACAATAAGGATTAATAAACCATCACACACATAATCACACTACACCATAAAAGATACTTTAAATTCGAACTGAAACGTGAAAGTAAAAAAAGTTATTTTGATGAAGATGTTCTTCAAAATGACCGTCAAAGTTGTAAATGTCGATGTTAAAAAAATGACAAGGTGCATGGCCAAATTAGATGTCATTTAAAAGCTGTTGAAAATACCTTTGAAGATACGTAATTATTTTTTTTGGAAACGATGACCAAATTGGTCCATTTCCCAAAAATGTGTCAAGTACAATGTAGAATATTTAATCATTTTCCTTCAAATAATTTAATTTTCGGTAATAATTCGATAATTGTGTAATGTTGTTTTAGTTCAACGTAAGCTTGCTTGATCCATTTAAATTTCGAAAAAATCCTATACATAAATTTTCCAAATTTTCAATTAATCTGATAAATTTGTCATTGGACGAGAATTGTTTTATTTTTGATAAAGGTATACATATAGTCTAAGAGCTGGTGAATGTTTTGTTAAAATGGTTTTGTACAGGGTGAAAATTTATGGAAAGGTTGTCCCTAAGAGTGGAATCGACGACCTGGCTTGGCAACTGCGAACCTGATCCATCCCAGGATTGTTCAAAGTTGCATTAAATCTCTCTAAATTTATTATCACATTTATTTTAGACCTATTTGGGCAATAAAACAAGTTAATAATAGGTGGTTTCTCTCGGCCTGAACTGCCACGAGGCGAGTGTGAAGTCGCATTATTGAATGTTACATTTGAAATGTTTTGTACAGCCTTTCGTTTTGCAATATGTTTTTGGTGCTATGAAAAGATAAAACAAAATTAAAGCCAGGTCGATCTACCGGTTTTATCTTAAAATAGGATTGGAAATATACTGCGGGAATGATAGGCGTTGTAAAGCATTTTGAATATAACACTCAGTAATGTAACTTTGCATTCGCTTTGCGACATTGCGACAGGTTAACGGGTTGAACTGCCTATGTTATGCAGCCAAATTCTTGATACCGTTCCTAAGGAAAATGAAACTGCTACTGATACGTTCACGAATAAAATCAACAACCATAAAATTTGCTTTTCTAGAAGAACTCCGGATCATTAAAAATATACAGTAAATTATAGGTATTTTAATTTAACGTTTGGTTTGTTCTTAATTTATTGATCTAACTTTCGTAATTCAGCCTAAAGTAAAACTTTTTTTGTTTCTAGAAATAGTGGTTCGCTTAATTTTCTTTGATTAATCAAATTGTAAGTCGAATTATGTATTTCTTGAAAAACAATTAAAATATTTGGAAAAACTCATAAAATATGTGCTAAAACATAAAATAATTTGAAATATGTAAAAATATTTAAATTTACATAATATGGTAACATATATATTTTAAGAATCCTAAGCCTAGTTATTATCAACATTTGTTAATTCACATCTCGATATGTTAATAATATTTTGTTTCAAATTTATCGGTCGCTCTCGAGAATGTCTAGATCAAATGATGTTTGTGACAAAATGTTTCTATCAATTTATTGATTTAAATTAAAATTAGCAAAATTGCTAGAAAAAACATTGTTATCAACTTAGTTTTCCAATTATTTTTAGAACTATCGTCATTTAACTATTTTTGCATGTAAAGGAGTAAAGATAAATTTCATGTTTATTTGCCATGAAATGGTAAATGTTACCCCATCAAAATTAATGGTGTGTAAGTGGCCTTCCGAATTTCATCGTGGTCGTACAAGATTTGAAGACGATCCTCGTTTTGGACGTCCAAAAACTGCTACTACCGATGAAATGATTGATTCTGTACATGATATGGTTATGGAAGACAGACGACTGATTAATTCTGAAATTGCTGAGGCCATGGGTTCAACAAGTGTTTCATATTTTAACGAATGAATTAGTTATGAGAACAACTGTTGACAAGAACGGTGCCGCATTTACTAAATTCGGTCTGATTTTTGACGGTCTTCCGGAAAATCACTTTAGAGATGGGATAAATGAATTGGAAAATCGCTGGGCATAATGTATCGAGCTGAAAGGAGAATAAACTGAAGAGTAAAGTTATTTTTAGAACTAAAAGGTTGTTTTTCATTTCCATTTTTCATACAATGGTATTACATTTATCATAAAGATATATTTTTTTTTAATTACTGGCACTTAAGGGAACCGTATAAAAATTTAACAAAACCATTTATAAAATTAGTTCTAAATTATTCTAATGGCAATTTGTGATTTTTTGGTTAATCCTGACTATATTACAATTACAGACAACATTTGGTTTATGTACATTGTCTGCTCTTTACTTAACAGATGTTTGGTGCTTTGCAGAAATAAGGTGGAGCTTATGCCACAAGCCTGTTGTACCACCTCGAAGGTAACGAAAACACGAAGAATGTTATATTCAAATATTTTGGATAAATAATGCCTACAATGCATAACTATGTACATTTTCTTGACAAGTTACAAATCATCGGAACAATTCCTGCAAAGAAAGGAAACCACAGTAATTGGTATTATTACTCATTAGAAGCAATAAATCATCATATAAAGATAACAACCGACGAGTCTTCGCTGTTTTGCTTCAACGGTCAATTAGCATTTTTGAGTTATATATCAAAGAATGACAAGTCTACATTCTGGAATGATTGGCGAAACGTCGAGTTAAGAAGAAGGGCGCTAGATACCCAATGTACTGGATTGGGTACAAGTAAATGTCTAACAAGTGTCAAGTACCGAGGACGAGGACCCACCTGAACAAAAACCACTTGCAGGTTTTAATTGTCGTTACTCCCTGAAATGCTGACGTCTAAACCAGCATATTCCGGGCGAAGCGCCTTGAAAAGTTGGCAACTCTGACAAACTAACGAATTTAAAACAATCTTCACCAGGCCAAAAAAGCGGTTATAACACAGTAATATATCTTCCATAGTAGTTTCCGAAGACTTCATAACGAGCCTTAGTTGATAGAGACAGTTTATTATCCCAAAAGATTTTGGACTCCACGGGGGACCTGAAAAGACCTAAGCATGTTAGGTACTCTTTGTTCATTACCGGTAACGTTTGTTAGACGTTAGTTTTTGTGGAACAAGCCTAATTGAAATTCCACGAGAGCACATCATTTATCCATTGTTTGTTTTTGTGAACATTCAATTATCAAATGACGGTGATAAATATATACCAGAGAATTATTTCTAATTGAAACCAATTAACACATCAATCTAACGCTAATTATATTATTAAAGCTTTTGTGTAATAATCAATCGAAACATTTTCAGTACTGATTAAATACGGTCGACCGACTGAAACGGTTTAGCAGTTAATGAATTTTACGAAATATTTTACCAATGATGTGTACACTGTACATTATACACAGTAAATTATTGTTATTTCAGAATTTAATTTAAATTTAGAATTTTTACGTGCATTCACAACATCATATTCTATGTCTAGCTAAAGGAATCCGCCTTCCCACATGAAAAATATAACTAACTACACTTTTTAATTATCGTATTATCACCTGTAAATGACCTTTATATTGTACGAGTATCTAAATGGCTAAAGCACTTTCACCGCAATTTATAAACCATACATAAGTAAGTAGGTAACTTTAAAGTTTTACAACATAAAGAAAAATAAAAGTTAATGAATATAAAGAAACCGATGTTAGGTAGGTGATATAATCTCAATATCTAGTAAATTCAAAATATAAAACCGGACTTTTACACAATATTCTATAGTAGTCATAGTTAGCTAGTAGTCAAATGTACTAACAGGATCAATTAATAGCGCTAAACCAAAATTATTGATTTTTATAAATGAGAACGTTTTTTTTACACGGCTTCACGAATGCCTCACAATAAAAGCTTATGCACACACACACCCAACCCATTTAAAATATTGTTAAAATAAACAAAATCAAATAAAAAAAATGCCACAATTCAGAAATTGTAATAAATACAATATAATCGACCCAATTTGTCACATTTAAAACGATCAAATTTTCTTTTTTGGGTTGAGTAATTAATTAACGAGGAAGTCTATAAGGCGCAGCAATATTTAAGACAACAGAAGTCACATATAATAACGGACAACCGTTTAAATCATCTATTATGTATACACGTAATACATAAAGCGAAAAGGTCAAACTTCAATTTTTGGTTATTTTTTGATTTTATGGAGTTCGTTTTATTAGTAAAATGATGTAGTAATAAAGCAAAACCATATACGTACATAATACATACATAACTGTCTTGACATTTTTAATTAACCCAAATTCTGTTTTCAAAAAAGACAATTTTAAAATAATATTGTCTATAATACAATCGATCACAGAAAAGTTTCTAATTACAAACAAGTTTTGTTATAGACAAAGGTCTTATTATCTTATGAACTACTAATAGTACTACTGATTAGTGTTCAATTGATTACGTCATTTTGGTAATATTGATTGTCATTTCAAGCATTTCTTTTCTTTTCGAAAGAGCTCATAGATATAATTTATATTTTCTAATATGGGAGCTGCTCTTTTAATATTTGTCACAAATTGAAATGTACATAGTGAAATACGCTTTTTCGTTGGGCATATGACTATGGTATGTCGTCATCGACATGCTTATTACTAGAGATTTCGCCATCTTCTTTGAATTTTCTTTGATCGGTTTGAAAAATGCGAGTCATACATTTAAAAACCTTTCAGCAGTCGACTCTATTGTTTGTAACAATTGTTTGTCGATTCTACGATAATGGGGCTCCTAAAATATTTTAGAAATATATAAAACGAATTTTCATTGACCTGTAACCATACCGGTAAAAGCAAATACGTCTCACATAATTCAAACCATTTAGGGCTCTTTTAACAAACAATATCGTCGACGACAATGAAAATCTGTTCATGATCGTAATACAGAATTACAAATCTTTATTTAATTAGAATTTGTAATTCTGAAACACTTCTGAAAATTCTTCTAATGTTTCATAACAAAATAAAATCAACCAAATTATTTTATTATAAACCGGTTTTTAAAATTTGTATAGTTTTTGTTTAAAACACTTTAATTTGCTAATTAGTGTTGTCTATTCTCCAAAAAATTTAAACTTTTCTCAAAACTAATCGATTCAAATAATTGTTTTCGTGTCACTATGCAGTGGAATGCTGCTACAGGATTTGTAGATCGAGTATCTGAACCTGGGCCTAAAAACTTGTGTTGTGCTCTAAGAGAATCGAAAACGAAATATTATCGCTTATTTAAATAATATTCATTTGACTATATTGACCATTAGCTGCGGATTTATAATGCTTCCACAAATTGGAACAATAAAAAGTTCCCGAATGTAAATGTCACCAATCAAACTAGCAATTGAGGAATTAAGAAGTAATAATAGCGGAAACTACTTTTACGATGAAGCAAACGAAAATACTTAATTTAAATATTAGTATACAACTATAATACACATACACATTTAAAAGTATGCAGAAGTGAGATTCCGCTCAAAAATCGGAATATGCTTGGAGGTTGTTAAAATTATTTATCTCAATAACATTGAATTATTTTCTTGTTATTCAAAAACCGGGATAATAAATTTTGAAAATATGTATCGATTTTTTAAACCCTTCACCGCCCTACATCTCGGTAATATTCCTTGTAAAAATTAGAAATTGTAACTTGAATTATTGACTGCAATTAGAGATTGCAATTGGGAATTCCTATCTCGAGAATTCTCGAGACTTTAAAATAATTGTTCAACCTCTTTTATCGACATCATTGGATTAAGAACTAAATTTGGCAGAAAAACTTAAAATAATCCAAATCCAAGTCGAAACAATGAAAAAATGAAGTTTGTTTAGGTGGTATTTTTTGTTCCAACCCTAGGAGAGTTTGTGTTCCAACCCTAGGAGAAATTTAATTTTTCGGTTAAAAATCAATGATAAAATAAATGGACTCGACTCGTTCATTTTGATTATTTCACAAAGCTTGCGTGTGCTGGTAATCGCAGTTATTTCAGTTTCCAAAATTTACCAAAAACTCGAATATTAAATGGTCGTTCCATACATACGTATCGCAAGGCAAAAATATCGCAAGAGAGGATTTAGGATTGTGTATTAATTAATAATAATTGTTTCGTCAACCTTGCAGACACACATCAAAGAGTTTTTTTCGCCCTTATCGCTTCTTCTGATAGTACAACAACTGCTAAAAAAGCAACTTTTGTGGATACAACAATTTTTTTATGCATTTTTAATTCGGTGTATACCTTAGAGGATGGGGGTTGCCGCCCCCAAACCCCCGCTTTTCCAGAATTTATACAATTCTTCCTGTTGTATCCCAATTACAAGTCAAATTATTGCCCACAACGTAAAGCGATTAAATTTGTGGCGAAGCATTTGTATGCAATATTTTTTGCAGTGAGAATTTTTGTTTGCGATGATAGTTGCATACGAGAAACATGTGACTTTATATTTTATCGTAAATTTTTTTGTCTGCAATATTTTTTTTCGAAAATGAGATTTGTATTTGTATAATTTTTTAGACCTCTTCAATCGTAAATTCTTGTGCAAGCCATGGTTTTCTTTGTCTTCCGTATTTTATCTTTGCTTGGTGTCTTGCATTCACCGTACCTCCTTGTGGCCTGTTCTGAGAGAGTAAAGAGAGGGTTTTGACTATAAAATAGTAGAAAATCATAATTTAGTAATTTTTGGCGATTCCGCAATATTGTGAATTTTTCAAGAGCATCAATGCAATAAAAATGTTCTGTTTTGACTGCGCCCATACTAAAACTCAAAATGAAAGAAACGATTCTTCGTCAGGAAACATGAAAAATAAATCAATACTTTTGAAAGCATTTTACGGTAAATTTTTAGTAATTTCAAATATATCTGTGGTGAAAAGGTAAAGTATCTTATCTCGAGATAAGACATTTTTGAGATTTTATCAAAATCATATTCTATTAAAAATTAGCTATTTTTACAGCTAATCGGTTTGCCTGTAGCTATTACAAAATTCGAGTTATTACTATGTCCAAATAACTTATTTGAAAAAAAAACTATAAAATCAAAAGGAAAAACATCTTATTTAAAAATTAAAATAAAGTTATCAAAAAATTCGGAAGCAAAACATTTTAGTTACATATAGGTCAACAAAAAAATTTTAGTAAAACACCTTGTTTCCACATAATTTTCAGTGTTTCAAAAAAAATATATATTTAAAACAACTTATCTACAAACAAGGGATTTTTCCCTTTTATTTTTGTTGAAATTATATGCTTATTCAATAACTTATGTCCTATTAAGATTTATTGGAAAATGCATAAAAATTTGGTAAAATAGCTTAAGTGAAATAAGATAAATTATTTTAACAAAATTGTAAAGGTAAAATAACCTGTTTGCATTTTTCTTAATTTTCTTAATTACTCTAATAAAATTTAAAGTAACTAATACTTTAAAAAAAAATGCATTGCATCATCTTACGAAAACCCTGGAAAAACTAGCTTATATAGTCATATATTTTTTCACAGATTTATTTTAACCGTTTTTTTGCTCTCCTGAAAATTGTATAAAATCGAGATAAGATACTTTACCTTTTCACCACAGATATAAAGATTTCCGAGAATTCTCGAGATAGAAACATTTTAAAACCCAGAATTCGCGAGAAATGAAATTCGTCGTGAAACAATTCTTGAGATATAAAATTTCTTGGGAAATCGAATACTCTTACTGTAATGTTAGCATTATTGGTAAATTAGGCCATAAGGCCGTTTGGATTAATTTATAACAATACCTAGAAGTTGGAACCTGTCAAGTGACTACTTTTATACTGCCAATAAGCAAAGGTTATAAATTTTGAAACGAAATCACCAATAAAATGTACAATTTGGTTTTTGTCAGGATTTTTGTTCCCCTTTTGCTCTATTTTTAAAATAATCCACCAGATATCAGATATTTTAAAAAGCGAATAACAGAATTTTTTCAGTTGAGAAGGTTTAAACAGAATGTATCCGCTCCGCTCCGTCCGTTTTTTATCCGTTCCACATCGTCCGGTTCACAAAACATAATTCATCCAACAATTGAAATAAATCTGCTTTTAAGGGCCATAAAAAATGATTTAGCTGTTTCCAGAATATTTTTAAAAGTTATTTCAAATGAAAAATACATAATTTCTTTGTTCAAACGTCAAAAATATACAGTTTGTGGTTATGTCGTCCGGAAAATGTTAAATTTGTATTTTAGTGTCCGCTCCCCTTTTTTCCCTTTCGTTCGTTCTGTTCACATTTTCGTTTTTAAAACAAATTGACAGTTCTAATAAAATGGAGCGGACAGGACAGATACATTCTGTTTGAACCAGGTTTCTTTCCTTCGAAACCCGACAAATAACTTGGGAGCTAGACATTAGGTTTGTGCCAGTTGAGATTTATTCGTTTTAATATTTGCACTGCCTTATTCTACTCGTATAACCGCATATTCGAGTATCCAACGGAAGATATACAGTTAACTCTGTCTATTTCAAAGTTTCAAGGGACTAGAAAGAGGATATTTTAATACCAAAAAAAAATCGAAGAGAAAGGGTATTGAGATAGAAAGGGGGTATTTCCATAAAATGGAAATAAAAAAAATATGTAAATTGCTGTAATTCATGTGTTATAATTTATTAAAAAATAACTTTGTCAATCCATTTGTTACTTCCTGTTGCGAAGGCGGACTGATTAGTTCTGAACAAATTATTTCAACGTTTTCAATATCTGTATTTTCATAACCCCGACTCTTCTGTTGCTAAAACAAGTTCATCATTCATAAGCATATGTTCTGTTGCCAAATCACTGTCAAACATTACAAAACTCTCAAAGCTACCAATATTCTCCGAAACACATACAGTTCTAAATTTTTCCCATGTACCTTGTACATTTTCCAAATAACGCTCATAATTGTTTCCTTTGAACAAATTTGCAAGTGGAATGTAATCATCACTGTCCCATTGAACTATACGCAGTGGTCTGGAAAGGCAGTAAAGTTTAGCCACCATGACCCGCCCGGGCAATAGACAAATTATGTTCCTTGGACCTTGAGAACTTCGAAAATTACCCCCCTCCCCCTCCCACCCCGAAATCGCCGCTGATCCTTTTTTACTCTTTTTCATACTTTTTGCTTGCTGAGAAAATGCGAAAATTCAATGATTTCGGGAATTAAAAGAGCGCAGAAATTTCCGCGTGTGCATATCCGGGAATGACATTTACGGGTATACACTCAAGTCTCTAGGTACAGGGACTCGTCCTACATGTATGTGTGTGAGTGAACGTGTGTGTATGCACCATTTATGCGCTTTCAGATAGAATTCATGAAGTCACACTGTATTTTTATGATAGTTTCTTTCATGAAGGCGTGTGTATGTCTGTGTGAGCGCTCAAATCGAGTTTTCACAACAAAAACAATTCTCGCGTTTTCCAAGTCAGTCGTGCGTGAAATATCATCCACTTCACATCTTGAATATTACTTCTAACATTTATAAGTCTTTATTTGCTATTTTATATTTTGTGAAACATGGGCAGTAAATGCGATCACAAATGCAATCATAGCGAAAACCGAAGGAAAATGTGTGCACCTTGTGGTCGGAAAATTGTTTTAAGTGGTAGAACATTGGAGTATTTTCGAATAACGCCATGTCGCGAGTAGCAGATAATAAGTCGTATAAATGTGAATTTTCGATTGTCCGATCCTAGATTTCCGACTAGTATCTGTGTGAATTGTCGAAGAATTCTAGATGAAATCTTGCATCCAGAGAGCGCGGAGAACTCAGATCATTCAAAATCATGCCCAACTACGAATATATTATTTTGCTGAAAAATACAAGGTACGGTGGTGAATCAAGTGTTGTTTCTTGTGAATGTTATATATGCCAAACTGCACGTTGTAAAGGTGGCAAAAAAAGAAGGATAGGTGTACCAATAATATCACGTTCAAAAATAACATCTGAAAATGGCATGTATGCTCAAAAATCTCCTGAAGCAACTGAAACTAAAGTGATTCGTGCGCCGGTACAAAAATCCGGTTCGACTTTTAAAATTTGTAATATTTGCTTCCAACGTACTGGTAGAGGCATCAGACATGTGTGCTGCTCAAAAAGTAAGCCCGCTCGTAAGAGAGTTAATATTGAAAAGTTTGTTGAGACTCTTCCTGCAACACAACAAGAACAGTTTTGTACGTCACTGGTGTCCAAAAAAATGCAGGCCACCGATAATAAGACCATGGTGAAAATGAGTACAGGAGGACGCAAAAGCAGAGATCTGAATAAGCATGGAATAAACGCCCAATTTTCATCTGATAATTTATTTGATTTTCAAGTTCAGTCAGGTACTTCTGGTAAACAGATGAAAAAATTATGCACTTTCATTAGAAAGAATATCGGTCGAAAATCGGTTCCTAGCAATTATTTAGCAGAAGCGTCAAAAAAATCCAAGGCATTAGATGACGTATATAAAAGTACTATTTTGAGTTTCGAAGTCGATAAAAATATAAATAAACAAGAAAGACCAGTAGTTTGGGCTGATGGCGAAGAAATATTAGAGTGTGTTTTAGTAAGAAGAAATTTAATTGGCAATTACGTTATTAAAGTTATGGCTGACGGGGGTCAAGGCTTCTTCAAGATTTGTATGACTATTCTTCCAGAAGATTATCTATGTATAGATTCAGATGATGGCTCTAAGGGAAGTTAACAGGAATTCATAAGTTGATAATATTGGGTATCGTCCCCCTAATCAGTGAAACTTATGATAACGTGAAAATTTTATTTGATTTGATTAGCATAAATTCTATTCCATTCAAATTCTTGTCAGATTTCAAGCTTCTTCTGCTAGTAAACGGTCAATAAACGGCTACATCGAGCTTTCCTTGCCCATATTGTTTCGTGCGTCTTCAAGATCTCATGAGTCGAAAAGAACTAGATATTGGGAAATTAAACAATGAGCGTGAATTAGACTTAAGCGATGTTTCATACTCATTAGAGCAAGATGTTTATAGACTGAAAACTTACGAAGATTTAGAATCAGACTACCAAAAATTCGTTTCACTTGGCAGTATTAAGAAACAGGCCTCAAGGAGTAATAGTACAATAAATAAGCCGCTTTTTACCGAAGAATCGAGTGTTTCTGGCTTGGAAAAGGGTGTTGTCCCAGAGCTTCACATTCTACAAGGGTTTGTAAATCACTTGTTCTGGGACGGGCTCGTACCTTTGCTAGGCAGGGATAAGGCCATATTATGGCCTCAGGGGCTCAAGTTGATATCCAAAAACTATCACGGAGAAGTTTTTGAACGGAACGCCTGTAGGAAGCTTCTTAAGGAACCAGAAAAATTGTTCGATAAAGAAATTATTGGAGCAGTAGGTGGTGAATTAATCATGATACCCTACGTTTCTGCTTTCCAAGCAATGAACAAAATTGTAGAAGCTTGTTTCAGTATCAGGAGAAATGAAGAAAATTTATCAAAATATATAAATGAATTGAGAAAAGCTGTCCTGGCAACTGGAATAAGTGAGACCTTGAAGATTCACGTAGCGATTCGCCATATAGAAAAAAGCCTTAGTTTTCTAAGGGAAGGCCACGGATTCGGTCTCTGGTCCGAGCAAGCGGGCGAGTCAGTTCATCATGAATTTTTGAAATTCTGGAATCGATGAAAGATCAACAATATTTTGGACCCACAATACTCCCAGAGATTGAGATCAGCAGTGGTAGAATTTTCCTCAAAACACATTTAATTCGTAAGAGGCTTTATTATATTATTCAATAATATAATGATCTTTGTACTAACTCCAATCTGTTACAGGACTAGGGAGCTGCTGTACCCTGTTAATTTGTGCAACAGGAAGATGAAAATATATTTATACTCATTTCAAGTGTTTGAATAATTGAAATTGATGGTTACTTGCATTTGTGTTATATATGTATATCTCATGAATTATAACAATAAACTAATTTTACTCACACACATACATGTAGGACGAGTCCCCGTACCTAGAGACTTGAGTGTTTACCCGTTAATGTCACTCCCGGACACGTGCACGCGGAAATTTCTGCGCGCTTTTAATTCCCGAAATCATTGAATTTTCGCATTTTCTCAGCACGCAAAAAGTATGGAAAAGAGTAATCAGCGGCGATTTCGGGGGGGGGGGGAGGTAATTTTCGAAGTTCTCAAGGTCCAAGGAACATAATTTGTCTATTGCCCGGGCGGGTCATGGTGGCTAAACTTTACTGCCTTTCCAGACCACTTAATGTTTACATGTCGAGAATTGTTCGAGGAGTAATCATCATCCAACTTTTTGAAAAAAATTCAATTGCATCTAACAACGTAAAATTTGACGAACAATTATTTTCTATATCATCAATTCTTTTCCGATAAAATGTTTTCAAATTTTTTATTACACCGGCGTCCATTAGCTGAAGATGCTTAGTTAAATTTGGTGGCAAAAATATGAGCTTTATGGATTTTAATTTTTCTGCAGTTGATTTGGCATGTACCGGACAATTATCAATAAAAACCAATACCTTTTGGTTTTCGGCGGTAAATATTAGCTTTGGCGTTAGCAACATATTTCACAGAGAGACTTCTCGTTTTTGAAACATCGTGGTTGTTTTGATTTTGCAATAACCAGCAAGGGTAGTATTTTCGATCCTCTCCTATTGGCTCCAACTAATACAGTTATTCGTTCTTTACTCTATTTACCACCAAAACATTTGTGATTTTTAAAGTTCATGGTTAGCCAGATAATTTAGAGGCCTGTCCCTTGTGATAGCCAAACCTTTGTCATCATTGTTGGCAATGGCCGATATTGGCCTTTGAGAGTTGAGTGCGATTTCAAAAAAATAATTTTGAAAAATTTTTATTAAACGAACGACTCGTATGGATTAGGATTTCCTAACTTGGTAATTTAGAGGCATATTTCATGTGCTAGCCAAACCTTTGTCATCATTAATGGCAATGGCCAATATTGGCCTTTGAGAGTTGAGTGCAATTTCAAAAAAATAGTTTTGTAGAACTATTACTAAACAAACAATTCGTATGGATTAGGGCTTTTTAACTAGGTAATTCATTCACATCTCTCAAGGGCCAATATCGGTCATTGCCAACAATGACGACAAAAGTTTGGCTAGCACATAGAGTAGGCCTCTAAATTACCTAGCTAAGAAACCCTAATCCATACGAATCCTTCGTTTAATAAAAATTCTACAAAATTGTTTCCTTTGAAATCGCACTCAACCCACAAGACAAAGGTTTGGCTAGCACATAGAGTAGGCCTCTAAATTACCTAGTTAAGAAACCCTATTCCATACGAATCGTTCGTTTAATAAAATTTCTACAAAATTGTTTCCTTTGAAATCGCACTAAACTCTCAAAAGCCAATATCGGCCATTGCCAACAATGACGACTAAGGTTTGGCTATCACATGAAACAGGCCTCTAAATTACCTAGTTGAAAACCCCTAATTCATACAAATTGCTCGTTTAGTAATAGTTCTACAAAATAATTTTTTTGAAATTGCACTCAACTCTCAAAGGCTAATATCGGCCATTGCCAACAATGATGACAAAGGTTTGGCTAGCACATGAAATATGCCTCTTAATTACCTGGCTAAGAAATCCTAATCCATACGAATCGTTCGTTTAATACAAATTCTACTAAATTATTTTTTTGAAGTCGAACTCATCTCTCAAGGGCCAATATCGGCCATTGCCAACAATGACGACAAAGGTTTGGCTATCACATGGAATAGGCCTCTGAATTACCTAGTTAAACAACTTTAATCCATACGAATCGTTGTTTAATAAAAGTTCTACAAAATTATTTTCTTTGAAATCGCGCTAAACTCTCAAAGGCCAATATCGGCCATAGCCAACAATGATGACAAATGTTTGGCTAGCACAAATTATAATCCTTTAAATTACCTAGTTAAAAAACCCTAACCTATACGAATTGTTCGTTTAATAAAAATTCTACAAAATTGTTTCCTTTGAAATCGCACTCAACTCTCAAGGGTTAATATCGGCCATTGCTAAAAATGAGGCAAATGTTTGGCTAGCACTTGAAATATGCCTCCAAATTACCTAGTTAAAAAACCCTAATCCATACGAATTGTTTGTTTAGTAATAGTTCTACAAAATTATTTTTTTGAAATTGCACTCAACTCTCAAAGGCCAATATCGGCCATTGCCATCAATGATGACAAAGGTTTGGCTAGCACATGAAATATGCCTCTAAATTACCAAGTTAAGAAACATCCATACGAATCGTTCGTTTAACAAAAGTTCTACAAAATTATTTTTTTGAAATCGCACTCATGTCTCAAGGGCCAATATCGGCCATTGCCAACAATGACGACAAAGGTTTGGCTATCACATGGACCAGGCCTCTAAATTACCTGGCTAAGAAATCCTAATCCATACGAATCGTTCGTTTAATAAAAGTTCTACAAAATTGTTTCCTTTGAAATCGCACTCAAATTTCAAACGCCAATATCGACCATTGCCAACAATGATGACAAAGGTTTGGCTAGCACATGGAATATGCCTCTAAATTACCTAGTTAAACAACCCTAATCCATACGAATCGTTCGTTTAATAAAATTTCTACAAAATTATTTTCTTTGAAATCGAGAATTATATTAAATAATCTGGGAATTAACATTGAAGTCTCTTAAAATTTGCTCAAAGCGACGTCCCGACAGAGTGCTTGGAAAAACTGGATGATAATACAACGGATACTTGGAAAATAAATGTCGCATTTTCGGTGATTTAATTTGACCTTGTTTAACCTTTCGGTTAAATTGATTGGTTTGAATTTCGCAGCGCGTGAATATCTCGTTGAGCGTTGATCACTGCATAGTCTATTTCCGTAAGTATTTGTTGAGTCAACTAAAATCTTGAGCAGTTCATCACCAAGAAAACCATCAAACACTGCCCCTTCAACATTCATCAAAATTACAATTTGGTACAATAATCGCTTTCGATAAAACCGTCTTTCTCGTACGACACTTTTTCTGAATCTAATGTATTTTATATGGGAATCACCACTGCATTTACAGTTGTGCCGTTATTTTGTTAGACTGGGACAAAACTATAAGCAAAATTTTAGACTTAATTGTTCGCTCCTGAGAATGAGAATACCTAATTCTCATAATATAAACCAAAATAGCAAAAAAAGAGAAAAGAAAATTGTACTGCAATAGCAGTGGTAACCTATTAAAAACCTCTGTAAGTCTGTAAATACTGCAATTGCAGTGGTTGTCCGCGAATGTGTTAAGTAGATTGCAAGTAAGGTAGGCGTGCGTTTGTGTGTATGGTTAGCTAGTATCCTTATAAGTCTAATTACACATGTCAGGGTAAACAGTTATTTGAATATTTGTACTAACTGTTTTAGAAAATATAATATGGTGGCTAATATTTTCTGCTATGGCTGTATCTATATAAATATAAAATGATAAAAGCAACAGCGTTACCAAGGTCCAGGTTTTATTCTATTTTTCTTATCCTAGTTTTTGTTCAGGATTTTTCATTATTTTTTCCAACCATATACGAGTACTAAGCACCATATTTGGTAATTTTAATTTTGATTTCGTAATAGAGCGAACGAAAGCAGCAGCATTAATTCTCAAAGATGAAAAAGTTTAGTAAATTGAACCAATTTCTAGTCTAGATTCTAAATTTAATTTCAAACGAAATTGGGGTTGTCTTATTTTCAGAATTCGAAGCATTTACATAAGAGAATGTATGTTAAAATTAGTTTCTGAAATAAAATAAAATGCAATAGATAAATTTGTGTTAACTAAAATTTCATCCTAATATTTCACCATTGATTTCACTATTCCCTATGTCAATTTTTTTTTTTTAAGAAATATAAAAAAAAATGTAATCAAATTCTGTATCCTCGACATCATTTTTAAAAAAGTAGACATCGATTTCTGCATTTGTTCCCCGAGTATCTAATGTCATTTTTTAACAGGCAAAGAGCAAGCCTCTTGCATATATTCTGAAGCCTTTAATTCACAATTCCTCCTCCGGTAGAAAAGCAAAAATTGTAGTGTCGGGGCTCTATAAAATTTAAAAAGCGAGTTGATTTAGTCGACCGAATCTATGCTAAGAAGTCTTTATTCTTAGAATGGATGCATTCAGCTCCTCCAACAGTTGGCAACATCTTAAGTCAAATCACAGTAAATTTTAGGTTTAATTGCTCAGAATTGATTTCTTTTGTATTTTTAATTCTCTTAATTTAAATTACAGTAAGCCAAATAATTGAGTCTTTGGTGCTTGTTCAATATAAATATTCTAATGGATAACTCTGTGATGCGTCAAGCCAACACGGTAAAATCAAGGCTCACGAAACGATTTACAGTTTCTGTCCTGTAAAATCGGCCTAACGGATGTCTACCAATTTTGTTGATCGCATACGTAATTCTAATCTAAACGTTGTTCTTCTCTTGGTTTCTTTGTTGAGTGTAAATTTTGCACATTTGTATGCCAGCTAAGTTTGAAATTTCAAAATCAGTTCTCTGTTTAATAAAATTTAGTTTAGCTTGGCTTGCATCTAGACGTACCTTCAAAAAACAAAACAATTTTTTTCTAGGCTTACTCCGGAGAAAATCTAAGGAAAGTTTATTAAATGAAAAATAAAAGAGATGTGGTCCTGTTTAATTCATGCTCTTGGCTATGAATTCATTCATTAGTTAGGAGCTTCAAACTATAAATTAAAAGCTTGGTGAATTTTGGTAATAATGACAATGTACTATCATCCGCTGTATAAGTTACTCACATTTTATTATTGCCTTACAAAGAGTATGTCTGCGGCTATTGTTTCAAGTTCTATTAATCTGCAATAGGAACAAAAAGTCTGGAATCAAAATATAAAATTGAATGTAAAGCCCTCGCAGCCATTTATATTCATCCAACCGAAATGCACATAAACTTATCTTATCAAATCAAAAACAAAACAATTTTTTTTTTGTCTGGTTAAATTCATTTTTAATTAACTATTTTAAAACCATTTCAATTATACAAAATTTGTATGACTGTTGTTTAATCCTTATCTAAAATTAATTACATCAGCTTTGTATGGATGCAGTAATTGTATAGTGTGAACGCAAATGTTAATCAAAATATTTCTGTAGTCATATTGGGCCCTCGCTTTATAATTTACCTAAAACAAATACCCAAACATATTTTAATTTCAATTTTCAGTATAGCAACATGTAGCAGCAACTCTATTCGCAATCATATTTTTACGAAACAGAATGTTTTGCATTTGTAAATATGTGCGCCCTAAACTTGCAACGTGTCTCTCCTTGTTATAGACATTTTCGGGGTCGTAATGGTGCAATAAATTTGGTAAGTTATTCACCCATACTTGAGTTGATTACCGTGTTGCAGAAGGAAGTAAGGCCGTTGAATTCTCCCCTTGGTTTTGAAACTGTTTTGATGTTGTTTGTATTCTGTCAAAAAAATTATCATGCGAAAAATCGATTGATCTCACATTGCTAAAGGAGGCATGCGGCTAAAGACTGATTTACATTCAACGACAATCGACGTTTGCAAAAAAATTGAAACACAACATAGGAAAAAGTACAAAGACAAAAAGAGAAAAAATATTCATCTGCTTAAAAAACTCAATTGAAACCCAAGAAACAAACCCAAAAAACCTCGTCTGCTTTTTTTTGGAGATGTCGAGTTTCATCTTTTTTCTGTAAAATCGTCGATGCGAGAATAAATAACTGTAATAAGGTTACATAAATAAGAAAACCAATCATTTGCATTGGTTTATGACATTTTTTGTTTAAATTTACTTTTTGTGTGTAAAGAAAACGAATTTTTGATTTGACGTCTGCATCTGCGAAATTTTTTGAATGTAAATCAGTCTTAAGAAAAACGAAATTTTTATATTTGTAAACAAAAGCTTGCTTGAGGCCCGGATTTTCCTTAATTCGTCACTGAACTTTAGAACCTCATTTGTAATTGTAGCATCGTTATGGTGGTGCCGTTGATTTCCTATTGCTCCCAAATTTCTTTGAATTTTTTTTCGATTGGTGATATCTAATTTATTTTGAGAATTTTGTTGCGTATCTCATACCGTAACGTCATTCATAAGATATTGATGATAATTCATGATTTGCAGGGAATACCAGAAAACCAGGCTGAATATCTTTGTGTCTTTCAAGTACTAAATATCGAGTCAAGGCCACCAAAAAAAGAGATTTTCTTTAAATAACTTTTGTATTTTTTTTTTTTTTTTATTATTTTCACTTGTTGCTGTCTCATGTGTGTTGTGGCGTGTGAAGTGAATGGAGAAGGCCATGCATTTATTTAATCGGTTCAGAGGCTACATAGTCTGTAATATGAAAACCATTGATTAGAAAATTGTTTCTAATGTTTAAGCATGAAGCATTTTCTTTGGCATTGACTTTGATTTTAGCAAATATTTCTATATGAAGATAATATAAAATGTTATCTAGCGATGATTAGATAGATATATTTTTTGTATTTGTTTTTTTTTTATTAATACCTAACTGGATTCTATTAACAAACTCGCCCTAGAATTTTTCGTTTTTAATCCCAGCTGTATTATTATATGGAGTGGGTTTCATTAAATTTAATAGAAGATTAATTTCAACATTATTTTGCTTATGAGAAAGTGTTCATTTTGTAATGCATGCACAATTATTGTGTTACTTAATTTCGTGGGTAGATGAATAATAGTTTTGTTTATATGTCATCCAACAATTTAGTACATCACGACTCAAATGTATTCTCATCAACCTAATGTGTTTTGATTAATTGAATTCTTTATTTAATTTAAATTGTGTTGCTTCTATTCAGTCGAACAGAAGGACAAATTTAAATTACTAATTAGGTCATTGATTTCATTTCCAATTACCTAGTAGTATACTGAGCTTATAAACAAAACGAGGTTTTGTTCCGTGTCGTTGATCTGATAAAGTTTTTTTTTTTTTTTTTAAATTGTTGCTAATTTCAAGAATTCATCAAATAACATTCTTGAAGTATTACTTACACTCAAGACTATATAAATAATTATATTCCATGAACTATGTTTTACCTTGCTTTGTTAATAATTTTAAATATATTTCTTGATAAATCAAATGCCAATGCTGCTGTAATGTAGCATAAAATTTAATTTTTTCTTTAATTGTTTAGCTTTAGATGTTTCACATTTTACTGGCGTCTTTAGTAACAGTAAACCACGGCTTACAGATCGTTACACCTTTAGCTGCTGCTGTATAAACATACTCATATAACATGGAACAAATTAACATAAAAATAAAACACATTGTTTCTTTTTTTTTTTTTTTGTTATTAGTTATTAACACAAATATGAAAATTCTATCAAATATCAAACCGCTTCTCTAATTTCATTACTATTCACTGTAGAAAAAAAAAAAAGTAAATAAATAAAAACATTAGTACCCACTAATAATAACAATAGTATTGATAACACACACACTTACAAGAAACACTTAATAATTTATATTTGTTTATATCGAATTTTAGAGATTATAAATTTACCATGGGAAAAATTTAACTATGAAACATTCATAAATTTGTTATCAATCGACGTATTGGTAGCCGCGGATATTGTTTACGATGATTCATTATTTGAGCCGCTACTTAATGTTGTCAACCAATTATTGGCGGATGTTCATAGGAAACGCAAATTTTATATCGCATCGACGATCCGAAATGAAATGACTTACACCAAATTTTATGATTTGGTTGTGGCGCAAGGGCTTATCATACGCGAAGAGATAATACCGGATGATAGAGACGAGGGGCAACTGCACTGGGATCGTGATGTACCCATTAAAATACTTTGTATTGAGAAAAATAATTAAAAATAAATATTTTGTTGTGGTTTTCATATAAAAATACGAATTTGTTGTTTCATTTCAATTTTTTTTTTTTATTCTGAACAAAGTATTTCTCCGAAATGTGTATTTTTGTGGTTTGGTACGTTGAAAATTAATAAAATATTTTATTTTCCATTTATCTAGATTAAAAAATCATTAACATTTAACAACCCAACCAAATGACGGAATCTCAACCAAAACGTGGTACAAAAGCACTTGAGCTATGGTGCAAAAGAATTGTGGAAGGATATCCAAATGTCGAAATTGTTAATATGACCACGTCGTGGCGTGATGGTTTGGCATTTTGTGCACTATTACATCATTTTCGGCCCGATCTAATGTGAGTATAGATGATTTCACATAGTTGTGCATAATTTATGTTAAATATTAACCATTTTTTTTTTTTTGTAGTGATTTCGATAAATTAGACAAAAAGAATATACTCACAAATAATGATCTAGCATTTCGTACCGCCGAAAAACATTTTGGCATACCAGCCCTATTGGATGCGAGCGACATGTTAAATTATGAAGTGCCAGATCGTCTATCGATACTAACATATTTATCACAATATCATCGTGTATTCCGTAATCAAGGTAAGCCACTAAACGTCCCTGACATACTCTTAGTGCTCAAGTTAATTGGCATTATATCATTTTTTAATAATTCAGCTTTAATTTATTGATTTAATTTTTAAACATAAGAAGCATACAACATTTTTTGTATTAACAAACATTTTTATTGCTTTTAAGCTTTTTCTTTTTAGCTCTGTGTAATGTTCCTGGGCGCTTTTATTATTTATTGTTATCATATTTTTATGTTTTTATATTTAATTTTTTTGTACTTGTGTGACGTGTGTGTTGTGTAAAACTTTTACTGTCCTATCATTAAAAAAAAAAAAAAAAAAAAAAAAGCAAAAGTTAACTTTTGCTACCTACTTTCCCTTTTTGTGTGATAAATAATAGATAAAAATTTTTTCTGTAAGCTGTTGGTGTAAGAAATGCTCCCCCTGTAAGAGATTTCTTTCAGCAACGCTTATTTTTTTTTCGTTTACATATAACATATCGGTCAAGCATATTGTGGGGTAAAGGCAAGTGAAAATTCAAGGTATTTCTCATAAAAAATTGTGTGGCTGTGAATTTATTTATTTCATTCTATTTTCCAACTCATTTTAATACATTTATTAATTATTTTGTAAAAATAATTCCCGTCCCATTTTATAGGTACAGTTACG
This sequence comes from Tipula vernalis, assembly GCA_958295665.1. Lineage (NCBI taxonomy): Eukaryota > Metazoa > Arthropoda > Insecta > Diptera > Tipulidae > Tipula > Tipula vernalis. The sequence continues at coordinate 447,590 of OY282558.1, forward strand.
ATCAAATGTTTCCAGTGTTTTTTTATTTTCAGGGCCGTAATCTGCAGCAAATAACTCGTTTTTCTAGGGGGCTTATTAATATTAATAATAACTGAGCACACTTGCGCTATGCTACACATTTGACCCTTTCTAATCATTTACATTTTAAGAAAGTTAATTTTTTTAGATTTATTTATAGAAAACGTTCAAGTGAAATCTATCGACATAAATTTACGGCAAGACAACAAGAGGTTAAAGCAACTTTGTCCTACAGCTTGAGTGGTCCGATCGGCAAACGAGTCGTAACTATGTGGTGAACTATCGTTTCATTCATGTATTCATTTTGAATAACTCCGACAGGACACCTCAATCTTCTGAAAGACATACAACCTCTCCTTTTCCAGGTTGCAAAATTTGCTACGGTTGGAGACTTGCCTTTTCTTTCTAAGACGGGCGATTCAGGATACCTCTTATAACTTAAAAGCTTACAGCAATAGCAGCTCCAAGTGGATAGCCAATTTTGCCATATTTTCATTCCATTTGTGTTGGAATACAGTGGGCATCTGGCTTTTCCTTCTATCTAATTTCGATATACACCCAGTTTTGTGAGCCGGTTGAAGCCAATAGAAAACGTCATAATCGTTAACGGCTGAAGCTGACGCTAGGAGTAACCTGTGCATGATTGGCTTACCGTTGATAACGGCCAGGAAACCATTAACACGGTAAATGGAGGGTCTACTGAACTTAGTTAGGTAATTAGTGATTGTTCAATTCTTGGACAACGTTATATAGGATATAGTGATCTTTATTTATTCACTCCGATCCATTAGCTATCCAAGTAAACAGTTGCAGGACATGTTCCCAGCAGTGGCTGGTGATGTCCAGCATGGTGTTCGCTCGTGCACGACATACTAAATAGCTTCATTGACCTCTAAGGCTTCGTTTGGTTTATCTAAACTAGCAAACTGTTCCTGAGGCATGATGATCGGTTCGACGATTTCTTGTAACGGCCTTAGCTTGAGCATATCCACCAACAAATTCTTATCAACTGACTTGGGATCACGGCACTTCCTCTGATTTCCGGGTGCTCTTTTCACTCCTTCGCTGCAAGCGATTGACTTGGAAAAGTCCAACGTGCATATTGATTACCATACGAGCTTGGCATTTTCAGCAAGCTCCAACTGGAGGAAGGCATCCGAGAGATCAATATTATTGAAGACACTACAACCTGCGAATTTCGCAAAAATGTCAGCGGGTGTAAGCAGTGGGTACTGGTTCGGCTCAAGCTGCTGAGTCGGCATAATCAATCGGTTGAATCACTCCTAAGAATTGCAACCATTCCAACTCTTCTTGTATTGCTTGTGTAGCTGTGTAAGGTACTGGGCGCTGATGGCAGAAGGTCGGCTTCGCCTCCCGGTTTCAGTTTAAGTGACCATCTAGTTCAGAGCGAAACTTCGCTTCGACTTCTTTTGCCAAAGATATTGTACGCTCAGTGTGAATACCACTGCAGACTGCTGATAAATTCACATCGAAAAGTCTACCATCAACTCTATCCAATCGCTGCCAAAAACATTCAAATCTGAGTTTGCAACGTAAACCTCTCCCATGGCTTGCCGATTGTTCAACGTCAGTTTTGCCTGGAAACTACCTTTCATGTCAAATCTTCCCACTTCAATCGCGAAATGATTGTCCAGTCTGACCCTGTGTCGAGCTGAAGTTTAACTCTATGATTATTGACTGAAGGGATTGCAAAACTCCGTCTACCCTTGCGGTCCTCTCGACGTGCTCGTTTCGCTTTAATGCAAGCTCCTGACTGGCAATATCCATTCTTGTATCCGGATGTCTTGCACGCTTAATATTTCTTGTCCTTAAATGAACAATCTCGATGGAGAATATCATCAATCAAATTCATTAATCTAATATAGTATTCTGCCATGATGAAGGTTATGGTACTTTGTCGTCTACTGAAAAAACTTTGATGTTAGAACTAAAAGGCATAAATTGTAACCTAAAAAATGGTTAAAACTCTTAGGTATGTAGGAGTTGACGATTGGGAGTCAAGATTGTCAAGAGGAGGGCGGGTTTGCGTCACAACATACTTAAATAATATTCTATAAGGGTGTTACTGCACCGCTTTTCTCGTATGTGGCGACTGGATGGGCTGGGAGATTAAACTTCCGCCATACTAGGTTATTAGAAACTACCCAGAAGAATATCCTTCTCCAAATCACAAAAACCGACCGCACAACTTCGAAACAAGCCATTATAATGTTGGTCGGTATACGTTGTTATATTAATATCTAGAAATTATAAAACTGTACAAGTTGCGGAACCACCTAATAAAACCGGGCCTTACAACACGTCCAGTAGTTAACCAAAAGTGTCTAGGAGGCTTCAGCAATTGATGAATGGCAAAGAAGATGGAACGAATCAGATAAAAGTAGAACATACCTTTCATTTCATTTCGAATGGCAGGTACAGATTGAACACTACGAACAAATAAAGAGCTCCACTGCCAAGAAGCACTGCCAAAGTTCATGCAATTTTATTCGGAATTAGTAACTGTACTAAGCGATAGCATTAGTGGAACCAATAGATCGGTTTCACCGGATGGTACTTGCCTCCACGCGGCTAGTGATTGGGTAATGCAAGCTATTATCTTCGACTTCGTGCTTCGAACATGTTTTTTTTTTTTTGCTTCTACTTCGTTCAGCAAACGATAAGATATTTTTTTCCATTTTGATGTAATACTCTTTGAAGTGGAAGCGTCTGACGGGTTCCGTTTGTGATGGGAATTCTGTCCTTGATCATAGTTTTGCACAGCTTAAGAGCGTCTTCTTAGGAAAGGCCCGACCGTTTTAAAGGGTTCTCTCTTCCAAGGTTTCACCTTGGATTTAGTATTATTTTATTGAAGTAGTCTCCTTTAATTCCGTTATATTCTGCTAGACGAAGACACTGCCAACATAAACTTTTTGTAAAAAGTCTTCACTTTACTCGTACTTCTTTTAATTTCATACCCGTTAAATTCTTAAAGTTCTTGTTGATTATTTAGCACAGAGCATTTGGAAAAAGTTGAGGCTTTATTCGGAATTATTTTGATCGTAACTGTATAATTCAAAACCTTGCAACATTTTATTCAACATTATTAAACAAACTACAATTTATTTTTATTTTTTAGAAATTCCATCATCCGTTAGTGATAAAATAAATAAATTGCATGACTCGAATAAAATAACATCATCTTTGAAATCCACATCGACGTCATCATCATCATCATTCGCGAGAACCTCGCCACCACCGTCATCGGCACTCTTCGGCGGCGGTCAATCAACATTAAAACGTGAACCATGTGTCAAATGTAATTTGCCCGTTTTTTTGGCCGAACGAATACTCTATAAAAATAGCCTGTATCACAACTCATGTTTTACATGCGTAACCTGTGCCACACAACTCATACCGGGTGATCTAAATAAAATCACAGAGCTGGGTGATAACAATTTAAAATGTCAATCGTGTGTTGATAAGGAACAAGGTATGCTTTTATTTGATGATTATTATGATGGCCAAGAAACAGATACGGAAGCAATGTTAAATTATAACACTAATGGTGTTGATCATCATTATGAGGAGAGTGGTGAAGAGGATATTAGTACAACAAAAAATAATGATGCGGACAATATAAATCAACTTTTGAAACAATCGCTAAGCGATGAAGAAAAACGAAAAAGTGTTAAGGGGTACTACATAAAAGAGAAAAATGGTTTGGTATCACAAAATGGAATGCATCACAACAGTAACAATGACGATGAAAATGATGATGATGATGATGGCGACCATGATGGTGATATGCATCTAACAACGGCTATTACTACTACTACGAATACTACTGCTACTATTACGGCTACTAGTACGAGTACGCCAATCAATACGAGTAAGTTAAGTGAGCAACAAAGTTTATCATTAAAATTTGCCACCCAAATGTTATTAAATCACACCAATAATACTAGTAATGATAATATTGATAGTAGTACTAATGATAATAATAATAATGATGTTGAAGATGATGATGATGATAATGATGATGATAATCTTAGTAGTAGTAATAATGAAAATGATGTAAATTATATTTCTAGTGTTAAAGCGAATGAAGATAAGATAATCGTTGATAGTAATAATCTTGATAGTAATGATCGTGAAATCAAAACTACCGAACAAAACTGTGATCAATTAACGTGCATTAATAATAATAATACTGATAATGATAAAGATAATATAAATGTTAATGAAAATAAAGAGAATACTAATATTGAGATGAAGAGTGATGATAGTAATCAAGAACAATATGATGATAATGATGATGTTATTATTACTGGTATTACTATTGGTGAAAGTGAAACTGATGCTGATCTTAAAGAGCATCCTGATACTATCATCCCAATAGACATCCCCGTTTTGGATAATGAACCAATTATTGTGCCGTCGCTTATAAATGAACACAATAAAATTACGCTGCCAGATGATAAGTCACAAGACCAAGACGAAAAAACAGAACAAAATAAGCAAATTGTTATTGCGGTAGTTAAGGAGGATGATCATCGATATCCAAAAGAATTGAATCCATTTGGTGACGATGAAGACGGAGAGTTAGAAGATGGTTATGACAAGAATGAGAGTAGCGATTATAAAATTGTTGTTAGACCAATACCAAAGTAAGTAGACCTTTTTGTAATTGTATAACACACGTTCTGTTCTAAAACATGTAACGATGATCACACAGGCAGGGTGAGAAAGATTTTTAAAAAAATCTCGCCTTGTCAAAAGGGTCACTCTAGATGAATCATATAGCATTTGGTATTAACCAAAATTTCCAAATTTTTTAAACAAATGATGTAACCGCCCCTACTATTTATTTTCTATGATAATTTTTATTTTAAATATTTTTGGAGGCTGACTCCCTCATAAAGCAGGTACCAAAATTATCCTCAATAAGATGTTTCTTGTGTTTTATTTAAACAACCCCTAATTTTATCATATTATTCGAATCACTCGCATTATGGTATTTAACCAATCGGTTTTCGAAATAATTTTCAGTTATCAAATTTAATCTTGAACAAGAAACAAGTCAGGTTGTTAAAAACAATACAATTGATTTATCGTATTATGTTAGCTCTAGTACTTGAAAACATTGATCTAATGGATTTAATGTAAGATTGTGATGATTAGATTTCAAATAAATTTGTTTAAAAAAATTAATCTTTTCATTTCCAGACCACGTATATCAACAAATCCATTTGAGGATGATGAAGATGATGATATAGAACAAAATAATCAAATTACACCAATTAGTAGAACACCAATACCAGCACCACGTAGAAGCTTGTAAGTATTTTATTTGAGTATTAACTATCGTTCGGACCATTTAATTTATTTGAGTTATTTCGCTTTATTTCAGAGCTGTTCAAAATCGTAGCCCATATGGATCGAACGCCAGTCTTAATTCAATATCGCGCCATCGTAAAGGTAAAGCACCATTACCACCACCAATGGCAGTCGCTGCCACAGAAGCATCACGTCATTCAGCCATATCTACCAATCCGTTTGCCACAAGCGATGATGCCCTATCCATACCATCAACATCGTCACAGCAAACAACACCGAAAATGCGTAAGAAACGCCCAGCACCAACACCACCCACAGTAACGCCATTCAAAATTGTCGATACACCAACCAGCACCATGGTTACCGCGCAATCAATATCAACCGAGGCATCAGCAGAACAACTAAATTACGAAACCAGTGCGACAAATTCTAGTGATCAAGATGCCATACCTACAAATTCTACACCCGAAATGTCGCGTTCTAACTATAGCTCTGCACGGCGCATCATCCCTCTCGATTTATCGTTGATCGCTAAAGAAGATGATACCATTAGTCTAGAATTAGATGATCGCATAATCGAGGGCGAAACAACAAACCTCGATTACAAACGAAAATTGATAGTCGATAAGCTTGATATGACCGACGATGATGATTCGATTCTCATGACGACAACATCGTTGAGTGAGCGTCAACTGGAAAAGATGAAAGATAATAAAGAGGCGAAAAATCGAAATCGTAAGTCAGCTGAATTATCGATGGCAGCGGCTGCGAATATTGCTGCCACCCAAAATCAAAATGATGTTACAAGTGCAAAAATTTGGAAACATACAAAAGGGCCAGCGCCTCCGTTACCGGTATGCCGGTACACCGTTAAACATGAACTCTCAAATCAGGAGATTAATCATGAGCTTGAAGTGATTAAAGTTCAACAAAATGGTTTGGAGAAACAGGGCGTAATACTCGAGAAAATGATTCGAAGCCGTAGTGAAGGCGTACCCGAAATTGATAGTGAGCCAGATAATAACGACAGTGCCGCCGATAAATCAATATCGAGCACCGACACCGATGTGGATGATTTAATTATGCAACTATTCGAAATCGTTAACGAGAAGAATGAATTATTCCGCCGCCAAGCGGAATTATTAAATTTACGCCGTCAATATCGGCTGGAGCAAGAGCAATCCGAATTAGAGTATAAAATTCGCCTGTCAATGGCGCAACCCGAACGCAATAAAACTGATTCGGATAAAGAAAAAGAAGATGCTTTAATCGCACGACTTGTTCAAGTAGTCCAACAGCGGAACGAGGTAGTTGATTGTTTTGAAATGGATCGTCTGCGTGAGATTGAAGAGGATTTGAGTATAAAACAAAGTTTGGAAATGCATACGGCCAAACGGGATACAAAATTGTCGCTGAGCATTGGTAATACACTAACAAAATTATCAAAAAAAGAAAAGAAAAAATTGAAAGCATTTAAATTGGTCGGCCATAGTAAAAAGAGCAAAATTGATGCGGATAAGGTATGGCAAGAGTATTAACAAAAACTCTACCATCGATCAGCATTAATGTATTTCTTGTGTCTACTTTTAGGATGAAGATGAGACTGAGATTAACAATGTGCCTGCCAAACATAAGAAACATAAATTTATTAAATTTCCATTAATCAAATAAGAAATTATGCGCTGCGCATGAAGCATTTATTAATTAATTAGGGTATTCTGTTAAAAAAAAAATGTACTTTTATAATTTTAATATTTTTTATTTTAATTATGTAAATAAATTGGCTGTAAAGCACAAAAAAGCTTTTTTAAGAATCGATTTTTGTTTCTAAACTAAACACTTTTCGCTACTCGATGCTAGAGAAAAAAAACGTTTGTTCTTGGGAAGCAAATTTCAAATATATTTCTACTATTATACAAAAGAGGACTCATTCTATCTTACAACATAATTTTTCGGCCAATCCATTACTTTTGGGAATTTTTCAACAAATTCTGGATCATAGTGATCCAAGCGTTTCGGCACAATTCGCGATTGCCGTAGTTGATTTGAAACGTTTTCTAAAATCTCAACCGGCACTTTATCATCTGGATACAAATGTAACCGTTGCATTGTATATCGTCGTTGTAAATTTCCTTTCATTGAATTATACACTGCCTTCTTCATAATCATTGTCGGATCTTTTTCATGCAATTCCCAAGCACGGGTCCATGAAGCACCACCGGGGTAGCCGGTATGATGAAAGTATACACGTTTTTTCCATTCATCACCGGGCAATGCTATTTCTGATGTATTTATTACTACTACATGATCACCACAATCGTTCATCGGATGATAAATTGGTTTGTGTAATCCCTGTAGATGCTTTTTAATAATTTGGGCTGATTCGAACGGGTTTTGCCATGTGCAATCGTAAATATGCCAAACTCGAGCGAATGTTGCCCATTGCTGCGGAAAATTTAGTGCGTATAGCAATTTTAAGGATATTTTGATTAAGTTAAATGATTAATATACCTGAGTTCGTTTCAAAAAAGACATTTCTATTTGGAAAATAAAAATACGAAAATCTATCAAAATTTATTTTGACATTTAAAATGTCAAAAATATTAAATCGTATAAAATAACTTGTTTGCAGTGATTGGTCGTTGCCGCTAAACACATCCACCACTGTGACTGCCAGTTATCCAATTCACCAATAATTGACGATTGGAGTTAGGAGCATACCGGATTCCACCTAGCGATAATTTTTTAAACATGTTTTCCGAAAGAGGCAGCATGATCAAAGAAAAGGTACAGAGCGTTTGCCACTGGATGTCACTACACAATCAAAGAAATATTACTGACGTTTTTCAAAAGGACGTTTATAAAAACTTTTCAAAATCAATTTAATTATCACGTATTAATAATAATCACTTTTATAACACAAAACTATTTTTGCTTATCTTTACAAAGTGCACACGTAAAAATGTCATAGAAGTTTTGACAGCAAATATTTAGTGATACCTAGTGGCGTTACGTTAAAGTTACTTATGTTTTTGGAGTTTTCCGAAAGATGGTAGCTCTTGCGGTTTAAGAAAATTTGACATTTAAGTACTGTTCATACCAGGCGACTCGCCTCGAAATATATAGTTACCACAAATGCGAAGCTGAGACCCTTTCATACCGGTGGCGTTGGCTTTGGACATTCGGTTGCTATCAAATATTTTATTTAGGTCTATTTTACACGTGAATTATAGCAAGAACTGAGATATTCTCAATTTGTAACGTACATTGGAGCTAGATTTTTTGGTAAGTATGAAATATTTGTGCAAAAAATGTGTTTTATAGGTTATGTTGAGAAAGCACTTCGCTTTGTGCTACTTTAAAATCTCGCAGTCGAGTATTTAACGCATTGCCTTTGCTTTGTAGATAACTTCATTGTAATATATTTTGTTTTTTTTTAAATTATCACTTAAAAATAAATTATTTTTCAACAAATTGAATTTATTACTATAAAATTAAACGGTATCAATCGAATAAAACTAATTAACATTTTTAAAACACGAAATAAAAAATGTTTATTTACGAAGCTCAAAGCCGAGGCGCCTGGTATGAAAAGTACTTTAAACATGATGTAAAATGAGGATACTGCCAAAATTACGCTTATTATGATTGTCGAGTCGATCGAAAATCGACACGACTCTATTGCCGTTTCCTTTTTCGTATTGTACTTATTTATCAAATGAAAAAACGAAAACGCAATACAGAGTCGTGTCGATTGTCGATCGACTCGTCAATCATAATAGGGGTGAATGACACTTCTCATAAATGCGAAGAAAGAAAATTTTGCAATCCGGTATTTAAAAATTATTTTTATAATCCAAAATAGAAATTATTTACAATTATTAGCAATCTGGTAAGTAAAAATTGTGTTTACAGATCAAAATTGGAATTGTTTACAATAATTTCGAACATCAAATTACTAGCAAGCTCAGGGGGCCTATTATGAACTTGATGCGATATGCGAAGCAAATCGCATTTCGCATTTCTTGCGATTTAACAAATACGATCTGCTTCGCAAGAGCTTATTATGAAATATCATTATCGCATATCGCATTTCCCTTAAGGATATATTTTTGGGAAATTTATTTTCTGTTAAATTATTGTAATAAATATCATTTAAATAAATTTTATTGCTGCACAAAATAATGTTTCACTACTCAAATGCGATATTCGCCTGCTAATGAGCAGTCGCATTTATCAATTTTCAATTCGACAAAGAGCGGATTAAATGCGAAAAGGGTATTCCATAATACAAAAATGCGAAATCGCATGAAAATGCGAAATGCGAGCCGCTTCGCATCAAGTTCATAATAGGCCTCCTGTTTAAAAATTTTCCACTAGGTGGAATCATATCACGCGTTTCATGTAGCATGTTCATTAGTTTTTTTTTATGTTCCTCCTCCCCACAAGGGCCGCTTATTCCAGATATACAATAGCCAAATATTTGCTTTTAACCGAAAATTATGTCAACATTTTAACGAACCAATTTTTTTTTTGTTTTTTTCGGCAAATGTTAAAGAAAATTGATGTATTTATGGAATGTTAGAACGAATCGATAGACACAACTATTATAACTTTTGTATTCACTGATTGTAGTCGCCGATATCCAGGACTACAACTTCAATCCACAAACACAAAACAACATCAATTTTGGTTTCATATACTTTTCACACCATAAAATTTACATTGATTTGAAAAAACGAAAAGAATTCAACATAAGTCCGAATTTGATGCTGACGGCTTGTGGATTCTAGGTGCTTTGATTAAAATAACGTTATAATTTCAATATGTATAATATATATATTTTTTTTTTTTTTTTGATTAAATTGTCTACTATAACTTAAATATACATAATTGTTTTGTTTAGAACTAAAAATATTAATTATTATAAAATTATTAATTATATAATATATTATATAAATTATGTATCATTCATTATATATATATATTTTGTATTTATTAGAAATGTTTTTATGGTAACATGAACTCTACGTAATCTTGTTGGTTGCGCTCGCTCATGTTAATTGGCCTCCAAAAATGAGTCTTCGTATTTGATTTTTATAAAGTGTTAGAAATAACAATTTTGAAAAAATATTTAGAGATATTGAGCCAATTTAAATATTTTTAAATAATAATATGTTTAAAATATATATATAAATGTATTGTATATATAGAATAGTGTTGATTAAAGTGATTTTTAGTTTAATACAATTCCAGCGAATGAGATGTCCAGCGTAGATGACGGGTCTGTTGAATCCATTCGACTTTGAATATGTTTTAGGGTATTCGTATAGTGCATTTCAATCTGTTTTGTTTCTTCGGATTGTTCCAAATTCGGGATCTCTTCATTAATTTTCGTTATTAACTGATTCAGGATTGCATTTGTGATCAGTGTATTACCCCGTTCAAAGTAGAATAGGTAGTGGTTCAGAAGCTCGACATAAAGTTGAATTTGTACACCAGAATCAAGACATTGGGATGCTATTCGCACGCCCTTCTTTAAACATTCTAGTGTTCTTTTTTCGTCACGCATTTCTTCACCATTTTTCTTACCACTCCAAAAGAGGCTGGCACATGCCACTACGCCCCGACACTGATCCGGTTTTTTTAATAATTTCGATGCGGCTAGTGCACAATTGGTCCGAAGCGGTTCAGCATTCTCTTCACTGAAACAAGTCATTTGTTCGAAGGTCGACATGATTAGGGTGATAGCGGCTAGCTGAGATTTTGAATCAGAAATTTCGTCCTCATACAATGAAAATGCTTGAGTCATAAAATCATAAGCAACCGTTTCATGATTTGAATATCGAATTTGATCGATACACAGAGCTCCTTGTAAATATAGACGAAGTGCTAATTCAGGCAGCTCGGAACGGGCCAACACCGCAATCGTACTGTGACAAAATTGTAATATTTTTTGGCATTTCTTGTCCCACATTTCATCATCGCTCGAAATCACCTTGTATTTAAATGCCAACTGATATGCTTGAAAAATGAGTGGCGGGAGTACATGCTTTATCCGTATTGAGCCACCCGTTCCAAAATGTTTGCGGGCTGCTTGTAATATTTTGTATTGCATATCCGGATCTTCCGACTTCAATAAATGTATAAAACGGGCCACAATACTTTGCTCCTCTGCGAAATCATCCGGATCGATAGGTTCACTGGGCTGATCATCTTGATCTTTGACGAGAGGCGAAACCATCGCCAAAATATTATCTACTTGATCCGCAGTCGGAATTAGCGATTCATTTTCCAGAATATTCAGTACGATATGCAGTGCCAAAGATTTTCTTGAAACATAATCGAATTTACTTAGCAACGGGCTGAACTGTTTCAACTCAAGGACAGTTAAAACATTATTATAGAAATTGACACAAATCCGCAGTAATCTCGATAATTCTTGATTCACCGGTAATGAATGTAATATACTGTTCATATTTAATCTTTCTAGTATTTGGGTCGTTGTTTCGAGAACTTTATCCACGTAATCAATTCGATCGGGGTACACTTTTTGAGCTAAAATTACAAGCGCGACTTGTAACGATATTGTATCCTCGAGTGGCATATCGGTTCTTATTTGTACGATACTCGCTATTTGAATACTAAATACCTCGAACAATTGTACTTCAGTTGGAATGGCTGCTGATATTTCCTGTCCATCAATCGCGCTAATTGTTTTGCCGACCCTTTGATTATAAGCTGCAAGGCGATCGATTAGCGAAATTATGATATTCTTAACGTTCACGCCGGGTTGAAGTTGGGCACATGATTTTAAAAATGGATCCAATGTTTGTAGGTGAAATTCATCGGGGAACACCTGAATGATACATTCCATTAGGTATTCCTGTGCAATTGCATCTCGGCAACTGACCACCTGTTCTAGTATACCGGGCAAAATATGCCGCTGATATATATCCAATGTTGCTGATTCAAGTTGTGAAAGGCGCACCAAATTTGTACCCACTAATATTTTTAATTCTTCCCGTTCTTTTTCCCGTCGCATTTTTTCACTAGAGTGACCTTGGTGTTGCATCCGAACCCAAAGTTTATTCATTTCGGCAAAATTTAGCAAAACAAAATCTATTGAATCCATCACCGTACCATCATTCTCGTCTGCTCCTGGATCGGTTGTGTCGGGTAAAATATTTCGTGTGCATTGCAACAGATAGTTACGAAGGAATAGACCGCGCAACGGATGTTGAACCCCACGACACATTTCAACCAAATCTTTTAATACACGACGTTTGGGTGTATTATTTGCTTTTATGTAAACTAAACCAACCGTGATTAATAAATACAAACGTGGTACTATATTCCCTGCATACTGGACCAGCTCATAAAGGTCTGTAACCTTTTTGCCTTTTTGAAACTCATCGAGTATATATAGTTCAAGGTGACGAAGTTCATCTGTAATCGCCATATCTGAAGTAAAATGCTTTCGATTAGTGCTATTCTGAAATGTACAATGAAAAATCAAACTTACATAACTCATAATAGCTCTTCGGTGATAAAAGTGATGTCCTTAGTTCACCCAACATTGTGCTGGCACACTTGAGAGCATCCATCAAGTGACTTTTGTCTAAACATCGTTTCATTTGAAATGCATGACTCTTAACTACCACAACTGCATCGGCCAATAATTTTTCCTGTTCATCCATTGTGTTGACAGGAGTTTGGGGCTACAAAAAATAAAAACGAAAAAAAAAACTGCAATACAAAAACCACTTCGTCGACGACCAAAATGGGGAAGCAAAAAAAATTGTCAAAAAGGGAGGATCTCTTTGCTGTTTTTTGTTATTCAATTTAACTACCATCCCATTACCATTTTCAGTGCAGCAAAATGCATTATGAATTATTTCCAAACTTGTCGAACCGATTGCTTCGGCTTTCATAACAAAATGAACGCATATCTTACCATTTTTTTATCAATTAATAATTATTATTGATAGATAAAAAAAAAAATTCTATCTTTTTTGACATCTACTTTATGACAACTCAATTTCGATAATCGGGTTTTTATTATACACGAGACCCTAGTGACCGATAATTTTGTTACGTATTGAATGTGGGTAGATTTAAAAGTTTGCTATAATTATATAGTGGTTGCATGAGCAAATAATGTGCACCTTGCACGTTGCATGAGCAAATAATGTGTAGTCATGAATTCAGCCGCTGCGCAGTTTATGCAGTAAATCAGTCAAAAATTAAGATTTGCAGCCAAAGGCTGCTCAGTTTACGCAGTCACCTTAAAGCGAATGCATTATTGTAGGTGAAATAAAATAAAAAACACGATTTCTCTTAATTATTCGCAATCAACGGAAATTATTAAAGTTAAATGAAAATGTCTGCGTTTCATCTTTTTTGTGGCTGCTTAAACTGTGCTGCGGCTGAATTCTTGACCGCACCCTACACTAAACTTGACCTTTTCATTGCATTTGGCTGCAGCACTATTTTTTTAGAGTTTACTATGCCTCTTAAGTCGACTGCACGGGTGAGATTATTTCTGAGATTATTTTTATCCACAACAATTGCTCGCGACAGACGAATTAAATAATTCAAACCAAAAGTTTGAATTATTTAATTCATTCCTAATTTTAGTTATACCACCTGACACGAGACGCCAAATTGTTCTTTCCCTTTGTTGTTTTATTTCAATTCGAAAAAATAATTCGCGACTTGTTTCCATGAGAAAAAATAATTCGAATTAAATTTTTCTCATGGAAATACAGCTATAATTGGTTTACCATAACATTTTCTTCAACCACCTTGCGCACTATATACATCCAGCGGCTTGTTGGGTATCTAAAAAAAATAAACCATAAAATTTTATTTTTTATACTTTGCAATTTTGCATTGTGACACTTTGCATTCTTCCTTCATCACAAAAATATCGTGGAATATCATAATTCCTGCAATAGTGCATTAATAAATCTATAATTTTCGTTTTTGAATCATTTATTTTTTAATATATGTAAAGTAAACAATTACTTGTAACTTTTAAAAATGAGTGGAAAAAGTGGAAAAGCACAACGAACCAAAAACAACTCTCGGGTAATTTTAAGCTGTAAAATACCATGTGGCTGGAATTGTTGGCAATAATACTTGTTTTTATTTTCTAGCCATCAAATAGTGGCCGAAGTGCTGAGCTTTTGGGTAAAAATGCACCACCCTTTGTTGGATTCACGGCGCTCGGAAATAGCGGTATTTTGCCGATAGTACCCGGGTTTCAAACTGGAAAATTGGAAGAGATTGATATGCTGAATGTCGATCCAGCGTTTCAAATGATACTGAAAAAAATGTCCAAGAAAAGTGAAACGACAAAAATTAAAGCATTAAATGAATTTTCCGAGCTCATATCAACAGCATCACAAGACACAGTAAAAGATTTGCTAGCATTTTGGCCAAAATTGTACCTAACACTTGCTTTTGATATTGATAATGGCGTTCGATTATCTACACAATCCGCAACGGTAAATTTCGACTACTTATGTAACTAACACAATCTATAATTCTATTTATTATATTCCAGCATGTCTTAATTCAAAAAGTTCAAAAAGCTGTAATACCATATTTAAAACAACTTGCCCCAATTTGGGTTACAAGCCAAAATGATCCAAATTCTCAAACCGCCAACATTGCAAAGAAAATTTTTGATTTATTTCCGGAACCATTCCCCAAAAAACTGGTTTCCGTATGTCAAACTGAAATTTTAGATTTCATAACAACAAATCTACTACAGCCGATAAGCGAGGATTATGAAGAAAAGCACACCCTTTGCACTGTATGTCATCTCAAAGGATATGCTTATTATTTACGAAATATCGATGCGAACGATATGAACTTGGTGGTCGATAAAAATTTGCTACTGTTGGAAAATCCGAAATTCTGGAATTACCATAAAAGTAAATTTCCAGCCGTAAGAGCTGCATTCTACGAAGCCCTACAATGTATTCTAGAATATGCTAGCCCGCTGGTCGAAAAATACGACAAAACGATACCGTTGTGTGTGTTCAAAAATCTGGATGAAACGGAGGCTATTGTAATACCACATCTATGGCCAAATACCTTGTTGGTACCGAAATACATTGATAAGTGGTGAGTACCTTTGAATTGTTAATTCGATAATAGATTTCAAGGTTTCGGTGTTTTCAATTTTTTTTTTTTCGAATGAAAAAAAATGGGGTCAAGATTACAGGAAACCCAAATAATGTGCTTTAATCACGAACCTAAGTAATTTCCTTTATTTTATGTGCTATTTTTCTATTCCGAAAATATCGTGAAAGTTAAAATATAAATTTTATGGGAAATATGTAAATTAAGAGAATTTATGCTACTTTATACTATTAGGTTTAAAATAAGAGGGCGATAAAAGTTTGGGTAGATAACTTAAAGAAGAAAAACTTTAGAAATAAACGGATTTATTTAATTTAATACAGCTAGCGATTAGATAACTTATTAACAATAGAAAGAAAAAAAAATCTAGAGTCTTTCTAATTGTTTAATCCATGTTCTTGTATTTTCAGGCACGTCCACATCAGCTTTGAAAAATTACTTTACCCAAAACTATGGAAAGTAATAGCATCGAATGGTTTCAATAACAGCACAACAATCTATCCATTCCTAGTACCTCTAACCACAAATATCGTAAGAGTTATACACGCCGATAAGCTCACACAATTCTTTACAAATTTTATGGACAATCTAAAGTTAAGTTTAAAATCAGAACGTAGCCTAATAAGTAAAAAAGATTTGGACATCATAAGCCTTACATACTTTGAATGTTTAAAATTGATTATCAATGAGTTAAATCGTCGCCCTAATCAGAGTAATGATGAACTTGTAAAACAATTTCTAAACAACTATCTAATCGATGTGATCAATTGGCTGATCCAGCTGAAGCATAATAATAAAAAAATGATTTATCCGAATTTAAGTAAATTAATATTTTACATTAGCAATAATCAAGTGAATAAATTTAATGAGGATACGATTCATAATTTATGGGATAGCATATTCTCAATATGTATGAAACAAATAAGTCCGAACACCGTCGATATTAGTGAAACGATTGTTGAGGAACAAGTGAAACTCCTAATCGAGTTGAATATCAAATTAAACCGTATTGCGGCAAAGGATGGTAATGTCTACAACGAAAAATTAAATCAACTAATTATTAAATTATCGACGATTTATTACGATTTAATTGTGTCAAGTAAAAATTTTAAATATTTCGAATCTTACAATGACTTGTTGAATAGTTATACGAGTAAAGAGTTCTATGTCGAGTTGAATGGCGGTGTGCTGAATTTAATCGAATTGTGTACGAAATTCATAAAACTGTTAGATATTAAAACACTTCAAAGTGAGATTTTGGTCGCTCGGATATTTATTATGGTCAATTTTTTGATCGACGAAACAGATAAAATCGCGGTTATTGATAAGCTGTTAAAATATGATGATGATAATATTATGTACTGGACCCTATCGCATATACTTAGTCATCCGATTTGTAATGAGGCATACGCTGGGAATTTAATGTCGCAGGACGTGGTTAAACAGTATCTCGTAAAAATTACAAATAATGTCGTAGCCAATATAAAATCATCATATAATTTACAGTTGCTAAATAAATGTTTCTATTATTTTGACAATAATGACAAAACAGTGATAGACTATAAATTAATCGAGAGCATAATTGAAATACTCTTGAAGCCGTTAAGCAGTGACGCAAACGAAAATAACGAAGTGATTGATTTGTGTGCACGTTTTATATCACAAAACTCAATCATATTCTACTCAAATGATAAATATCTTGGTCTCCAAATAAAAATTTTCTTGATATTTTTTAAATTTGCGATAAATCAAAATGTTAGTGACCATTTATCGGAGGATACGATATACGAGATAAACACCTCTTGGCAAGATATATTAACTGATAATGAATTAGTGATCGACAGTATACTCCCCGAATGCACATCGTTAATTAACGGTAAACTAGAGAACATTAAAAATACATTCAATCTCACACAAATCACCGGTTTAGCTGAGAAGTCACGTCAATTTATTCGAATTCATATTGATAAATATCAAGACGACGATACCGCTCGCCACTCGGGCATTCTAAATGAATTCTTTAAAACATACACGAAATGCTACATTGATAATATAAAAATATTAGAAAATTTAGTTATATTTATAGAACTATTAAATAATGATAGTAACAGTGTTGACTTAAGGAATATTCAATTAAATAATGATAGCGGCATTGATTTTAGCGACATTTTTAATGATTTACTCAATAAGACAATATTTTTGTTGAATACATTGTTCTATTACGATGAAAGTGTTGGGGATCAGGATGATGAAAAGTTTGTGGAAATTGAAAAATCGTGGACCGATGACATTTTAAATTATACTCGATTAATTTATAATGTGGAATATTTGATGAGTGTGCTGGTTAAATATGACGGTTTGGAGGCTTTCGCTGGATTAGCGGTATGTACATCTAAATTATTATCTTAAACTCGAAAATTTTTATTTTCTGATACACTAAATTTATTCAATTCCAGATGCACAGTCTCAAGCCCGGAATCGAACATCTCTCCAAAACCGTAACCCAAATCAATAAATCAACATCAGGCGATAATCTTGCACGACTAAAAATAAAACTAATCGAAAATATGAAATCGATAGCCTATCCATCAACAAATGTTTTAATCAGCCTATTAGGAACTAATGCACTCGAAGAAAGTAATGCTGACCTATTTTTAACATACGTCGAAAATCCATACTCTGAGAATAAGCTCGTGTCCAAAATGATGTTAAGCCATTTCTTAAAGAATCCAAACAATTTTGAGACAATTGTTAAGTCATTCAACAATTTTGGAGATGGTCGCGATAATCTAATCAATAATTTGTATTTGAATGATTTATTGATTCGGAATTATTACGACACAAAATTCGATGTAATACTCGGTAATTCGATGAATATTTATAATGTGATAATTCGACTGAGCAAAACGGTGATGGCTTATAATGTGTAAGGACTTAATTTGAAAAAACGTATAATTTAATTGTAAAATTAACGCACGCATTTTTCATATTCCAGGAATGTGGCGACGGAATCCCTCGAAGAGCTTCTATTTTTAAGCGAAATAATAAATTTTGTGATACATTCATTGAAATATTATCCGGCTAAATTGGTGCTAAAACATTTCGATTTCATACGAATATCGCTTAGTTCATGGATATTATCTGCTTCCCGATCAGTTGAGAATTTCAATGATGTCAAAGTTAATATATTCTTGGCCAGTGTATTCAAGCTGTACAAAACATTTATGATATTTATGGCTGATGTTAAGTCAAATAAGCTGACCGAAATGGAAGAAGTGATCGATGAATGGGATAAAGTATTCAGCAAAGATGTTAACTTGGTATTAATGAAAATTTACTTTGCAATTGTGACTGGGCCGTTAAATGATATTCAGAATAATTTTAATCGTTTATATTATTTAATGGATATCATTTGTGATGGCATGAACCATGTCGAACTTAGTCATGTAATAAAATCGGGTAAAATCATTCCGACCCTTACTCTTCAAGATTTCATTGACTTCTGCATTGAAAATATGTCGCACAGGATTTACTCGGTTCGTATAACGTGCGCAACTCTTATCAAAGGCCTATCATTGTATTTAATATCACGTGATTTAGAAAAGTTGAACAAGCAATATGAACAAAGCGAGGAGCATAATAAGGATAATGATTCTTCCTATGATTGGAATCTGCTGAATTCATTCGCAAAACAGTTGAATGCAAGTCACGAGACAATTGTGAAGTATATTGAAGGGTTTACATTAAAAGTGAATGATTTCGATAATTTAGAACCAGTTGATGACAGTGTAGCCGTTTCGTACTTTTTACTTTGGGACTGTATGCTTAATATAGTGGCGGAATCAACATCTGAGATGCGATCGATTTATGCGCGCTGGATTAAATCGAATAAATATGAGGTTATATTCCTGATGTTTTTGTTCCGTACAATGCCACTTGACTTGCTGAAAAATCCTGATACTAAAATGGTGTTTGGACAAACTATGTTTGCCCCTCTTGAGTGGGAACATATAAAACGTGGAGGAATTTCAAAAGAACGGTTATCCTGTTTTATGTACTCGCAAATGTTGCGGTACCTTCCTGCTCTCGCCCGTAAATGGTGGCACGATTTAACTCCGCAACAAGCTTCCATCGTAGAAAAGGTTACAATTAACTTCATTTCAAAACCATTGTGTCAAGATGAGCTGCGATGTGTCTTGGAGAAGCGAACCAAAGACGATAATATGCAAATCAAGGTGACAAGCTCAAGTACCAGTGAGGTGGTGGCCACATACTCAATTGATGAGACGAAAATGGAATTAATGATTAAATTGCCCATCAATCATCCTCTCGGTCAAGTAACGATTCAGTGTAATCGACAAGTGGGAGGACTATTGCAAAGCCGCGACGTAGTCAAACAACTTACAATTTTCCTTACATATCAAAATGGTTCTATATGGGACGTTCTCTCCATATGGAAACGTAATTTGGATCGAAAATTCGAAGGGGTCGAAGAATGTTATGTTTGCTACAGCGTCATTCACCAAGATACGTGTCAACTACCAAAATTATCCTGTAAAACGTGCAAGAAGAAATATCACGGGCCATGTTTGGTCAGTATAAAATTGCTCACAATTTTAACATAATACTAACTATAATTTTATTTTTTTAGTATAAATGGTTTAACACAAGCAACAAATCGACGTGTCCGATTTGCCGGAACATATTTTAACAGGGGTGCCGTCATAAGTTTGACCGAATACCTGATTTTTAATTTGATTTATTTGTAATTCTATGTTAAAAAACCTTTACCTACTATTTTTGGAAATAAATTTAAAACGATTATGAAATACATAATTTATATTACGCGGGTGGATTGGTAAGTCTTAATAACGGCATCTATGCGTCAGTAACATTTCTGTTGTTTGTTGTGAAGAAACGAAAGCTGACAAATTTTTATGACATTTGATTGAATGTTTTCTTATTTGATTGAATGTTTTCTTATTTGATTGAATGTTTTTTTAGTTGATTGAATGTTTTTTTAGTTGATTGAATGTTTTCTTAGTTGATTGAATGTTTTCTTAGTTGATTGAATGTTTTCTTAGTTGATTGAATGTTTTCTTAGTTGATTGAATGTTTTCTTAGTTGATTGAATGTTTTCTTAGTTGATTGAATGTTTTCTTAGTTGATTGAACGTTTTCTTAGTTGATTGAATGTTTTCTTCTGTCCTCGATTTGGCTACTCCAGGCGTAAAGTAGGACGGTAAAAAATAAATCAAACAAACAAACAAATTCACCATCGAAAACATAGCAAAAATGAATTGAGCTTCGAATTGCTTCCACATCGGTGGAAAGAGATTTGGATCAAACGATGAAATATTAGCTGAAACGAACGCTTATTTTGAGGAGTTTGACAAATCATATTTTAAAGGTTTAATGAAATTGGAAAAACGTTGGAATAAGTGTATCCAGCTAAAAGGAGAGTATGTTGAAAAATAAAGTGATCTCTTTAGTGATTAAAAATTTTTTAATAAGGTGAAAAAATTATGTTTCATTCAAAAGACTTATCAATCCACACTCAACTCTTCCTCTCGAATCGTGGGATTGTAATTAACGAAATTTTCATTGACGTCATTTCTGAACACCTAAATTGGTCGCCATTACGCTCCAAGCTCCATAAAAGTTGACAAGAAAATTTTAACGCAGGTTATAATTCTCAAATAATCGAACATACATACCAATAAAACAAAACTCATTTCTCAAAAAAAAATGTTTTTTTTTTATTTACTACATTCTATATACAAATCTAATTTTATTCATTTATGGCAACCTTAGCCAGTAAAAATGGGGCTGAAATATTAAAAAGAGCGTATTTAGAATAGATAATCATAACCTCACTAAATTTGTAAGTTTACTTATTCTGATCGCTGCACACAACACTAAAAATGTAAAAATATTATTTTTAACATTTTCCCGAACCTTCCGCTTTTCTTCATTTGGATCAATTTGTGGCATTCCCTGGATACGAAACATGATTTATTTAATTTTGATTCTTGGTTCTGCGAAATAGCAACTATGCGGTGAATCGGGATGGAGCTGTCAAAATATTGACAGTGAACACGATTTTTATTGATTGTTTTCTTTAGGTTTGTACGATTGATTTGGTTGCGGACAATTTAAATTTAGTACCATCTTGTTTGTTTTCATTTTCACAAGAGGTGACTGTGGGTCGGTCTTTGACACGACAAATACCGAGTTTATACCGTAGACAGTAGTGGTTTTCCAATCGACCATCGCATACTTATAAGCACTTATGGTTTATGTCTGTGCTAAATCATCTACTCGCAACTGATCTACATACCAATTTTTTCAAGTGCTGCTACAAGCAGTTACGTCAACATTCTCCGCTAGGTGATATTTGATAATAATTAACAACAATAAAGCTAAAATATATTTTTTAAATATTTATTTTAATATTTTATCATCATAAATTTAAAAAATTAAACCACTATCCAATTATTTTTTGGTATTATGTGAATTAAAAATTTAGAGGTTATGTTTATCATATGTCATAATTTTTTGTGTGTTACTTCCAATTCCAATCGACATTTAGCCGAGACATATTTTCGCACTTATAAGTACATACATACTTGCGGTGGTCGATTGGAAAACTACTATTGGGTTCCATTACCCACTCAAAGAAAAGTTGAATTCATAATTGCGCTGAGCGCAGCCTACATTTGTGTTACCAACCTAACAAGCAAAAAAAAAATATCAATATTTTTTTTTCAGATGACTTTTCTCAACAATGGCCGACCGATTGTTGTTTTCGTAAAATCTGTTGTGTGAAAAAAAAAGAAATTGTGCAAAAATTTTGACTAGAAAATATTTTTTGGATTTTTCAATTATTATGAATAATACGCATTAGTTTTTAAGTGTAACGATAAGTTTTATGGTTAATAAATAAAACAATAAAAAGTGTATACATACGTATTGTAAAAATAATAAAGAAAATGTGCATTTAAATATAGTGTGTGGTGTGTTAATTTTTTTTTTTGTAAAATTTTCTTTTTGTTTTCCTATTAATTTATTTTTGGACGTAAAAATATATACGAAGAAAGTTATTATATTAGAAACCGAAAGTCATATAGTTCAGTCGTAATTTATTTATTTATGTTTTTTGTGCTTACCAAAAAGTTGGCTAAATTGTAAGACAAAAGTATCCGCGAAATTCGACGTCTCAAGACGATACATTAAAATCCGTTTTTGTTTTTTGGAATTCTTGGAAGTGCTGATTAATCCGTCAAACTGGAGCGCCTGCCAGAATATCTTCGTGATACTGTCGATTGGTTTATGGGGTAAGTTCCATTAGAAGCAGTACCTGAATATTATACATACATAACTTACAATGACTGCTGGATATAACCGTGCCGATGTCATCTCCACCATTCTTATGAAAATTAAACAATCATATATAAACCACCATAAGTGTAAGAAAAAGAAAATTCGATAAATGGAAATTAGTTTTTCAGAAATTTATTGATTTATTTCTTCTTTTTGTTTTTTTGTTTATTTTTTACTATTTTATAGGTTAAACCAAAAGTGAAAAAAATTCATTATGCTTTGTAGGCGTTCGACCCCAGCTAAAGTTTCTTGAAATTTGCGAATCATTCGCCTTGCTTTAGTTGAGCAATGACGATGTACCTATTGCTATTTTGCTGCTTGCTTTTGAAATTGATGTACCTAATCATTATTATAAACTTGGAACTCCTATACAGATCTATAGTCTATATCGTCTGTATATAATATGGCTTGTTAATTATCCCATTTTTAGAGATGTTTTAATAATTCGTTTGATTAGGGCAGTAGTGATTGGCTAAATCGATCTTTTTTTGTTAAAAATGCATATGAGAAAGTAAACAAAACAACAAAAAAGAACGATTTAGCACATCACTATAGGGCAGATCCAAATAAGGAAATTAATATTACATAATTTTCTTGTATGGTTGTTGTTTATCTGGATAAATTTCGCATAAATCCAAGGACAATATACATTTAAAATGTTAGTGCTCTGATGCTGAAAATAAGAAGTTTTACCTGTTTAAATTAACTTTGGGCCTTGTAACAATGTTTGGCTTATTT
This sequence comes from Tipula vernalis, assembly GCA_958295665.1. Lineage (NCBI taxonomy): Eukaryota > Metazoa > Arthropoda > Insecta > Diptera > Tipulidae > Tipula > Tipula vernalis. The sequence continues at coordinate 471,223 of OY282558.1, forward strand.
GAATGCTTAATGAGATATTTATTAATTGCGTTTAAATTGCAGAAGGATTACAGGTCTAACCGGAAATCTACTTCGTCATGTCAAAATTCAAAAGCTCAGAGACTCAAAAAATTACCACATGATTATAGGGCAGTTCGATATCGCACCAAGTCATTAACAATTGTCAAATAATACCTACTATCTGTAGAATTTCGGTGAACATTTTACCCGATCAAGAAATTCTACTCGATCCACACTCTGCTCCGAGAAAATCAAACTGTTGGGCTATCATCGAATCTGTACTATTTTCTATCCTCCACAATTTAATGGATTGAACGAACAAACCACAGATAGCTGAAAACGGAACTTAGGACAAAGGTAACGTTTAATGGAATTTGGGTAGACAAGACACATAGGTGAAAACGTTCTCCTTTTCATTATTGTTGTATGAAGGTTTACTAGACACTTATTTTAAGGCCTAATGCAACAGTAATTTGCACAAAAGGCGAGAACCTGTTAATATAAACAAGTTAACTTAATATAACTGGCTGAAAAAAAAAATGTGGAACAAAAGTCATAAACTCGCTTCTCGCGTTTTTTACAAAATTCGGCCCCATGACAGTAGTTTAAATCTGCAGCAACTTGACAATAAATACAGAGGCCTTGCTATTACTTGTCACGATTACTTCTGGTTACTTTTTGTAATATTGTACGTTGGAAGAAAAAGGAAAAATTGACTAAATATTGTCTTAGTTCGTTTTGATTTTATTTGAACGATCAAACATAAACGAAATTTCTGTGATTTATTTTTTCGAACAGCAAAATTCAAACTCAATAATTGCTATTTCGACATAAGTATAATTTACTGTTATTGATAAGCTGACAAAATTTCATATCTCCATTGGAATGGAACTATTCCAAATTCATTTTGTTCTTGGTTGAATTGTTAGTAACGAAACATAGATTTCTGAACAATATTTAGGATTTAATAATCCCTTAGACTTCAGCGTAGATCTTAATATGAGGTTAGGTAATACTTTTTTGAATAAAAAACTAAAAATCGCCCACATATTGGCGCCGATTAGGATAAGTGTATAGATAATCGTGGTTTGATTTAAATTTGAAGTTGTTCTCTTTTCTTTACTACTAAAACAAGACGACATTTGCCTTAATGTCGGTAACAGATTTCACAAACATCGATCGAAAGCAAATAAATGTTTTAATTATTTGAAATCAATATTCGAGCGTGGGGTTCCAGGAGTTACATTATTGCGTAGGTTGCGGCCACAAGGGATTTATTGAGTCGTTCTTTTTTAACAACACTGTCAGTCCAGTTAACTGGTGTTTGTTGAAGGAATCTGTCATTGCCTGTTGAACAGAAAATGAAGTTATTTATACCCTTCCGGTTAAAACCTTCTTTTAGCAATGTTTAGACTTTTAGAGTATATAAGCACTCTTTTGTTTTGTGATTATGACTTTGGTTTAAAATAAAACAAAAAATTCAATATTTAAACCATTTATTGAGGTTTAAAATTATTTAATGGAAGTGATCAACTCCAAGTTTTTTAAATTGGTTTTAAAATTTTCTCTTTCAATACCAACTTTACATTTTTGGTTTATTTTGTTTTAAAAAAATGGTTGAGCAAACAATATAGAGAGTAGCATCCAAAATTCACTTTACTCTACTTATAATGTGTTGTGGTCACGGAAAGCTCAAAAATGTCGAAAAATGGATATTGTACATAAAAACTACGAATAAGTTTAGAAGCCTCCTACAATGATCTTGAAATATCACGAATTCAAATTTCGAATACCTTCCAATACTATTCAATAAATAATTTGGATTAATCCAAAATTCTCAAAATCTCGACACCCCTATTTTTTCGAATTTTTTGCCAATTTTGCCGATTTTTTTATCATCCAATTCATCCTATTAAATTTTCTACAAGTCGCTTAGAGATCAATGGGCTTAAAGCTCTCCTTATTTCTGGTAATTTTGCCTTCGAACAGGCAATCGATGTACATTTTCTTGTGCTGACCTTCCTCTTTAGAATATCCCATAAACTTCCAATTAAGTCTAGGTGGTAGTTCTGGGCCGGCCATTCAGTAAATTATGGTTATACACAAACACAAACAAAAATTTTTTTCAGTACTGATTAGTGAAAAAGCTTTTTTTTTTGCTCTCACACTACAAGCAAATCTATATTTTTATCTCGCTTTATTCTTACTGATAAAAATATTTTCTTAATGGAAGTCAGGCTTTAGATACATACGGTTTTGGACTAGAGCGAAACCTTTGTTGTTTTTGAAAAAAATGTTAATGCCTCCCGAAGAAAAATTTATTTTTCCAAAGTACATAAATTAATTTGTGTATAGTTTAAAATAGCTAAACAAAATTATTGCGATTTTGCATGCGTGAAAATTTATTTCAGCAGCTATCACAACTTAGTACCTTAGTTGTACCGTATTATGATTTTTTGGCCATTTTATGTTTTTGGTTCAGTTTCTTTTCAATACCTCACAGCTTATTTTGGTCATATCGGAATCCACATTAAAGCCATTAAATTTTAATTTTCAAATTATCTTGCTGTAGTTTCCTCAATTTCTCTATTTTTGTCTTAAACCCATTTATCAGCTTACGGTTCCACTACCTGTACTAATATGTTATAGCTTCGACATATTCATTACTGATTGCATTTCTCTCATTTTTGCACGGCATTTATACGATCGCAAATGCTTCTAATTTCTCTATTTAACACTTTTATCCATTACAAAATTAACTAACCTTAAAATTTTGTCTGTACAGATCATTTTTTAAATGAAATCACAAACACGAGTCTTGATTCATGAACATTCAAAGAATATAAAAGAAAGTATGAATGTATATGTGATGTTATGTTTTCATAAATCTTGTGGTGCCAATTTTAATTCAATTTGGTTCCGCAAATTAGACACAAAAGCATAGTGGTTTACAAAGAAAAGATACAAGGCGTCAATGTCGATTTGATTCGATTTTATTCTTTTTAAGTCAAGCTTTATTTTACTCATAAATTAATTTTATTTTATTTGATTTCTACGCAAACTTAAAATTGGAGTGGTTTTCTAAGCTTTTGTAAAGCTTTTAATAGTGGGTGTCGAAATCTAGAATAGTTTCCGATCTATGTTGACTAAACTGTGAAAAGAAAATGTGTAATAAATTGGTAAGTACTGTTAGCGTGAAAGCAAGCTGTGAAGACAATTTAGAAAGAATTTTCAACCAGACGTCTCTTTCTATTTTACCATCAAGCACCCCTGGGCAACCGAAGAACTCCAATAGGCTTTTATTGAACCGTCTTTTTTTTTTTTTTTAAACAACGCTGGTTCAACTCACTAGAGCTTATTGTGAAGGAATAGAATGTCCTCAGATATCTAACCAAATGATTTGAGATATTAATATGTCACTTTATCAAGCAGTGTCCGGGCCAGAATGGTTTATGGTTTTTGGCACCTCGATATAAATTTAATTTTAGTTTTAGATCAAATCACAACTTCAGTGAATTTTTCAGTTTTTATAATTCTAATAAGTAGTTCTAGTATGAATTCCTATTTTTATACAGTCCTTTGAATGCCATCGATTTTTTTCTATACATTTACGAAAAACAACAGCGTTTTTTATTCGTTTTTTGCAGTGTTACGAGAAATGCTTTGAATCAAGTCACTTTTTTTTTTTTTTTTTTTTTTAAACATCTTTATTGATATGGCTACTACAATCTTAAACATTATTAATTCATTAGTAAGGTTGACATTAGTACTTATGAGATAAGCATAAACTTGTGTGGGTCTGCTGGACCAGTATCCAGTTCCCTTAAGATATAATATTCATACGGTTAGCTCATGTGGTTTGATTCGTTTGAGCCGCCTTACTTCGTTTGTACTTTCCAGTAGTTGTACGGCCTCGACGTTGGTGTGGTTAAGAAGCCTCTTCTCATGTTTAATGGCACATTCGCGGATGACGTCGCCTATCAATTGTATTTTTAGATCATTGTGTATTTCCCTGTTAGTCACAAATCGGTAAGCGTTGGTGACCATTCGAAGAAATTTATTTTGGCTACGTTGTATAATGTCTCTATTGGATTTATGAGTACAATCCCATAGCTGCGCACCATACATCCATATTGGTTTGAAGATAGTCTGGTAGACTAGTCTTTTGCAATACAGGTTCATTTTGGAATGATGCCCAGTTAACCAGTACATTTGACGTTGTTTTAATCGTATCTGTTCAGCTTTTTGTCTCACATGATGTTTCCAGTTGAGCCTTGAATCTAAATGCAGACCAAGGTATTTAGCCGATTCAGCCTGCGGCACTTGCACCCCATTGAGGTATATGTGTAGACTGTTATTTTTGTGTTGGAGCGTAAATGTCACATGGGTTGATTTGAGCTCATTAAGCACTATTTTCCAGTCAATTGTCCATTTAATAACGTTGTTCATTGCTCGTTGAAGATTTTCCACTGCCCTTGGTTGTGATTCGTCTACTGACATAATTACAGTGTCGTCAGCGAACGTGCCGATGAATGTTTTATTCGTTGTAGGTATGTCCGCAGTGTAGATAAGGTAGAGGAGGGGTCCCAATACGCTTCCCTGCGGAACTCCCGCTAGCGTTGGATAAAAGTCAGAACATGTTTCTTTATGGATGACTCTGAATTGGCGATCAGAGAGGTATGATTCAAGCAGCTGGCAATAGTTTTGTGGTAGCATTTTTCTCATCTTGAATGTCAATCCCTCGTGCCAAACCCCATCAAAGGCCTGAGATACATCCAGAAATACGGCGGGGCAATATTTCTTTTCTTCTAACGCTTGCTCTATTACCGTAGTTATTCGATGGACTTGATCTATTGTGGAGTGGTTATTCCTGAATCCAAATTGAAAATCAGGAACGTTTACCATTGGCTTTAGACGTTTTAGTAGTAGTTTTTCAAACAGCTTTGATAAGGTCGGAAGCAGTGAAATTCAACAACAAGGACATACTGCAATTTATAAAGGATGCTGCGTATATCAGAACAAAATTAAAAGTCAACAGAATAATAGAACAAGAGTAGTACAGCGATTACAAACCAAAGCTGCTAAACCACAAACAACAATCACACCATCTACAGTTGGATTATCCTACGCGCAAATCACCAAATTATCTGCTGATGAATCAAACCAAAACAACAAGCACATAGAAGTTAATAACGAGTCTAATAACTTTGAAATTATTAAAAACCTTAGTCAAATTCAACAGACACTTGGTCACTTAACAGAAAGGGTGGCAAAACTAGAAATTAATTTCTATCCGCCTAGCAAAAAAAGTCAGCATACACACAAATGATTAACTCGTTCCTACGCATTGTAACTTGGAACGCTAATGGGCTCAACCAACGAGCCCAAGAACTGGAAATATTTCTCCATACAAACAACATAGATATTGCACTTATTTCAGAAACGCACTTCTCCAACAAAAGCTTTTTCAGAATAAAGGGATTTAATTCTTACTGGACAACCCATCCTAGTGAAAGAGCCAGAGGCGGTTCAGCTGTACTAATTAAAAATAATATCCAACATAATCAACAAGAGGATATTCGAGAAAGCTACATCCAAGCAACTGTTATCTCAATCCAATATAATGGCGCAGATCTAAATATTGCGGCAGCATACTGTCCTCCACGCCATACACCAACGAAGTTACAATTTAATAACGTCTTTAATAAGCTCGCTCCAAGATTTATTATTGGAGGGGACTATAATATAAAACATACAGCTTGGGGTTCCAGGCTAATTTCTCCTGGGAAAGGAAATGCTTTGTTCAATGCCATTCATGAAAACAAATGTGAATATCTGTCTCCAAGGGCGCTAACGTATTGGCCAACGGATGCAGGAAAAATACCAGATCTGCTTGATTTCTTCATCATAAAAGGTATTTCATCCAGTTACACTAGAGTCGAAGGAATTCACGGCTTAACATCTGATCACATTCCTGTACTGTTGTCAGTAAGCGCTATAGTCATCAAGAAAAAAAAGAAGCAAAACCTTACTAATAGATTCACGGATTGGGATCTCTTCAGAGAAAAACTGGAAGAGCTAGTTGAATTAAAAGTTAGTATTAAAAGTAATGAAGAATTGGAACAACAAACAAACAATTTCATTGAATACACTCGTATGGCCGCCAGTCTAGCTACTCCAGAATTAAAGGACAAAGCGGAGATTGAAGTCAAATACCCTGCTGAAATCAGGGAACAAATCAAGGAAAGGAGAAAGGCAAGGAGAATATGGCATCTCACCAGAAATCCCGCTGACAAAACCACCTTCAATCGAATAAGTAACAAAGTCAATAGGCTAATCAAAAGCTTTAAACAGGATTGCTTCGACAACTACTTAAGCGGGCTAGGTCCAAAAATGGATAAGGACTACTCGTTATGGAAAGCAACCAGAAAATTTAAACGACCTGTAGTTCGAGTACCACCTATAAGAAATGCTCAAGGCAATTGGGTTCGACATGACAAAGAAAAAGCGGAACTCTTTGCTCAACACCTAGTAACAGTGTTTCAACCCCATGACATTCAATCCAACATTGACGTAACACCTGTCTATCAACCAAATCAGAATTTTAAAAGGGTCACGCCAATGGAAATTGCTGAAGAAATCGACAAAAGTCTTAGTCAAAAAAAGGCACCAGGAATTGATGAAATATCACCGGGTCTATTCAAGGAACTTCCACGCAAAGCAATCATCATGATCACATACTTATTTAATGCCTGTATGAGATTGAAGTATGTACCCAAATGCTTCAAAACGGCCCAAATAATTATGTTGAAGAAACCAGGTAAACCAGACGAAGAAGTAACATCATAAGTCACTTTTGAAGTATTATTTTTGGTGTACTATTTTTATTGCGCAAGCCACAAATTTGAGAGGAGCGCGATCCTGTATTTTTTGCATACCCATACATGAGATTGCCAGCCGGTTCCCAAAAGGGTGATGGTTGAATGTGTTTATAACATGAAATTTTGGTTGGTACTATATAGCAAAATTTGTTGTGTTAGTAAAATTTGAATTCACACTTGTTTTAACATGTGTACATCGCGAAATTTAAGATGAGGATCAACATCTCATTTGGCGAATAAGTGTACGCACATTAATTCAGTCTGCCATTCTTGTAAAATTAAGGGGCATTTAAGTTCTTTTTGTAAAACCAATGTTGATCCGAATCGTATAATGAAATGGAAAAATTAGATATTTTAGAATTAGGCAACGATTCAGTTGCCAAGTTTTGGCTTAAAATGAGTGTGAAAAATACCAATATAAAATTTGAGTTTGATACAGGTAGTCCAGTTTCATGTATTAGGATATATGTTAGTCGAAGTTAGATATGAATGTCAATATTTGCAGTTAGTTTTATAACATCGGCACAATTCAGGGGTTACAAGCTGCTTTGAGGATGAAAGGAAAGTGTCATCCAGTTTTTGAGAGGCCGGATCAATACCTTTCGCCATTAAAGATAAAGTCAAAGCCGAAATAAATAATTGGGTAAAAGACGGAGTTTTGGAAAAGGTAAACAGGAGCGGAATAGTGTGACTGTTTGCTGATTACAAGGTCACCGTTAATCACAATTTAATCGTTGACGACCATTCGCTCCCTAAAATTGCGGAGCTGTTTGCATAAATGGCTGGGGGAGGGAGCTACACAAAAATTGAACTCTCCAGGCTATATTTACATTTATAAGTTAGGCCTGCGAATCGTGATACATTGGTATTAAATCAACATACGGGTTTTAGATTTATGTAAGATATCGCGTCGGTCCTACCATTTTATTTTTTGTAATTAGTGTATTTCCTAACCAATTTAAGACCTGGTTCATAGATTTGAGAAATAATTTAAATTATAGAAATTGTTGTCTGAGTTAAAAAGGTGATATACAAGTTTAAGATGCATTTTTAAAATACAAGCCTCGAATTTTCTTAATCTATTTTTATATTAAATTTCCATTATTATTTTTAAAGATAAGTAATAAACATCCTCCTTTTCTGACAACACAGCGATGCAAGATAATTCTGAGAAATATTTATAAAATGAATTAGAAGCATAAAAAATTGTAACCTCTTTTATATTACACGTTATCAGTATATTATGTTCTATTATTATGTGCTAAAGATCTTTTGTCAAACAATTTATATACACCATATGTATTTATCTCCTGAAACTAGAGGATGTATAACAAGTTACTTGGTATAATATACGAGTACATATTCGAAATCTATTCTTCTAACAAAAAATGGGAGAATAAGGTAATTTTTATTCTATTTTTATGTGGTAATCGTTTCGGAGAAATTAATGAATTACCTGTAATATATATTTTGTACATTCGGACATAAAATATATAATGAGGTGATATAATATTAGAGTGCATATTGTACTTGAAATGTGATAAAAAAAAATAAATTTACTCTTAATATAGAATCTATATTATTCATAAATCATACGATGCAGATTAGCTAGATATAAACTCAAAAATGAATCTGCATTTTACTTAGCTGCTGAAATTTTTGTTCTATTTCAGTTGCAAAATATTTTCGTAAAGAAAACCGATTTTCCATAATTTAGTCATAAGCGTCGTCCTGGATATGTATATCGTGATAAAAAGTCATTGAAATTTTCTGCTCTCCTACTAGCTATTTATAAAAATACTCACGATGGTAATGTCCGTTTAACGTAGCGAAATCGATTAATTTGGAATAATATAACGAAATAAAATTTTATGTTGTTCAGGTCAATACTATATTAAATATTACTATAAATTTTTAAAGAAAACAATTTGCTAATCGAGTTGTTATTATACAAGAATGTTTCGATTAATTATTAATTATGTTTAAGAAATTTTTCTTATAACGAAGGTCGATGTTCTATTGTATTTCCATAATAAACAAACTTGTATTGATATTAACATCACCCTGACATTTTTTCCATACACATAGTATTTATAGTAAGTTATGGCTATCAAGTTGCTTCGAGTAGATTTGGATAATTTATCATAATTTTGTGTTCATTGCTAAATTCTAAACGTGGCACAGTTCGTGCGTAGAAATTTTTGTTGTTGTTTTATTTTGGAACCAACCACAAATTGTAGATAAAATGCCTATATGTTTCAAGAATATTTGAAATTGTTTGAAACCGAAATTGATAAACCTTAATGGTTTCGTTAATTTTTTTTTGAGGTCAATCCAAACAAGATTAAAAGTTACAAATTTGTTGAAAATATCCAACTTCTTTCAAACACTCAACTAAATGTTTCTTGTGTTTTGATTATGGGTGGTTCTTTGGCATTGATAGATATAAAACTCAATTTTTTTTTTTCAGTCCATCATGCGAATTTTTCATTTAATTGTAAGAAACGTTTTTTCTAGGGTGAAATCGACTAAATTTTTTTTTTTGAAATATTACAATTCTATCCAAATGATCAGTTATTTGTCAAATTTAAAATTTATTATTGAGATATTTATAATTACTGTAAAAATGAGTTAGAACCTACTAAACTCTCCTTACACAATGTCACAAACGGCTCATGTTGCAAAACTATGCCATATCTTAGTTCGCAAATTAATAAAACTGTAAGATGCGTCAAACTTTCTTTTATTGCAGTTCCTCAATCTGCCTTAAGATTAGTGTTTTTGGCTTTATTCTTTGTCTTCCTAGTTTTTAGAATTTCTTAGTGATTCATAGACTAATGAATATTCTTGTAATCAAGTAATTGGCCAAATTTCACAACTTCCCATTTCGGTTGCACTTGTTTGAATTTCATCCAATTCGGTTAAGAAAGTGGTAAGTTCCATCCTAATTGGCCAAATTTCCGAGCTTCATCTAAAAATCATTTTCAGGTCCTCATTCCATCGCTTTTGTTGAATCTTATTAAAATCGGTTAACCCTATCACTACCACGCTATTTTAGTAACGTAAACTACCTAGATGTGACTCTGAGACACACCGTCAAAATGCAAACATTTAGGATTATACATTTTTGATTATTTTTAAAAATTAAATAGTGACTCAGAGACACAGCTCGGTAAGAATAAGATTAAGAAATAGCCAAGTTACATTCTAATTGGCCATATTTTCGTACCTCATTGGCCATATTTTTGAACAAAGTATCGTCTTAATTAACAAGTTTCAGAACATTATCTAAAATCGGCTAAAAAATGGCCACTTTACTTTCTAACTGGTCATACTCCAGAACTCCTTCTAAAAATCATTTTAGAATCCAATTTCCATCTCACTTGTTGAATTTCACTAAAATCGGGTAAGAAACAGCCAAGTTCCATGCACTTCCGCACTTCTTGAAGTTCATCAAAATCGGTTAAGAATCAGCCAAGTTCCTTCTTAATTGGCTTAATTGAATCCGATTTCCAACGCTATTGTTTAATTTTACTAAACTCGGTTAAGAAACAGCCCACATCCCTCCTAACTGGCCATTTTCCAAATTTTTCAGAATCACTAAAGTCACTCTAAAATCCCATTTCTACCGTTTAGTTTGAATTTTTATAAACTCGTCTTAGAAATAATTTCTATATAAAACTACATTTTAGTATGTTCCAAAATGAATCACGGCTATTATATCAAAAACCATTTGATCAAAGAAACAGATTTTGATCTTAAAATTTACATAATTTCTTGTCATCCTTGCGCAGAAAGGACCAATGCTAAGCGGCTTTGGGTAGTTTTTTATTTTAGTATGTGAAATACAACCGTAAATATTATTGTTTGTCTATCATCTTTGCACAAAGGGTCTCATGTTAATCGGCTTTTGGGAGTTTTCTATTTTAGTATGTAAGTAATTATTAAAAAACACAAATTTATTAAAAATGTTCCAATTTCTATGAATGTTAGAATTTGAAAAAATCGTCAAGCGGTGGTTTTGAGGCGGCTTATTTCAAAAATATCGAATTCCAATTCTCGAAAATGTGACCTCAAATCTCGAATAATTAATATAATTTTTTAATATTATTTAATACGCGTCGATCAGATTAATTATTCGGGATTCGAAATCAACAATTTTTGTTAGTAAAATCCAAAAATGAAATTTGACATGATGTACGTATCTAGATAGACGTTTACGTATGTATCTATCATCTAGTGAATGAGTTCAAACGCAATTGTTTACGCAATGCTCTGACAAAATATCAATTACCATTCGTAATGGTAAAATTGATAATGTCCCGTGTCATATGTCCCATATAGTCGAATGTTAAACCCCATAGAATTTGCTTCGTCAGCTCTTACGGCTTCTATTAAACGAGATTTACCAATTGAAATGCCACAAATTTTAGCAGGTGTAAATAGGACAGATTTGACCCAAACCGAAATTCGCCTACAAAGGCTTGAAAATATTGGGTGTGTGAATATGACCCTTTCTCAATTGGTGTCGTTATTTTTACTACTTATGTAAACTATAAATGGGCAATACTTGTATTCTATAGTACTTGATGTCAGCTATTAAACGCAGTATGCGACATTTGGTTGAAGTGTAAAATGAATGAATGATGTGAATTTTATTCCAAATAAACATCATTTGCGGGAAGTTTTATTACATTATTTTATTGCAAAGAAAAGTGCAGCGGAAACTTATCGTTTGCTTGTGGAAATTTACGGTGAGCATGCTCCATCGAATACAACGTGCAAAGAATGGTTTCGACGATTTAAAAATGATGATTTTGGCATTGAAGATAAAGAGCATGGAAAACCACCCAACAATATTATTATTGGCTGAAGATTCTTTTCTCGAACACAATCAGAATTTGCTGTAGCATTAAATGTTGATCGAGCAACTTTTGCAAAACGTTTACAAACAATCGGAATGGTTCAAAAAGCTAACAACTGGGTTCCACATGAATTAAAAGAAAGAGACCTAGAACGTCAAAAACCATTTGAGAAATACTGATTCAAAGACGACAACGAAAAGGTTTTCTGCATCGGATAGTTAGTGGAGATGAAAACGTATTATGAGAATCCCAAACGCCAAAAATCTTGGGTGAAGCGTGGTGAAGCTGGTCCATCGCAGCGAGGTATCCATTGCAATAAGGTTATGCTCTGTATCTGGTGGGATCAGAAAGGTGTGGTATATTATGATCTACTGGAATCAGGTGCAACTATCAATGACGATGTGTACCGACGATAACTAATACGTTTGAAGCGAGCTATAGAGAAAAAACGACCAAAATGGGTAAATAGACACAACAAATTAATTTTTCAGCAAGACAATGCAAAACCGCATGTTGCAAACGTTGTGAACAATTATTTACAAGGACAGGACTGGGAAGTTCTACTCCATCCGCCGTATTCACCAGACATAGCTCCTTCAGATGCAGTCGTCTCTTTCTGAACAGCGATTCAGTTTTCGCGCAGAGATCGAAAATTGGCTTAATGATTGGATCGCCTCCAAAGACCAAGATTTTTTCAGAGAGGGAATCCGTAAACTGCCTGAAAAATGGGGGAAAGTTGTAGCTGCAAATGGAGCATACTTTCAATAAATAATTCTTTCATTTTCTAAACAAGCAAATGTGTTTTATTTTAACAAAAAAGGACGGAGTCATACTCACACACCCAATGTTTCATATATTCAAAATTGCATACCAGATATTTTAAATTTAATCGATTTTTAATTTACTGTATTGTACATAGGTTAGGTTAGGTTGGAGTGGCTGCTTACGCACACTTTGACCGGTGACGGTCCATTGTGATACCACAGGATGTATCCCCTTTTACCCCTATTGGAACCATTTCGAGCTACTTATGTAGCGTAAGACGTCCCGCACTTTAAATGTTTTCGAGATCCGATAGGCAGTCCATCCTGAACTTACCTAAGTGTTTGTGCCTTCTGAGAGCCAATGCTGGACACGAGCAAAGGAAGTGGACCAACGTCTCTTCCTCCTCTTCGTCCAAGCAGCTTCTGCAGAAGTCATTAGCCTCCAGACCCAGCCTTGTTGCAAGTTCTCCAAAAAGGCAGTGTCCCGTGAGAATTCCTACGACCGTTCTTAATTCACATCTGCGTAAGGATATTAATGCCCTAGTGCGCTCCAAGTCCAGCTTTGGCCAAACTTGTCTTGCAACTCTACAGGTGAGGGTGTTAGACCACCTTTCCCCCGCTGAGGATAGCGCCTGCTTTCCAAGTGCTTGTCTCAGCGCTGTGATAGGCCTCCCCAGACTTGCCCTTTCCGGTTGCAGCTGGAGAGTCGTACCATGCCTAGCAAGTTCATCTGCCCTGCAGTTCCCCATGACGCCCGAGTGACCTGGGACCCAGACTACCTGGATATTGAAATGCTCCCCCATCTCATTTAGAGATGAGTGACAACTCAACGCCACCCGTGACGCCAAAGACACCGATTCTAACGACCGGATCGCCGCTTGACTGTCCACATAGATTGTGATATCGTCTGAGGATAACACATTATGCTTCAACCACGTCATGACCTCCTCAATCGCTACGACTTCAGCTTGGTAGACGCTGCAATAATCAGGGAGACGAATAGAAATATTTACATTTAATTTGTCACAGAATACTCCAGCTCCTACTTTGCCGTCTAGCTTGGAGCCATCTGTGAAGAATTGCAACGCTTCGGTTTCTGATAACGGTCTATCCCTCCTGGATTCTCTTGAAGGGAAGGAGGTCCGAAATCGCTTCTCGAAGCGTAGAGTAGGTTTAATGTAGTCAAGATTCGCCAGCTCATCCTTCAACGGTCTGATAACAGTAGAGTGTCCTATACTAAGACACCTCCACTGAGTATTTGCCGTATTTTCCGCCATCTGTTTGCCAAAAATGTCGACCGGAAGAAGGTACAACATAACCTCTAAGGCACTTGTCGGTGTCGACCTCAATGCCCCGCTAACAAGCATACAGGCCGTTCTTTGCATTCTCTCAATCTTACTTTTGTAAGTTACCTTGTCCAGAGCTGACCACCAAACACCCACCCCGTACATGAGTACAGGTCTCACTACAGCGGTGTAGAGCCAGTGTACCAGCTCCGGCTTCAGACCCCATCTATGACCAATGGCGTTCCTACAGGAGTACAAAGCAATAGTAGCTTTGTTTATTCTCTCCAACATGTTGGGCTTCCAACTAAGCTTACTATCCAAGATAATGCCCAGATATCTAGCTTTATCAGTAAAAGCAAGTCTCGTGCCATTTAAGGTAGGAGGGACAACTACCGGGATTTTGTATTTCTTAGTAAAGAGTACCAGCTTTGTCTTGGACGGGTTATAATACCAAGTCCACATTTGCCAGCCCATTTCGTAACGATGGTAAGCGCATTCTGCATTACGTCTACAATCGTGCCCAGGAATTTCCCGGTAACAGCTAAAGCTACGTCATCTGCGTACGCGATAACTTCAATACCCTCTCTCTCCAATTCAAGTAGTAACCCGTTTACCACTATGTTCCCCTAGTTACTCGCCTCTTGATGGTGGAGTCCCCCAACTTCGAGCTAACAATCCTGCTTCCCAGCATATAATTGATTAACCCTATCAGAGGAACGTCCACCTCCAAAAATGACAATCCCTCCTTGATTGCCTCCGCTTTCACATTATTAAAGGCGCCTTCTATATCTAGGAAGGCCACCAAAGAGAATTCCTTCGAATTAATCGATTTCTCAATCGTAAACACCAAGGCGTGCAGAGCAGTGTCCACAGATCCTTTGTGTACGCATGCTGAGACGATGCCCACTTCCTGGCACCTATTTTATCTCTGATGTATACATCCAGCAGCCTTTCCAAGGTTTTCAAAAGAAAGGATGATAGAGTTATTGGTCTTAGGTCCTTAGGATAAACATGTGAGCTTTTCCCCGCTTTCGGTATGAACACCACATTGACCTCCGTCCAGTACCTAGAAATATAGCCCAGCTTCAAACACCCTTTGAATATAGCTTCCAGGTAGGGAAGAATAATTACTGAGTTGTTTTGAAGTTCCGCTGGTATAATTTGATCCGGACCAGCCGATTTAAATGGTTTAAAACCCCTCAGTGCCCATAGGATCCGTTTCCTGGTTACGATATTCTCTGTGGTTACTGACAGTGATTCCTGATGATTGCTACGCACCAACAGGTCTTCAAAGCTCCCTGGGAAGTGTGTCTCGAAGAGAAGCTTCGGAGATTCTCCACTAGAAGCTGTCCAAGATCCGTCCGGTTTTATCAAAAAACTGGGACTAGATGTACTTTTGGAAAGAATCTTCCTAAGGCGGGAGGTTTCGGATACCTCTTCTATATTATCACAGAAGATTCTCCAAGACCTCCTTTGTGCCTTTCTTAATTCTTTCTTATAAATTCCGAGTTTCTCCTTATAGGAGTCCCAATCCTGAGCCTCCCTTGTATTTTTGGCTCTATTAAAGGCTGTCCTACAAGCCTTACGATAGGTTCCCAGTTCCCTGGACCACCATACCGGTTTTTGCCTACCCCTAGGCTTAGCCAGTGGGCAGGCAGCGCGAAAGGATCGGTTGCATGCGCTAGCAACGCTAGCCACCATGTCCTCCAGCTCCCCAACGGTCGTCGGGGGCTCCATTTGATGAAATATACTTAACCCTCCACAATTTAATGAAATATACTTAACCCATAGAAGTTACTGTATTGTACATATGTATTAATAAAGTTTTTATCATAAATATTGTTGTACACTGTGAGTTTTTTATTTTTAAATTTGAAAATGGTTATTTCCATAATGAAAATGATTATTTCCAATTTGAAGCTGGAAAGGTATAGAACTACTCTTGCATCTATCTAATCCTAAATTACGAACGTTACGCCAGAAAACCTTGAGGGGAAGGGAGGAGTCGAACTTATCCTTGAAAAAATTACCTTTAGCGATCCAAATTAACCCTAAAATTTTACCACGAGTCTGCTTATAATCTAAATTGGATTGACTATTAGGATGATTTTTCCATAAACGATATTTACAACTCTAATTCTAATGGCATTCGAAATTTCTTGAGACAACCAAGGCGGAGGTTTCGCTTTGAAAGTAACATTTTTAAGCGGAACGCAACTATCAAAGACCAAACTAATATACGAGTTTAAAAATTCTATTTGGCTAATTGCAGAACTAAGGCAAAAAATATTATCCTCCCAAGGAACAGAGTTACAAACTAATTAATGGCGGAAATTATCTGTACTAGAAAAATCTCTAAAGCTAAAACTACCAAGTTGAGATGGAGAGTAACAGTTCACAGAGACAACTAATTGAAAAAAACAAATCGAGTTATTAGTAAAAGAGATGATATGGTCAATATGGGAATAAGAGGTACCGCTAGCTGTTGGACCACAAAACGTTGGTGCCACATTGTTGTGCACGGATAAATTAAGACTATTTAAAAGATTCAAATAATCCCGAGGCAAATAACGAAATAACTAAACAAACTTTCTAAATTTACAATGGATTTTTTAAATTTGGCATACGATCTCTTACTAGTTTTTGGAGGGTTATAGACGGTACCGAATAAGATTTTACGACCATTTATGAAAACAATAATAAACAAAAATTCTAAATCCGATATTAACAATTCTGAAATAGAAGAAGATCGAAGAAGATAAGGTAACTAATCTAGCCTTAATGTGATCTCCTACAAACATACATAAAGAACCATAACTTAGGAGAGGTATCGAAGCGCCCTCTCTTTCCTAAAAATATATGAAAACCTTTGATGGCCAAAGCTGAACCAGAGACATTTGCGCTTAAAAAGGTCTCAAAGAAACAAACTATAACGGTTGAAACACTATTAAAAATGTGAATCTCGTCAATATTTGGAACCAGAGATGATCTTATTTCCAGTTCGAATTCGTTTTTGATCACCTTCAATTCTGTTGCTGTGGATGGTACAGGGCTCATTCACTTCCGCCAACAGTTGCGTAACTTGCAAATACATTAAACATTTTATGTTAATGTGATGCTAGCAGGGGCGGTATCATGAAATCCGGTACCGGCGGAATTTTGATGAAAATCGCCCCGTTTTACAAAAAACGGTACCATCAACATCGCTTTCATGCTAAATTTTCGTCAAAAATCGTCCGGTAGATATTAGTTGACGGATAGCGATTTTTCGTTTAAAAAAACCGAAAATTTTCAAACCAAAAATTACTTAAAATGTTTATTCATTAAAAAATCATTCATTATTTTTTAATAATATTCATTAGAATAATGTAATACTTTTAAAATATTAACGAACGTCATTTAGAGAAAATCTAATAGTCGATTTTATAAATGAGTTGGATATACCGGGTGTTTCTTTTAAACTGAGACGATCAAATATCTCGAAAAATAGCCACTCTACGGAAAAAATGTCCATAATCAAAATTTAATCATACCGCGGGGGAAATACATTAGTGCAAAAAAATAGTCCCCCACCCCCCGCTTTGTAGGTGGGGCGCGGTAACTTTTAAACTAAGATAGGAAGCCATATTTTTTATTGCAGATACGGATTCTACGACTAAAAGTACGTATGATTTGAATGAAATATTTTGTTCGGTTCATGATAGATGGCGTTGTAATCGACGAAATTCAATTTTTTCAATTTCTTCTTCTTAGAACACACGCATTCGATTCTGCAATACGTTTGAAATAAAAAACATCACGTTTTCATTGGAAATACTCGAAATTCGAGATATTTGATCGTCTCAGTTTAAAAGAAACACCCGGTATAGTACATGCAAACAAAATAAAAATTAGATACCCAAGATTAGACGCAAGTAAACTAAATTTGTTTAGCCAATTAGGCTCGCGGAGTGAAGGAAAATTTTAATACAAATATAAAATAAAATTAACCCAAGTCAATCATAAAGTAACTACAAGTTTGTTATTTTAATTTATTATTTTGACCACTCCATTAGCGAAATACATATACATATAGCAACTTAGTAAAATATACACTTAACACAAATTTGCTCAATATTTTTATTGACCGGATTTCATGATCCCACCCCAGGTATTTAATTTCCGTGATTCGTTCAAGCAATGCCCCATTGATAGTGTAGCTAAAGATGATTGGAATTTAGAGACACCGCCAAGGATTGGTGAGAGTTTGACAATTTTTGAACAAAATTTAGGTCCGGAAATTATAAAATTTCTTCTTCCAAATACGATACACTATTTCGATTTATCAAATTTCCCCAAAAATAAAGATAATATTGTGACGGTGACACCTAGCGTGTAATAGAATAAGTAAAACTAATAGCTCAATGTTTTACTGTACTAAATCCATGATAAAAATTGTTACGTAATGTTTCTACGCTATTCCAACTGGAAAAGTCGTGAACTTTCGAGAAGCTTGGTTTGTGTATATAAAAAGGCGAACAAGATCGAATAGGATTATTCGTATTTGGAACGCGATAGTGTAAACTTGTAAGATTATGAGTAATATTTGGTAAGCGATAGTATAAAGATTAAAAGGAATTAAAAAGTGATTTAAAAAGTGTTGTAGTGCGATAAATAAAGTAAAAGTGATCAGTAAAATTTAAGAATAATTTATATAAAGTGATTTTGTGAATTTTTATTGATAAACTGTGTTGTAATAAATTTTGTGAAATAAATAAATTCGTTGGTGATAAATTGAATTGAGTTTGTATTATTCACAATCCAGTGATACGAACCTTGATTGACAAGGCAAAAACGTAACAATTGGTGACAGCGGCGGGATTGTGAATAAAAAGATAAAGAAAATGATTCTCAACGAATTAAAAGTTCCAGAATTAAAGAGGGAACTTGAGAAACGGGGTTTGGCTACTGATGGTAGTAAAGCAGCTTTACAAGCGCGACTGCGTGGTGCCATGGAGAAAGAAGGGTTAGACGTAGATCAACACGATTTTGGCGTGGAAGTAACGGATGCGGCAATGGTAGAGAAGACAGGAGATAAACAGCCATCAGCCGAAACAACACAACTACCATCTGGAAGTTTCGATTTGTCGCAGTTAATAGTTGCTATGAACCAGATGATGGGACAGATGAGTCTAATGAAACAACAAAACGAACGACAAATGGAACAACAAAATCAGTCGAATCAAGAAATGAAACAACAAGGAGAGGAAATTAAAGATCAAATTATAGATGGTCAAAAGAGAATGGACGAGAAACTTCTCGAATTATCTACTAACATACACGGCGAAGTGGAGAAGCTGCAAATGGAGATTCAACAGGTTGACCAACAATTAAAAACGGAAGTCCAACTTGTCAAAACGGAGGTTCAACAGGTTGAAGGAAAATTAGAAACGAAGGTTCAACAAGTTGTGGAAAAATTTCAACGTCTCGAGAAAGAGCTGATTGACGTCAAAGCAAGTGGAACAACGACGCAAGTGGTACAAACCGTTCAATCAGTTAAGATAAAACCACCAAACTTCGTCGGTACAACATCTTTCGGCATTTTCAAATTTCAATTTGAAACGGCAGCCAATCAAAATCGTTGGAATGATGAACATCTTGTCGCAGCGTTAATAGTGGCCCTTAAAGGTGAAGCAGCGGAGGCGTTACAAACAATTCCGGAAAAAGATCGCAACAGTTATCTCGAAATTATGAAGGCGCTGGATAGGAAGTACGGCAGTGACCACAAGCGTGAAATCTATCGAATGGAATTGAAAAGCCGCTACCAAAAGGGAGGAGAATCACTTCAGGAATTTGCATCAGCAATCGAGCGATTAGTACATCTAGCACATACTAGTACATCGGCCGATTATATGGAAAGGCTAAAAATTGACGCATTCATTGACGGCATTCGAGATCCAGAGACACGCAGGGCGGTGATGTTATCACCTAAAGCAACCTTCGCGGAAACCGTTGCGTTTGCGTTGACGATCGAGGCTGTGCAGAACTTTACCAGACCGTCATTATTTAGGCGCCAAATAAACTCAGACAAGAACGGCAGCAGGGAGCGAATGGTACCGAAAGGCGGAAGAGGCAGGCTTAGGTGTTGGAAATGTGGCAAGTTGGGTCACATCTCAATGGACTGTCGGAGTGTTATACAGAGAAAGATGAGATCGCCACCTTTTATGCGGACAAACGCCGAACGGTCGGGACAAAGGTCTAGAAGCAGCGAGCGAAGATGTTGGGTATGTAACAGGATTGGCCACATCTCGCGAGATTGTTTGGAAGCAAGAGGAAAGCGGCACGGATCACTATCTTCTGTGGAAAGAGCACGAAGAGAAGAGCAGGAATCGGATGAGCGGATGGCAACAGTCGGTAAAGTGGAAAGGTTAGAAGTCAGTTTGAAGGAACCGAAGCTGGCTTCGCCGTCTGGTTGCCCCATAACATTCATCCCTGTTACGAGTGAAGCACGAGGCGGAAGCAGCGTCATAGTTAGCGGCGGTGTTGATGGGAGGAGGTGTATTATTACGCTGGATACCGGAGCAACCCACACAATTGTTCGGAAAGATTTGATCGCAGGAGCAGTGCAGCTGGTTGATGGGTTAAAATTAAGAATGGCAAATGGGGAGAGTGCAATGATTAAAGGGAAAAAGATCGTGAGCATAAGGATCGGCGAAACTCTTTTCCCGCACGAAGTTCTGGTCGCAGACATTGTGGACGAGGTTATTTTGGGAACGGACTTCATGAGGATGAATGGCTTTGTGTTGGATTTTGGACGAGGAATATTGAGTAGCGATAACATCGAGCTGAAACTTAAATTTAACGGTACGGAGACGACAATAAGGCGAGTAACAATCAGTCATTGCGAGGAGCTGCTATCGAAATCTGAAACAATTGTTGAGGAAACGAATGAACGCCAGGTTAAACAGATATTGGATAAAAAGGGCCGAGTTGCGCGAAGAGGAGTGCTAGTGTTCGATTGCTGGATGAGGGATCGTTATGACAAACAAGCCAACGGCGGAAGATTTGGAGAAAAGCGGCTGAAACGGAACCGCGTTCTACAGTGGAAGAAGGATTCGTCATCGAAAGTGCAGCCTATATGGACGGCACCCTACAGGACAAGAAAACGACAAGGAGGTAAACCAATGGCGGTACATTTAGAGAGGCTGGCCCTCTACAGAGGAGGTAATTTCGGTCCTGTTCGGGACGAACTGGCTTATGTAAGGGGTAGTGTGACGGTGACACCTAGCGTGTAATAGAATAAGTAAAACTAATAGCTCAATGTTTTACTGTACTAAATGGAATTTTCCATGATAAAAATTGTTACGTAATGTTTCTACGCTATTCCAACTGGAAAAGTCGTGAACTTTCGAGAAGCTTGGTTTGTGTATATAAAAAGGCGAACAAGATCGAATAGGATTATTCGTATTTGGAACGCGATAGTGTAAACTTGTAAGATTATGAGTAATATTTGGTAAGCGATAGTATAAAGATTAAAAGGAATTAAAAAGTGATTTAAAAAGTGTTGTAGTGCGATAAATAAAGTAAAAGTGATCAGTAAAATTTAAGAATAATTTATATAAAGTGATTTTGTGAATTTTTATTGATAAACTGTGTTGTAATAAATTTTGTGAAATAAATAAATTCGTTGGTGATAAATTGAATTGAGTTTGTATTATTCACAATCCAGTGATACGAACCTTGATTGACAAGGCAAAAACGTAACAATATTTTTAAAAAATAATCCATTTTTGAATTATTATCAATGAACGAGGAGTTGCCAGACAATATAGCCGTACCGTTTTTGACTCCGAGCCAGTACACCGTAGCAATCTACCTAGGCAATCATAAGATGAAATTTCCGATAGTCCATTCTTAACTTTGCGTTTTCGCATAAGATTGTGAATGTAAAACATAAACAATCGTCATCCTATAGGTTGATCGAGTCAAATGCCTGTTTCAAATCCAGAAATATCTGGAGTTATAGTTTAAGCTAAATCGTAGGTATTTTGAGTCCAATTCATAAAGAAAATACACCAAATTTAGTTTGTTATGCATTTATCGTTTTCAAAAGTGAGTAAACGGAATCGAAAAGTAAATTTTTTATGTTTAGATTACACCAATCCCCCCCTCTCTTAACGAAAAAACTACAAATTCATCAATAAAATCAATGAATTAATAATTAAGAAACATTAATAATTCATTAACAAAAACAATATTTATGTTTATTTGTAAAATACATTTTAAATCGAATTTTTTTTTCGTAGATAGAGATTTTGGTTTATTCATGACATTACGCTATTGCGAAATTTCCTAAAGAGATTTCGTAAATCGATTTGTTTATTAATTTTTGAAGGTTAGACAGGATGAGTGAATATAAAACAGAGAAAATGCGTAATAAAAAAAACGAAAATACAACAACAATAAAAATTGACTTTTACACTAGTAATTAATTTACTCGAAAATTGGCTCACCGCCAATATATTCTGAAATTCCAAATAAATCTGCTTCAGATTGGAAGTTTATTGCATTATTCGAACTTTAAACTTAAAATTATCTTTTTGAGACGGATCTTAATTTATACTGCAGTGGGATTGAAGTGTAAAACAGTCATTATGTTATTGGGAATAATTCATAAGGTACATAGGTAAGGTTTTCACATATACACAAATTTCCAATAGAAAAATAATTTTTGAAAAAGTATCTCCTTGATCATAAAAGTGTCCCATCACTGCTCTAAAATTTATGTTTGGTTGGTGATACAGTCCTTCACAAAATTATTTGTGCACAACTTTAAAAATTATAATTACTCTCGTTTACATTCCAATCAAAACATTTTTTTAAATTTTAATTCTAATGCTGTGTGCCACATGCTGTGTGCCTCAGAAGACTTTTTAAACTAAACTTTTCAAATGTTGAAGCTTCCACTACTTCCTCATAGATGCTACGTGGAAAGTCAATTTACGAGGTTACTTTTTAACGACTTTTCAATATGTGTGACGACGTACAGTTTAAAATACGTAGAATGCCCAAATTAAAAATTAAATTACCAAAATGTACAAAATAAACAACAGAAAAAATATGAAGTTTTACAAAAAGACACCAAACTGTACATAAAGTATATGTCCAGTTTGATGGAATTTTCTAGTTCAAGCGAAGATGAGTGACGACATGTATGTATTTGTATTTCATATATGTAAATACATAATAATAAAACTGGGGATATGGTGAAATATATTGATTTTTGAAAGGCTGAACTATTTTAAGAATTACTTTTAAATAAAAGACTGAATTCATATTGTTTTATTATATTACGTTTATTTCTATGGGAAGATTCCTTAATGTATGTCAATAATCCTAAAGCTGATCCATCATCTGCATCATTATTAAAATTATCGAAGTATTCATCTAAGACTACTTCAAACGGTTTCAACTCAAAACTCTTATTAAGGCAAATATTGTACAGCCTTGGCCAAAAATATAAAGCACCCCTATCTATTAGCATTATATATTAATATTATGTCTTTCTAAACAATGGGTGTTAACGAACGAGTCATCCCACCGAATGCGACCCTTAATTATTGAAAATCACCAATTTTTGTTTTGTTTTAGGTTCTTAACAAGAAGTTGTAGCGTCGTAAAATTTTTTTATTTTAGTTTTGTATTTGATCGTGTGCAGTCTTCACATAAAGTGTTTTAAATCAAAAAGAGTTTTCGTAAGTTTTTTGAGAAAAAAAGTGTGTTTGTGATAATTATGCCTAAAGCGTACCAACTCAGTGAAGGAATAAGGGCACAAATTGTGTTGTTGGATTCCCAGGGTGTAAGCCAAATTAAAATATCCCAAAAATTAAAATGCTCTCGTGGAGCAGTTCAATCTACATTGAAAAGCGTTAAAGAGACCGGGGACTATGCCTATAAACTAAGCTCAGGCAGAAATCATATCACTTCGGTAAGAGACGATCGACAAATTGTGCGAAAATCTCTCAAAAACCGAAGAAAAACATCTGCTGAGATAGCTGCAGAGCATTTAACAGAACAAGAAGTTCACATTTCGGCACGGACAGTTAGAAGAAGGCTCCTGCAAGCTGGATTGAAAGGTTGTAAAGCAAGAAAAAAACCTTTGCTCTCACTTACCAACATAAAAAGTCGCTTGAGATGGGCTCGAGAACACAAACATTGGAATGACGTGGATTGGGCGAGAGTTGTTTGGTCAGATGAATCTACTTTTGAGGTAAATATAAAAAATAAATATTAAAAAATAATTAGTCAAAAAAAAAAAAAAAATTGTGCTATGTATTTTAAAAGAATTAATAGAGAAATTTATGTTAAATTTGATGGAATTCTTATAGATTTTTGGAACTCCTGGCGCAACCATCGTAAGAAGAAGAGTCGGGGAAGCATACAATCCTGATTGTATAGTGCCTACCGTAAAGCATGGAGGGGGTAAACTGATGGTGTGGGGTTGTATGGCATCATCAGGGGTGGGAAAACTGTGGTTTTGTGAGGGTCCGATGAACAGTACCAACTATGTTACCGTCCTCGAGGCTGCATTGAATGCCTCAATTCGGCAAATCTTTGGGGAAACGGATAGTTCTTCGATAATTTATCAACAGGATAATGCCCCCTGCCATACTTCCCGCGTTACGATGAGTTGGTTTCGAAAAAAACAAATTCGAGTCATGGACTGGCCCGCCCAGTCACCAGACCTAAATCCCATTGAAAATTTGTGGTCAATTTTAAAAAAAAAAATCAAGGATCGCAGTATGACTTCAAAGGAAGACCTCAAACGTGCGCTGACAGAGGAATGGAAAAATATATCGAGAAATACCTGCGAAAAATTAGTACGGTCGATGAATAAAAGAGTCCTGGCTGTCATAAAAGCCAAAGGAGGACCTACAAAATACTAAAATTAATAAAATATAAAAAGTATTTCCTAAAAATATTGAGTTTTAATTTTTGTCTTCATTCGTTTTGTAGATACTGCAATTTGGGAGGGGTGCTTTATAATTTTGGCCAAGGCTGTACATTACACAACAGGCGGTTATCGCAATTTTTAATTTTCAATTCCAGTGATTTTAAAAATCGCCCACCATCGTGCTTTCTTTAGTCCAAATGCATTTTCCATAATACTTCGTGCTTTACAATGCACAAGGTAAAATTTGTTATAATATTACAACATAATAATAAAAAATTTATTATTTTACAATATTTTGAGTTGTTTATAAAATTTGAATGACATTTGAAAAGTTTAGTTGAGTATAAGCAAAGGCACAATTGAATACTTTTAACCTAGTGACATCTATTGAAATATTGCATGAATTACTGGGTTTTACAAAAGTTTAGTTTGAAAAGTCTTCTGAGGCACACAGCATCAGAAGACTTTTCAAACTAAACTTTTCAAATTTTAAAGCTTTCGCTATTTCCTCATAGATGCTTGGTGAAAAGGCAGTTTACGAGGTTACTTTTCGATGACTTTTCAAATTGTATGACCTACAGTTTAAAATACGTAGTCAGTAAAGCCCGGTACACGTTGAGAACGAGTAACGAGAACGATATTGCCTTTTTTACCTGTTGACTGTTGTAATTATTAAAACAGTTAAAACTGTAAGATTTTAATGAACGATAGTTAAAATATCGTGGATTTATTAAAAATAAAATTTAAAATTTTAACAGTTTTAAAATTTCAATTTGTGATCGTAAATTAAAACGATAAAATGAAATTTTGTATTAAAACTGTTAAAATTTAAAATTTTATTTTTAGTAAATGCACGATATTTACTATTGTTAATTAAAATCATACAGTTTTAAGAATTTTAATAATTTTCTTACATAATTCAGTTTATAAGCAATCGGTTTCTCATCGGTCAGCTCAATATGCATTTTTATGTTTGGACAAGGCGTTCTCTTCTCTGGATTTTAGTTTACTACTAATAATCGAATTCTATCCGCCACTTCACGATCATTAATATGGTTTATGTTCAGCGGAAGTTCTCCATGCTCAATCAATTGAAACGTTTCCCGGAATGAATTTTCTCATATTAATTGCAGTCGGCGTTTGATTTATCAAATCTCTATATACAAATCTGTACCCAATAAAAAGTCAACTGGCAATATTCCATCAGGAACTATGTGAATTGTGGTCTCACATACTTTATCCTCTATTTTTAGCTTTCCATTAAACCTACCTACGGTTGATATATCTCTGGACGCCGCACCATGGAATATTGTGCACTCCTCGCTAAATTCGCAAATGTTCGTTCCAATGAATTTTTTATGTAACATTAACTAATGTCGCTTCCGGTAACAACTAGTGCACAAAGTTCCTTTCCATTGAACATTACATTTTTGACAGCTTTAGATGAACAATCATCCTGATTCTCTATGGCTGCACAAGATTTAAAACGTTTAACTATCAGATTTTTTTGTGCAATCTTTTCCTAGATGCCCGATTCCACCACAGTTGTAACATCTTGCCATTCTTCGGAAACTATTTGACTTTTTGTTCTTAATTGGCTTTGTTTATCTTAATTTTTTGTTTGATTTCTTCATAAATTACGAGTTTACTTTTGAAATTATTAATAGATGTTGATCCATATAAAACCGCCTTATTATGTTCATAATCGGTTATTCCACTTATACAGTAAAGATTCATCTTTCTTTTTCTTTCTCTCTGCCATGCGCCACAGCAGAATTTACTTTCTTTCTGAACTCGTTGACTAAATATGTGGTTAGATTTTCCCAGGTATCAGTAACCGCGAAACGTAAACTGTCTTTTGCTGTTTCAGTTAACAGTCGTTTTGAATAAATAACTTTCAGTGCAGCATTCCATTTCATACATCTAGCAGCATCTTCGACATCCTGAATCCATTTCTCGACGAGATAATCATCCTCCCCGCTAAACTTCGAAAGCGATTCTTCGATATCTCTAAAACTTAAGCAAGCTCCAGCAGTAGGCACGATAGTAATTGTCTTGTAACTATTCTAACTGGATATTATCTTCCTGTTGGTTGCCGTTAAGTTCGCTAGCATTAGTCTTTCTACTTCTATTTGTCATATCTTCGCTGTCACCACCCTCCATCATAATGCTGCTTTTTTGGTTGGTTCAATAGCACTGTATTATTTGAATTCACCGACTCATCATTCGCGACTCTTCTAAACATTTCCATCACCTTACGCATAACAGCGTCCACAATTTCAGGTGAATTATGAAGATTCTTTTTTTTTTCGGCCCATCTAAGTTAAAATTTCTTAATAATTTGTTATATAATAGCAAACCTCACTTTCAGCCCCAAAATCAAAACAACTTTACTTCATATATAAACACAATAAATTATAAGAACCGTTCTAGTTTTATCTTCACTAAATTAAAACTCTATCCAACAACATTTATTTTTAAATTTCACGCAAACGTCCTTGGTACAAAATACGGTACTTTATATTTCTCGACTCACGAATTCGGTGTTATTCAACGGCACTTTATATCACCACAAATCTTGGTACATGGAAAATCCCTCACGGATACAAAAATTCGTCAACTATATTAACTTCACGATAAAGTTTTATACACGTTAATCACCACAAACCTAAATGTTTAATCGGTCGGTTTTCCCTGTTTGGAACACAACGTCTTAAACGCACCAAAACTAAACCTAAACGTACAAAACTACACATTTGCTTCAAGAAAACCCAATAGGTTAAGGAATTTCCTTAATACATGTTGCTCAAAACTACCTGCTGATCGATTCCGGTTGAGCCCCAAAGTGTAGAGCTTAATTAGTTTTTAAGAAAAAAGCACGAGTTGTTTACTACTCGAAACACCAACATCAATTGCTTTAATCTGATTGTATGGCTAATAATCGTTTTACATAACAGGAATAATATATAAAGCAATTATACAATTTAAATATAACATAAAAAAATTGAGGTGTGGCCAACACACGACTTTCTTTTACGAACAGATAATTTTGAGAAATTTTATTTTTTTCTTAATTTTTTTTTTAATTTTTAAATTTTTAATTTTTTTTTTTTAATTTTTTATTTTTTTTTTTTATTTGTTTTTAATTTTTGGAAACATTTTGAATTAAGTAGTTCTTTGTAAACCTTATAATTTTTAAGATATTTGCAAAATAAGTTTTCTGGACCAAGGGATTGGCCACTTCCGGTTAGCCGATTTGGAGTAAAATTCAATGGGACCTCCCAATTTATCAAAAAAGTTTATATCTAAAGTTTCAGTTCGATTGGTTAAACCATCTGGGCTGTAGAGAGGACACAGACAGACTGACAGACAGACACCATTTCGAAACCCACTTTTTCGGACTCAGGGGACCTCAAAACAAATAAATCTCTAAAAATCTCAAGGTCCAAAATTTCCATGATTACTATACTTTATTTTACTAGAGTAAAAGAAAGTAATAGGATACAGGCTGCATCCTAATTGAGTTGAACATATTCGGATACCTTAAATCCTATAAATCTTATTTTGAATTACATACTTTTAAACGACTCGGTTTATTTTTTATTAGACGTCATTTATTTAAACGAGACATTGAAAAGTTTAGTTGGCTGTAAGGTACAATTGAATACTTTTGACCTAGTGACATCTGTTTAAATATTGCATGAATTACTGGGTCTTACAAAAGTTTAGTTTGAAAAGTCTTTGAGGCACACAGCATAAGAAAAATTATAGTTGGATCTAGTTTTTAACTAAATTGTTCTGATGTGCAATTATTTGATGTATGTGAAGTTGGCCCAAAATTCTATCCCAAAGAAATGCTATGGTAACACTAAAATGGCAATTTATAGTGTCAGCCCAAAAAAACTTCTATAACGACCAATATTTACAAAACTATAGCCCAAAAAAAATTCTATCATTACAAAATTTCCAATGTCAGCCCAAAAAAAATACTCTCATGATAGCTAAGACTTTCACGACAGTAACTCTCAGCCCAAAAATAAAACTATCGCGAGACTAAAGATTTTAATTTGCGGTAAATATAAAATAAAATGATTAGGAAGTTATACAAAAATTTCAAAATTTAATTCTTATTATATGAATTATTATTTAATAAATATACAGCACTAAGCTTGATTAAATTGATAAATAATAAATTATTTTTATTTTATATTTATTGTTTATTTATTAATTTCCTTATTTTTAAATTATTACTATTACTTTCTTTTACTCTAGTAAAATAATGTATAGTAATCATGAAAATTTTGGACCTTGAGATTTTTAGAGATTTATTGGTTTTGAGGCCGCTGAGTCCGAAAAAGTGGGTTTCGAAATGGTGTCTGTCTGTCTGTCTGTCAGTCTGTCTGTGTCCTTTCTACAGCCCAGATGGTTTAACCAATCGAACTGAAACTTCAGATTTAAGCTTTTTTGATAAACTGGGAGGTCCCAGTGAATTTTACTCCAAATCGGCTAACCGGAAGTGGCCACTCCCTTGGTCCAGAAAATTTGTTTTGCAAATATCTTAAAAAGTATAAGGTTTGCAAAAAACTATTTTATACAAAATGTTTCCAAAAATTAAAAAAAAAAAAATTAAAAAAAAAAAAAAAAATTTCTCAAAATTCTCTGTTCGTAAAGGAAAGTCGTGTGTTGGCCACACCTGCATTTTTTAACTAGGTATTTGAGGGACCTATTCTATGTGCTAGCCAAACATTTGTCATCATTGTTGGCAATGGCCGATATTGGCCCTTGGGAGTTGAGTGCGATTTCCAAAAAATAATTTTGCAGAACTTTTACTTAACGAACGATTCGTATGGATTAGGGTTTTCTAACTAGGTAATTAAGGGACCTATTCCATGTGCTAGCGAAATCTTTATCATCATTGTTGAGTGCAATTTCCAAAAAATAATTTCGTAGAACTTTTATTAAACGAACGATTCGTATGGATTAGGGTTTTCTAACTAGGTATTTGAGGGACCTATTCTATGTGCTAGCCAAACCTTTGTCATCATTGTTGGCAATGTCCGATATTGGCCCTTGGGAGTTGAGTGCGATTTCCAAAATATAATTTTGCAGAACTTTTACTAAACGAACGATTCGTATAGATTAGGGTTTTTTAACTAGGTAATTAAGGGACCTATTCCATGTGCTAGCGAAATCTTTATCATCATTGTTGAGTGCGATTTCCAAAAAATAATTTCGCAGAACTTTTACTAAACGAACGATTCGTATGGATTAGGGTTTTCTAACTAGGTAATTAAGGGGCCTATTCCATGTGCTAGCGAAACCTTTGTCATCATTGTTGGCAATGGCCGATATTGGCCCTTGGGAGTTGAGTGCGATTTCCAAAAAATAATTTTGCAGAACTTTTACTAAACGAACGATTCGTATGGATTAGGGTTTTTTACTTTCTTTTACTCTAGTAAAATAAAGTATAGTAATCATGAAAATTTTGAACCTTGAGATTTTTATAGATTTATTTGTTTTGAGGTCACCTGAGTCCGAAAAAGTGGGTTCGAAATGGTGTCTGTCTGTCTGTCAGTCTGTCAGTCTGTCTGTGTCCTCTCTACAGCCCGTATGGTTTAATCAATCGAACTGAAACTTCAGATTTAAGCTTTTTTGATAAATTGGGAGGTCCCAGTGTTTTTTACTCCAAATCGGCTAACCGGAAGTGGCCACTCCCTTGGTCCAGATAATTTATTTTGCAAATATCTTAAAAAGTATAAGGTTTACAAAAAGCTACTTAATTCAAAATGTTTCAAAAAATTAAAAACAAATTAAAATAAAAAATAAAAAATTAAAAAAAAAATTAAGAAAAAAATAAAATTTCTCAAAATTCTCTGTTCGTAAAAGAAAGTCGTGTGTTGGCCACACCTCAATTTTTATTACTTGTAATCGAAATAGATTCTAATAAAAAACTTCAATAATAATTTCACTATAAGAAAATTAATAAATAAACAATAAATATAAAATAAAAATAATTTATTATTTATCAATTTAAAAGTGGTCACAAGTCACAAGAAAGAAGCAAAAAATTCATTCGAGATAGCAGTAATCAATAATCTTCTAAAATTATTTTATTAAATATCTGTTATTTACCTTAATAATTGTCAGCAGATGCCATGAATGGCCAGAATGGGCCATATTTTTAGTGCTGTCAAGAAATTGTCACTTCTTCATATTTCGTTGGAACCATGAAGGTAAAGATCAGATCTATTAGAAAATCATAGTCTTATCGATGTTCAACACCCTTACTTTCGAGATATATGACGAAGAAGTGACATTTATTGACGGGACTATCTATATGGGCCATTCTGGCTATGAGATCCCAATGACATTGGTCTGATTCGTTGAAACTATGAAGGTAAAGATCAGGTCAATTATAAAATCATAGCTAGACTGATGTTCAACACCCTTACTTCCGAGATATATTACGATGAATTGACATTTCTTGACGGGACTATCTATATGGGCCATTCTGGCTATGAAATCCTAATGACATTGGTCTGATTCATTGGAACCATGAAGGTAAAGATCAGATCTATTAGAAAATCATAGTCTTATCGATGTTCAACACCCTTACTTTCGAGATATATGACGAAGAAGTGACATTTATTGACGGGACTATCTATATGGGCCATTCTGGCTATGAGATCCCAATGACATTGGTCTGATTCGTTGAAACTATGAAGGTAAAGATCAGGTCAATTATAAAATCATAGCTAGACTGATGTTCAACACCCTTACTTCCGAGATATATTACGATGAAGTGACATTTCTTGACGGGACTATCTATATGGGCCATTCTGGCTATGAAATCCTAATGACATTGGTCTGATTCATTGGAACCATGAAGGTAAAGATCAGATCTATTAGAAAATCATAGTCTGATCGATGTTCAACACCCTAACTTTCGAGATATATTACGAAGAAGTGACATTTCTTGGCGGGACTAAGTATATGGGCCATTCTGGCTATGAAATCCCAATGACATTGGTCTGATTAGTTGGAACCATGAAGTTATAGATCAGATCTATTAGAAAATCATAGCTAGACTGATGTTCAACACCCTTACTTCCGAGATATATTACGATAAAGTGACATTTCTTTGTGGGACTATGTATATGGGCCATTCTGGCTATGAGATCCCAATGACATTGGTCTGATTCGTTGGAACTATAAAGATAAAGATCAGATCTATTAGAAAATCATAGCTAGACTGATGTTCAACACCCTTACTTCCGAGATATATTACGATGAAGTGAGATTTCTTGATGGGACTATGTATATGGGCCATTCTGGCTATGAAATCCTAATGACATTGGTCTGATTCGTTGGAACCATGAAGGTAAAGATCAGATCTATTAGAAAATCATAGTCTGATCGATGTTCAACAACCTAACTTCCGAGATATATGACGATGAATTTACATTTCTTGATGGGACTATCTATATGGGCCATTCTGGCTATGAGATCCCAATGACATTGTTCTGATTCGTTGGAACCATAAAGTTATAGATCAGATCTATTAGAAAATCATAGCTAGACTGATGTTCAACACCCTTACTTCCGAGATATATTACGAAGAAGTGACATTTCTTGGTGGGACTATGTATATGGGCCATTCTGGCTATGAAATCCCAATGACATTGGTCTGATTCGTTGGAACCATGAAGGTAAAGATCAGGTCTATTAGAAAATCATAGCTAGACTGATGTTCAACACCCTAACTTCCGAGATATATTACGATGAAGTGAGATTTCTTGATGGGACTAGGCAATGGACCATTCTGGCTATGAGATCCCAATGACATTGGTCTGATTCGTTGGAACCATGAAGGTAAAGATCAGATCTATTAGAAAATCATAGTCTGATCGATGTTCAACACCCTAACTTTCGAGATATATGACGAAGAAGTGACATTTTTTGACGGGACTATCTATATGGGCCATTCTGGCTATGAGATCCCAATGATATTGGTCTGATTCGTTGGAACCATAAAGGTAAAGATCAGATCTATTAGAAAATCATAGCTAGATTGATGTTCAACACCCTAACTTCCGAGATATATTACGATGAAGTGACATTTCTTGACGGGACTATCTATATGGGCCATTCTGGCTATGAGATCCTAATGAGATTGGTCTGATTCGTTGAAACCATGAATATAAAGATCAGGTCAATTATAAAATCATAGCTAGACTGATGTTCAACACCCTTACTTCCGAGATATATTACGATGAATTGACATTTCTTGACGGGACTATCTATATGGGCCATTCTGGCTATGAGATCCTAATGACATTGGTCTGATTCGTTGAAACCATGAATATAAAGATCAGGTCAATTATAAAATCATAGCTAGATTGATGTTCAACACCCTAACTTCCGAGATATATTACGATGAAGTGACATTTCTTGACGGGACTATCTATATAGGTCATTTTGGCTATGAGATCCCAATGAGACGCAAACCTTGTAACTTTACAAATTTTTAATTAATTCTCTTTGGAAATTAAACAGAAATAAATAATAAATATTTATTTTACATTATAGTTCAGTTAAGATATTTCGAATACAAATTAATATTTTTCTGATTTTCTGTTTTCGTATTATATGTTTGTAATTGATTTCATATTTTTTTAATGTTATATTATAGCCGCATTTCTTGACGTTTGATCTGATCCGGATCAGATCATGTCTCATGAAACGACACAAAAATGCGTAAAACAAACACCAAAATTCAATTTTTTTGTCTCGTTTCGTTTTGAATGCCTCTTCATACTCGTACTATATTCATTATATTTTTTGTCTTTACAAAATATTGTTCAACTATTTTTAGATCACCATTTGTGATCCAAAACGAATGTTGGATCAAATGTTGTTGTTGCTTCACATGTAAATTTTGATCTGATCCGGATCACTATGCGTCAAGAAATGCAGCTTATGTAATACTGGACATTGTAGCTGCAAAAAAAATTTTATTTTTCCTATCGTGACAGCTTTCCTTATATCATAACATGTATAATGGTATTGCCAGTGCTTAAAATTTTAATTTTTTGGGATAGAATTTTGGGCCAACTTCACAAAGGTAATTATTTGTGCAATACTTTTGTAAAATTTAACAGTCTCGGCCGGGACAAGGTTTCAATTTAAATTTACAGAGGTTTAAATTAAAGCGGAAGATATTTAAGATCTAGTAAGACCAAAAAGTTGAGTATCGTTGATTTTATCAATATTTTTGGACCACTTTCCAAATTTTATAGAGACGTAATAAAAACTGGCAATGGGCTTACAAAACGTAGTTGACTCAAACACCACTTAGTTAGGTCAAACATACTTTTAAATTTAATGGATTTTCTATTTAATTTTTAATTTTTCCATATTACACAAATAATTATGAGAACAAATTTGAGGGTACAAATAATTATGTAAAGAACTGTTATGTATCAGTTGTTTTCAAATACCTTTAAACATTGCGGCAATTTTAATATTTAACTTTATGTATTTACATATTTACGACACAAAATTATACAGAGAGAAAGGAAAATTCTAACTACGTAACCAAAAATCTTTAGTCATCCGTTTTTTCGGTCATGGCCAATTGATTCTCAACTATAGTTTAGTATTCGTTTGTGTAATCACTAATCAGTAATTTGTAGTTTTCTAAATTTGTGTGTAGTCTAAAATTCTAGACTTTCCTGATTCATCAAGCGTTGAAAATTATATATACATCCGTCATTCCTTCCTATATAAAGATAGTAATAACTAATCCATAATTATTTTTATTTTAAGTTTTTTTTTTTTTTGCAAATTCATCAATCATCCCATTTCCAACTTAGCCTTAGCTTATTTATACATATATGTATAGTAACATACAATAGTTTGAAAGCTGTAATAAAACAATTAATTTCCCTTCTGTCTCCGCTCCAGATCAAAATAATACTACTATGTAGCATATATTTATGTTTCCCAATTAAAATGATCCCATTGGGTTCAAATGACGATGTTTATTATATTTGTTTTGTATAATTGTTTAATTTTAATATATAATTAAAAATCTAAAAAAATTATAATTTTATTTACTCGCGAACGATTATTATCTTCTACAGAGATACGTGAAGCCATATTTCTTTCCTGTTACGCCGTATACTGCAAAAAATGTAATCTACCCACAACATTTCTCTTCGTAAGTTTATCTCTATTGTACACTTCTTCTAATTTATCGTATCAGTTCATAAACGGCACAAACCACTGAAAAAATTGCGTCATGCTGGAAAGTAGAGACAATTAAATGGATTTATAGGACATACAATTCAGATACAAACATATTTTGTTTTTGTTATTGATTTCTGGTTTTAAGCGAAATTGAAATTATTTACTCTCATTTTTATTTTTATTTTTTTTGCAACAATGTAGTTAGAATAATATGTATTATTGATAATTTATATTATACTTTATAGTTTCATCTATCATAAACAAAACAAATCTTAATATGTACATACATTGTATATACATATGAAAAACACCATGAACGATATAAGATGACTATTGAAAATCACAACAATCTTATTGTGTAATAAACTGTGAAGAAAAATTAAAAAGAGAAAGTCAAAAACTTATTATTAATAATATTATTTTTACATATACATACATACTACATTTACATACAAATACCACTGTGTGCAAAAAATTTTAATCTATTTCTGTATTTAAAGAAATACACTCTGTCCCACAAGCTAAAAACTTTAAAAATAAAATACGTTATTTCTTGCTTGTTTTTAATTTTTGAATTAAAATTTTTATTAATTAATTTTGACGGTTATTTAGACCGTGTGTCCGAAACTAGTGATAATTATTTTTTAATACAAATTTTTGACATTTATTTGAAAAATATTCCCCGTACATTCACAAATTTTTATTATCATTCCCAAATTCCAAATCCCAAGCAATCCTGTAGCCTTATTCTATAAAAAATAAGATAATGTTTACACGTGATAAACGTTGAACGAAAAGAGAATCGAAAAACAATTTAATGTGATTTTAGTAAAAAATCACAAAGTTTACCCGTTTTCACGTTTACACATTATCTTATTTTTTACAGAATAAGGGTGCTGTCGTACGCAACGAATTGTTTTTATATAGGGCACAGTATAATGGGATGATGATTCAATAATTGTCACAAAAAATGTTGTTAAATATACATTACGACTCTTTTAAATAATACAATGAAGAAATCAATACGTAAACCAAAAATGGGACTATTCCAAAATAGTCGTAGCTCTCTCGTTTAACATTTACTAGGATCAATATGGCTTATACGTAAATAAGATCAACCTTTAGTTAACGTACACGGACAAATCACTCGCTATAATACAATAGTCAATAAATTGTTGCTTTTTTCATATTATTTGTGCTGTAAACGATAACTACATAACCATTGACTAGGTAACTATTGTCATTTTGTCGACCATTCACTCTGTTGGTGCCAAAAATTATTATAGAAAAAGACAGTGATAATTTAGGTGAATGCGGTTTGTTTCAAAAACAGAAGTTTTTGATGAATAACATTGATTTTGAATTATAAAAGAATTACAATTTCATAAAAGAAGGAAGAATTGCTGTTTCGTTCTGAAATCGGGCATAAATCACTCATTAAAACCATTTGAAAATAATTTCATTGTTAAATGAAAATTGCCAATTGTTGCAGTAACATAGCTGCTATAATAAAAAAACTTTTAAAAACTACTACAAATGTATGAGCTCATTTTATCAGAATCGCAAATTATGAGTGACATTATTTTGAACTAATGAAAAATGTCACGAAAGATTGTCGTTTCATCAGAGTCTAGACCTGAATTCGATTCTTTGTTCCAAAAAAATTAAAAAATACTTAGCTCGGCTAAATTGTTTGGTTACTTGAACAAATTACACTTGCTTTTGGTTCGTATTTTCAACTCGAGTTGCTTGAATTTGTATTTTTTTTTGTGTCTTTTTAAAGCAACTTTACCAGCCATTGACATGCCATTTTGGCATGTTTTTACACAGGTTATAACCTCAAAAAATTAAACAAATGTCATTAACATGGTTTTGACCGTAATTTTTCCTTTTTTTAAATTTTAATTGTAGGTATTAATGAATCTAAAGCAATCAAAGTTGCCTGGCCATAGATTAATGTTCATTAATCACCGTCCATATTAATATTGCAAAACACAAATGTCTTTAATGAACGTGGCGATGTGATTTTCAACTTCACAAATATTTTAAAATACACTTGTATTTTTTTGAAATATTTTCGTTTGTTAAAACATAACGGAAAACACATCGTGCGGATCGACCTTAAAGGCATTGCCACATAGAAAACGAAAAAACGATTTTTTAAACCGACAATTTTATTTTTTGACAAAGCTGTTATTTGTACAATGCCAAAATTATTAAAAAATGTTTCAAATTTATGAAAGCTATCGTAACAACAAAAAAAATTGTTAAAATTCCAAAATTTTCATTAAAGAAAACGCATTTTAATCTTTTGTCGGACGAAATTCGACTCGTCGTCCGACAAAAGATGAAAATGAAGTTGCTTTAATGAAAATCTTGTAATTTAATTTTTTTTTTATTACTATTATGGCTTTCATAAATTTGTATAATTTGTAAATAAGTTTTTCATTGTAGAAAAACAAAATTTGTTAAAAACTGCAGTTTAAAAGATCGTTCGTTCGTTTTCTATGTGGCAATGCCTTAACACACATTTTACATAGCAATACAACAAGAAATTATCCTATGAACAGTCGAATCAATGCCTCCTAGATTTATGTTAAGGTATATTGGGCGCTTTCAGTTCAAAATGAAAATTTACTGATGGAAAAATGATATTCGATTTATAACGTTGCCATGAAATTTTCGATAAATCGGTTGCATTCAGAAAACATCATGATTATTTTACTCAACATGTTGCCAATAGTTGGCGGACCTGAAAGCGCCCAATGTAATATGTAAAGGGTTTTCCAATAAGGACTTGACAACTTTGAACATTCACTGTGAACGCACTCTTAAACCAATAACCAAACTGTCAGTGTCAAAACATTCAGTAAAGACAACATTTTCATCATGATGAAGTACACGAATGAACAACGTTTACAAATAATTAAAATTTACTACAAGTCGGTGACTGCAACTTCAAGAGCGTTAATTCCAATTTTTCGTCGTAATTATCGTCCCAGTAGATAAGCAATTCATAATCTAGTGAAAAAATTTGAGTCTAAATATTCGCTGTCGGATGTTCCCGTGCCAGTGAGACAACGGGTTGGTCGAAGTGCCGAGAATATTGCTGCCGTTCAAGTGTCCGTCGCAAACGAACCAAAATAGTCGATTCGCTGCTACAGAGACATGTTGCAACGTTATTTCTTTGGTCAATTGCATGAGCTAGACATTAATGATATGTGGTTTCAACAAAACGGTGCGATATGCCACACAGCGGGTCTAACAATCGGCTTATTGAAATCTAAATTCGATGAACGTGTTATATCCAGAAATCGTCTTGTCGATTAGCCGCCTAGATCATGTGATTTAAAATCTCTAGACTTTTTTTATGGGGCTACGTTAAATCATTGGTCTATGCTAACAAGCCGGCGCCGTTAGAGGAGCTCAGAGCCAATATTGAACAAGAGATACCGGCCGTTTCGGTCGAAATGTGTGGCCGAGTAACCGGAAATTGGGTTCAACGAATCGACACTTGCAAACGTTTCCGTGATAAAATATGAACGATGTCGAATTTCATACATAAATGTTTTGATTGTACTTTGACCCAATAATAAAATTTTCGAGATATCTCAAATGGTTTGCGTTTTATTTAAAAAAAAATTTGTCAAGTCCTTATTGGAAAACCCTTTACATGTTTGAAAATAATTTGCTTATCCTATAAGCTATAAGCAAATACCAAATAATACTTAAGGTTTTGTGCTATTTAGTATAAATAGTAAAGTATATACGGTCATTACGAACTTATAGTAAATGTACAATAAATAGTAATCCTATTTGAAAAAATGAAAAAGCGTATGCCGACCCCTACTCGTACGTGCGACATACCATATGTGAACTTTTTAAGATTTAAATATGTGCTAAATTCTTAAAGGATCGTGCAATGAGAGTTGATAAATTAAGATTAAATTAAACAATTGATTTAATAGCTATAAGTAAAATGAAATACAAAAATTATACTAAGTTCTTGTTCCAAATGACGTGGGAAAGCTATTCCTGAATGTGATACGAATATGTACGTAAGTATAGTATTCTTATTTGAATTGAATCAGATTCACTTGGTTTCTTATTTATATCAAATATGAATTTTACAGATTCGAATTTGTATCGTATTCAGGAATAGCCCAATGTTTAAACATGAATTTCTCTTGAAGAAAATCGGTTATAGCACCAGAACTCGGAAATTTTTATTTGCACCACATTTTACAAAATTATAAAACTACCAGATTATAACTACCGTTATATCCAACTCTCTTCAGGATATGTCGAACAGTTTCTAGTTGTACATCTTTATTGAAAGAAGGACACAAGTTCTTACAATAAACCGTTCCTCTGCTTTGGTAAGCTACTTACTGTTGTTGTTTCGATGCTTAATTTCATGTCTTTTTATGATATACTTACTGTTCTGACGAAACTCTTTTTTAAACCATTTGCTTTATTTGCTTGTAATAAGTAGAGTACAATGCGAAACCGGCAAAGACAGAGAAGGATAATAAACAACGCTAAAATTGATATACATCGGTATTCAATTTTATGAATATGAAAGTGTCGCCTATTTTGCTTCTTTGTTTTCAATTTTTCAAAGTTTGCAATGAAAAAATCAATTATTTTGAAAAATAATTGATTTGCAAGCACATATTTTATAAAAATCACAGATATATTAAACTTATGGTACAGAGTGTACGATTTTTCTATACAAACTCAAATTTTACGTTGTGTAGTACTATCATTGTGTACGTATTACAATAAAATTATTGAATCCGCATTGCACAAATAACACAAATACTACTTTATAAACTCTCTTTCTCTCTTATTTTATTCATTGTTTTGTATTCATATAAAAGTCCATTAAATGTACTGTTCCAAATTTTGATTTATTTGGTGCAAAAATCTTTGCATACTTTTGATCAAAAGAAAATTATGGTCAATTGAAAACCGTTAAAGTGGGTGGTGGTTTTATATTATATATGAGTATATTGTAATTTTGTGGATATATTATATCCTCTGCACACGATATTATGTCAAGATAAGTTATGAAATGAATGCAAATTTATGCTGCTATTATGTTGTGTGGAGACTGTGGAGTCTCTTTGAAAATGTTATGTTACACTTTAACATGCTTTACGATTTTCGCTAAACTTTTTTTCGCGTTTTTTTTTCTTCTCTTCTTGTGTACAGTTTGGTTTGGCTGTGTGCGCTATACAAATACAGTTAAAATCGATATGGTTGTGTGGAATTCAGGGGTGGAAGCTTTTTTTTTTTGCTTTTAACGTGATACTGAGATGACGTCAAAAAGAATTGTTATGAATGAGTAGATTTCTTTTGTTATACAATGAGAATGAGATTTGTAAAGGTATAATAATAGAGAAGCGAACTGATTTTTGATTTAGAAAAATTCATATTACGGAAAACGTTGTTGATGTTAAAATTACTGCCGTATCGCACACCGCGAAAATTATTCGTCAGATTTTCGCTAAAATTCGAAAAATACCGTTCAACAAGCATCATATTCACTATTTAAGGCACCATCTGACTTATTCGTGTTCCCTCGATTGAAGAACCACTTCGTGGGCGCTGTTTTGAGTCCGCAGAATAACCATTCAAGAGAGTTCGCTGCGGGCCGAATAATCAGTAAATTTGATTGCTGTTTGGATTTATTTCAGTAAAATATACGTCCAAGAAAATCATCGTCCATCATCATTGCAGTGGGAGTGAATTACTTTGAAGGAGACAAAATAAATTTGGATGGATAAATGAATATGTACGAGTATATTGTTTTATTTAAACAATAAGTATTTTTCTTATATTTTAAATGAATTGATTTAATCAAATATGTGCCGTTTTGACCGATAATCTTTTGCCATTTTTCTGGTAAAACCACTATGGAACATAAAATACTACTGAGGAACTTCTGTGATTTCTGGGCGAAAATCTGAACCAAGTCAAAAGGTTTTCAAAAAAGTCTAGGCTTAATTTTGGCTAAAAATGAAGTGTAGAGTTAATACTCTTCGTCTACCAAACAGACAGTTCAGCTATTCCAAGAGGGAGATTCATTTCCCTGGTTGTAACTCTTTTCTGTTGAAACGCCTGATTGGTACTTGGCTCACAAGCTGATCACGCACAACGTTCTGCGTTGGAGATGGTTCTCCTTTGCACCCTAGAAGGCTGGTAGTCCAGATGGGATTTTCCAGCTGAATCAGCATGGTTTTCCCGACATTCGGGATCATCTGTTTTACCCCTTCCAAGCGTGCTTTGCGTTTGGAATTGTTCCACAATCTTGGGGCAGAAGC
This sequence comes from Tipula vernalis, assembly GCA_958295665.1. Taxonomy (NCBI): domain Eukaryota; kingdom Metazoa; phylum Arthropoda; class Insecta; order Diptera; family Tipulidae; genus Tipula; species Tipula vernalis. Next base: position 512,532 of record OY282558.1, read on the forward strand.
AGAGTTTTTTTCTTAAGACTCTTGAAAGGATCATCGACAGGTTTATTAGATTATTATTTGAATATGTTCCCATTCAGTAACATGCAACATATAGAGTTTGCAAGTCCTGTGAAACTGCTCTACAAGAACTTGTTACTAGGATTGAAAGATCCCTCAATAATAAAGAGTTTATTGTAAACTTTATCTGTTCCATATTTTTTGAGAAAATGATTTATAGATCAGAGCATGTAAAGCATCTTGGTGTCATCTTGGATAACAAACTTTCCTGGAATTACCACCTTGATTGTAATATTCAGAAAGCTACTACTATATTTTGGCAGTGTACAAGAGCTTTTGGGAACTCCTGGGGCTTGAGCCCCAAATTGTGAATATTTTTATTTACTGGTTCTACCAATTCTCTCATACGCTTCCATTGTTTGGTGGGCTGTCGTCAGGTTAAAGTCTTCTTTAATCAAACTTAATGGACTACAAAATATTTCTTGTAGAGCTCTTACTGGAACAATGGCTTCGTCTCCACTTCTTGCTATGGAGTCAGTTGGACACCTTCAATCTTGACACTGCTTGCTCTTCGGCGTTTCACTTGATGTGCATTGGGGAATGAAATGTTTTTGGTGCAACTGTGGGGCATAGACAGAACTACAATTCATTGATTCCAGAAATCGATATGGTTAATGATAGGTTATTGCCTGAGTTCAACTTTAACAATTTATTCTCGTTGGTTTATCCATCGAGAAATTTGTGGTTCTCGCAGCAATTTCTTAAAAAATATCCGAGTCACTTGCCTTCTTTTCATATGGCTCTTGCTCTGAACTTAGTGCTTAATAACACTGACATACAATGTCATTGAGGCTTTGAATCTCGCTGTCAATGGACAAAATATTTCTTTCTTTACGGATAGTATAGCTGTACTTAACTCATAAGACGATATATGCCCGGATTGTCTTGAAGAGGAGCACATCTCTCTTCAATTTGTGTGTGGTTGTTCGGCTTTTGAAATTGTTCGTTCGCAGATATTTAATTACAGTAATATCGATTTAAGTAGACGGCTTTCCCTCCCTCGCCCTAAATTGATTCAATTTTCCAAGGTAGCTGTGCGCTTCTGTGATTAACCCAATTTTAATAATAATAATAATTACCTTAAGTGGCGTCAATCCGGACTTTGTCCATTACATTTTTTACTGTTAATTCATGTGGTACCCAAATATCGGGCTTCTAAGCCGGTCTTCCTTAATTTTTTGGAGAATTTCATCGACTATTTCAACGATTGGTCGACCAAAGCGCGGCGCGTGTTTAACATCGAAATTTCTAGACCGGAAGCGAGCAAACCATTTGCGTGCTGCTGATTTTGATATAGCATCTTCACCAAAAATATCACGAATTTTTTCAAAAGCCTGCGAAGCGTTATCGCCTTGGTCGAAGTGATATTGTAAAATTTAGCGATTTTTTTGACAATTTCGGCTCATTTTCAAAACGCAATTACTTTGGACTGAATTGGCAAAAGTCACAAGGTTTTTTTTTAATAATCTATAGACTGTCACCTTTCAAACGCTCTATAGTATGCCCTGATAGGATTAGTATTACCAAAGTCATGCGACTCTAAAGCCATCTATTGGGAAAATGCTACAAACTTTTCCCTTGACCGGTTGACCCAATATTTCTACGGTTTTTTGGTTATATTTTCTGGTTCTCCCCAATGAAGGCGATTTCTTTCCAAAGTTTCTTTTAATAAATGTGATATGTGATAGTCCATTTTTTCATAATACACACGTACGAAGCGAATTGCATCCGCAAAATCGCAATAAACACTGAAATGGGATCGATTTAATAATACGGTCCCCTGTTTCTTAGCAAATGAATCAAATTATAAGAAAACTGTGTGAAAAACCCTCTACATGATATTTGATTGAATTAATTTGGAAATCTATAGAAATTGTTTAAACTTATTATATGAAGGGGTGAAACAATTGGCTACAACGCTAATTTAGTTAAGTGCGAGGCTACTACTATTGCTTTCGGCGTTAATTTTTCAATACTATCGTTATTCGTTCGCCTGTGATAGACGAAGGAAGAAAAAAACAACGCAAATAAAGCTGATTTAAATAGCTGATATTTGCTTGTTTTTAACTTTTCGATCTGTTTTAGGTACTCCTGACTCTTTCGCAGACATCTTTTACCGCCTTATCTTAAGCAGTAACCAAATCCAGAATGCTCGGACGGCCAAAGGTCCTTTTTACATAGACCAACTGTACATTGCATAACTGCATGTCAGCCTGTAGTGCTGAAATGATCGGTGGATCGGCTCAATTCTGTACTCCAACAGAGAGTTATAAATGTGCTCATCGCCATCGCCGATCGTAATCACGGTGTCCACTTAGTTCCATTAAGTTTCTTCAGGTGAATGACGAAAAATATTCATTGGTAAATGTATTCTATCCAACTTAAATGGGTAGCAGATTATTCCTTCCTTTTTTTATCATACTAAGTATTTCAACTTTCGTTGCTCGATCATTTTGTTTTGGTTGCATGAACAGTTTGAATGTAGGAGTTTGTAGCGGCTTACTTATTCGTTCTCCTTTCTTCAACACAGTCATTTCCTTAAAACTAAAAATTTGCTTGTGACAAAATCACCGCGCATTTTAATTCCTTTTTTTTCTAAGCGAATAATTAACTAAGTTCGCATGCTTAATAAAATTAGTGGTGAAAAACATTTCTAATTTTGTAAATAAAAATTGTTATAAATGTTACTTAATTCTAAACGAATTAAAACCGCAATTTATGTATCTAAATTGCCAGTGTTACAAATCATTAGTATTATAAGTGGAGTGGAAAGCAATGTGTTATAATTGGTGACCCAATGTGCTATAATTGGTGACCCCGACGTGATTACTACAAACGGTCACGTCGGTGTCACCAATTTAGAAATTAAATAAAATACTTAATAAATATTTGAATAAAGACACCTGAATAATTAATTACTAACAATGGTGGTGATTAATAATTAGTAAAAAACACATGTATAGTAAATTGGAATAAATTAACAAAAATAGATAAATTAACATTTCACAAATTATGTGACTAAAAATATTAAATTATAAATAAATAAATTTTAAACATTTTTATAATTAATCAATTAGCGAATTTTTTTTTCCTATCAGCGAATTAAAATAAATTTTCCTTTTGTACTCTCCCTAGCTGCCATCTAATCTAGCAAATAGTTCTTCATTCTTGACCTTCCTTTCAATTATACATTTACTTGAAATTGTCCGAAAATCAAATATTTAGTATATCAGAAATGTATTTCAGTTCCGAGTTATAAAATTAAAAAAAGTTACATTAAAAAACTAACGAAATTAATTAAAATATTAGGTTTTTATTAAACACAACTTAATATTTTATGCTAAAACAAAAAAGTCTGCTTTCCGTCGAGCTGTTCGGCAGTTAAGAGGAACTTTTTCCATTGCTGACCCGTATGAAGATATTGGTATTTTCTTCAGCTCAGATTTTATCTTGTCCTTCAAATATTTGATGGTTTTAGGGATAATTATTGGCATTTATTTCAATCGGCCTCAGCGAGGTCGGGCCAAACAATTATAATTCAGTGACTTTCGGTAAACAAAGCTTGCGGTATTTCTCAGAGCTTTGACTCCAAGGCCAGATTCAAAGAAATTGTGGTTTGGACATTCCACGCTCGCTTATTGTAACTCACACAGCATAACATTTTGTGGAAATTTTCTGTGCGCAATAACATTGTCCGTAATTTCCGTAGAAGGATCATCGTAGTAGTGGGTACCGTTCAGTAAGATTCAAAGTAAAATAAGACATGGTTCGATTTTCTTCGTAAAATTTTCGAATGAGTTTTCGACGTGTCCAGGTTAAGTTACATGCAATTTATGTGTTCGCATACGTTATCAAGTGAAACGGTGAATGGGTGTCACTGTCATTTCACGGTCGTTGTTTTTATAATGATTGATTTAAGTTTTTTTATAGTATGAGATAATAGAAGCCTACGTACGCCTCTATTATTTCAGCGATGACAATTTTCGATTATAACTGGTTCTGTTTTCGTAGCAAACACGGATTTTATATCTCAATTTCTCCCATAGGTTTTTATACTGTGTTTAATTCGGAGTGGGCGGTGATGTACAGATAGTTCTAACAAATTTAATCTTACCTTATTTTATTCATTATTTTTAATAAATGACAATAGAATTCACTGAGGGCATTTACAACCGAAGATTTCGGGACCTTTTGGAATTGTTGTTTAGTGTATATTGACCAAATGTTATTCACTATATATACAAATTTGGTAATCGGTCGATAAGACGACGCGCGTGCGCTTGTTCAGGCTTAGATCATCAAAATTATTTTAAAGTGACTCTATCGTTGGGTCTGTACCAACTGTTTGTGGCCTCCTACGACAAGCGATGGATACTGTAGAGCAATTTTACGGCTATCATTATCATTCTGTGGAATTTTACGAACCATATGATTAAAAAATGAAATACATTTTATGAATTCAAAAATCATTAATTTTTATTTATTTGCCTACTCATAGATTTTTCGCTTTGATGGGTTTTTACAAACCTAGAAGGAAGAATTTATGTTTCACTCTCATTAATTAAATATCGACCATTCTTAATTTACAAATTACAATCACATTTGAATATAATGACTAAAAGTTCGAAATCATATAGAATCAGGAAATTTATAATGGCGGTTAGTCTTCTGTGAAAAAGGCCTATTACCGAAATTTTTATCGCCGGTTTCGATTATCGCCAATTAATGAATTACTGATTTTAGAGATAATGGTTAGGTAATCGACTCTCTATTCCACTGCTTTACACTTTCAAATATTAATAAAAATTTTAGTAAACTAATTGGAATATTTGGAACAATTTAACACTTTATTGAAGAGAAAGGTTTAGAATTTACACCTACAGTATTATTTCGTTAAATTCTAAATGAATTCTTATTCCAATAAAATTTATTTTCTAAATCGGAAATTATTCTTAATTTGAGAAATTCAAAGTTTCTGAAAAATTGAATGCTTTACGAATTACACCTTAGAAGTCAAAAGATTATTTTGGAATTACATAATTATCAAATTCGGAATTTATTATCAATTTATACCTAAAAATGAGCAGACCACCTTAAGACCTTCTCTGTTATCGGGACTCATTTTAATAATTCTAGTAATATTTCCTATTCAAATTTTAGAAGAGCGCGATTTCCACATAACTCACATATTGTTAGGTGTTTACTTGAATGCAGTTAATGATAATTAGCAGATGAAATTAACTCAAAACGCGATTATGAAACACTTGTACACTCACAATAAAAAGGCGTTACACGTTTTTTTTTTAACGATCGAATATTACCATCTGGTAATTTGATTGTGGAATTGTAAAAATATAAGAAAATAACCAGAAGGTCTCTGCTATATATGAGTCATGGTAATGATTGTTTGTTTTATTAAATCATAGGCTTATCAGCTTGAAACAGGTCATTAATTCTCTCACAAATTTTCAGAATATTCATAAAATTAATTATGTGTATTGTATTTTTTTCAATCGTTACGTATGCTCGTAAAAATATCGAAAATTGTGTATTCTCGAATTGCAATGGTTTTGATTTATTGTGTATGTATGTACGAGTATTTTAGCGATAAATGCAGAGGTTTTTGGAAATTATTGATTTTCTTTTTCAGAAAAATTTTGGTGTTGATTTTTTATATTCTTGGAAAAATTTGTTTACACATTCTATAAATTATTTTTGGTTGTGTGAATAAGCGCGCAGCTGAACAAATTTGATATCACGGTTTATTTCATCAATTAACTGAAAATTTTAGCGACGGACAAAAATAGAGGTCAAAATGTATAATGAAATTTGTAATGTAATAATGTTATTTTTATTTTCAGGTAAGCTGACAATTTTTGTTTGTAAATTATGCAGATTAATCGGATGTTATAACCCTGCACCACATATTGGTGAGATTATTTTGTATTTTATAGATTTTAACATATTTGTCCAAAAGTATTAGGCATCTTTGCTTTTTATAATAGCTGCTTTTTTAACAGTTTTCTGGAGTTTTAAAAGTTATGTTATACATACATTTTCATATTTAGAAGTGAGTCTAAATGTTGCTCTAATCCTTAATGTTTCGGCAAGATAATTTTGGACAGTGTAAAATGAAAAAATATTAGCAAAATAAACTACACTTGTCAACTAAAATAAATTAAGAAATATGTACATCGAAATTATGTTGAATGAATATGTTGTCGCATCCTTAATATGTAAGCACTAATTTAGCAAAAACGTAGGCAATATTTAATAAGGCCTGATATAGGAACTAAGGCCTAATATAGGATTAAAAATAAGCCTTATGTAGGAACTAGGCCAGAACCCAAACTATGTTCTAGTGAACCGAATTCCGTTGGGAAAAATTAAAATCTTAATTCCAAGGTAGTGAGTCCAAAATCATATTTTTCGTATTAATATACACATATCCCACATGGACTGAAAAGTTTTATATATTGATAATAAAACGCTCGTACGTATATCCGTACGTGTTTTTGATCGATGGTGAGCGAACGCGGCACTCATCTTTTGCTTTAAGCTTTTGTATATACAAACACTCTATCTGAAACTCAAGCGAGAAAGGAAAAGGGATAATCAAATACGGCTGGTGTTTGCAGCAAAATATCGGCCCAAAGAATACTTTAAGGGAAGCAAAATATTAGTTTGGGAGACACTCCTAACTCATTTGCAGTTCGCTTGCATAGCACTTTCGCGTTTTGCATAGGCCACCTGTACATTGCAGTGCTTTATTCCAGCCTATAGTACTGACATGAGAGGTGGATCGGGCCATGGATTCTGCACTCTCAACAGGGGGTCATAGTTTTGTTCATTTTCATCACCGATCGTAATCAGATGATATTAGTTTAACGATCATATAGTGGGGGCCGTGCAATGACCGGATCAGTCACCTGATCTGAATCCGATTGAACATTTTTGGAATCAAGCAAAAGTAGCTGTTAACAATGAGAAACACAAAAATAAACAGAAGATTTGGAAACGTGCCGGTGTATAAAAACGCATATTACCGTTAATCTTACACAAATAAGACTGAAAGTGAGTTTTGAAATTAACTGTGATGTTATTTTGAACTATCTTTGTGGAAAAAGTTTGATTTTTGTTTTAATCCTTTTATAAATTAAATATAGTTTTTTATACTTAATTGAAAATTGATGAATTTGCAAAAAAAATACCGATTGTGGTATTTCATTGAGCACCACTATAAATCACTAAGTAGCTTACTGAAAAAGTAGAGTTTTGCTGTTTTACTTTGTCTATACAGAAAAACCAAGATTACGTTAGGTTTGGCTTAGTTTTGCTAGTTTCTGCTTTATTCTCGTGCCTAACTCAGTTTTTAAGGAGAGTGGAATAAACGAGTTTTGATTCTATACCAGACAAATAATGCTTTGATTTTCAGGATTTCTGCATATAATTTTGCCTTCGTTTTAATAATCAGAACTGATCCATTGCACGCTCCAAATTTTCGTGTGTGCATTCCCTGAATCTTTTATTTCTTTATTTTTAATAATTGTCGACACTGAATTAGATGGAATTTCAAATTCTGCTGCAATGTGTTTTATACGTATACCACAATCGAATTTCTCAATAATTTTTCATTTTTGTTTAGTTGTTAAATTTTTACATTTTCTAATAAGGACTTTTTCGGTAGAAACTGAGGTCGAAAAATGGTAAACGTAATTTTGAAGAAAACGCTAAGCAGAATTATTCGTATTATAGAGAGTTCGAGTTATGAAATTATCGAGAAAAGGAATGCAAGTTATATGAAAAATTGAAGGGACCGAATGAAGTATTGAGATAGAGAAAAAATCGAGTTATAGAAGATCGAGATATGAGTACATGCAAATTTAAATTCATTTTCTTTCAAATAAATCAAAAACTTGCTTCTCCTCATCTTCTCCTCATCTTCTCCTCATCTCTTCTTTGATGTAGGTCTCATGAAATTTGTTCAACGAGTCAGCGAAGAAAGTAATAAAGAATAATCAATACGAAAGAGCGAAATAAAAAGTCGTGATCACGACTTATTATTTCACTTTTTCGAATTGATTATTCTTTACAACTTTCTGCAAATTTTATGGGATCAAAAATAAAATTACTTGGTGGCAAAAGTGGTGATGAAATAGCATGATGAATCGAACAAGTTGAGAACATAATAGAAAAAACGTAATTAAAAAGCGAAATAGCGTATCATTTTATTTTAATGTCGAATTCTTTGGAAAAAAAATTGATTCGGATCAAAAAAAGCAGCGTTTTAAAACTCGCTCTGTAATAGTATATTGTATAACAAGTGGAGAAAACGAGTCATTGTAATACGAAAGTGAAATTTGCTGCCTGAGCGATAGCGGGGGCTGCAATCACTTAAGTATTGCAGTTACACGTTTTCACACGAGTTATACACGCTATTTTTTCGACGATACAATAGTCCTGTAATATTTATAATTTATAAATAATTAGCAACATAAAAAAATAACAAACTTGTACGGATCAACAAAACTTATAAAAGAAACGATCACAATATCATTCACTGTGTTCCATTGGAAACAATTTGCTACTGCCAAGTACTTGTGAGTAGATGTTCAATGGAACGCAAATTTTTGTAACAGTAGTAAAACATAACCTCAATTTAAATGAAACTGCTAGATTTTAATAGAAAATTCGTTGTTCTGTTAATAATAATTAATAATAATAAGTAATAAAACATTAAACAGCAAAATAATTAAAATTTTTTTACGATTTAACAATTGTGCGTCATATCGCACAAACATAAACAAAAATTATTTTGTTTTTAACCCTAGTCGAACCAACATATTTTTGTTATGTCAGTAAATTCAAATTCTAATCAAATAATTTATGAAAATTTTTGCAGAGAATGAGTAGATGTCAAGTACGTTGTATGGAAATGTTTCAAAATAAAATATATACAAGTTTATAACTAAATTAACATTATTTTGAAAATCGATGCATTTATCAAACGAGCCAAAAATGCACACCTAGGTTGGATTAGGGTTAAAAAATGACGTTTCACACAACCAAAATTGGTATAGAGCCATCTATTAGAATTTTTTTAACTAAAATCCATCTGTCGTTAATTATATGCGTAACTACTTCAAACAACTACACCATGACTTGAGCATGAGTAGTTGCGAGTAGATACAAGTACATACTTGTGAGTAGTTTGCTAACGCCAATGGAACACGCTTATTAAAACATTTGGGTTTTCATCAGAAATCGTGTGGCAATTGAGAAATCGTTGTGCAATGAAAATTGCCACACGATTTGTGCTTTTCTTATATAATTTAAATTCAAAAATCATCATTGAAAGCCTAGGTTACTACACTGTGTGAAAAAATTTGTTATTCGCTCTTTACTGATCGAATAATAATTTTTACAACTGATCGATTTGAATAGTGAGTACTAGAAAACAAAACATATTGTGATGATTATTTATTTTGCATCGAATAAAGAAGAAAATAAAAGTAATCTCTACTCAATCAATTCATTACTAATACCACGTTGACATTAGTAGAATAAAAGTATGTAACAAAAAAGTATCGTCATGTAAACTCAAATTTATATTTAAATATTTTATCACATAGTTTTTTGATATTTCGGTAAAGTATGTATCAAAAAAGTTTTAATATATTGCGTTGTAATGTGAACCCTCACTAATAACAATATGATAATGTCATTCGTATAATTGTTGTCAAAACAAAAATTTCTTACATTTTTGGTTAAACTACAATTTCGGGTATTAATCAAATAATTTGCCGACAAATCTAAAGCCGCATCCACACGAGGTGTGAAATGTACACTTATGTGCGCGTATTCGGTTATTTAGCGAATGTAATCGGTTAAGTGGAAAGTGTACATTTATCACATCTCGGTACACACGATTCGTTAAATGTTCATTGATCACATGTAGGCGAATGCTAATGAACATTTCTACACTGATAGATATTTTTAGTACATATGTATATCGTAAAATTTTTTCATTTAATTTCATATTCAACAAATTTGATTCTTTTAAAATTTTTTCAAATTCTTCTGTTTATTCAAAATTGAAAATGGAAACAAATAGCGACGACAAGATTGATTTGGCTAGTGCAATGTTAATAAATAGTTGTGCTAAGGATAAGGATTTAAATATCGGTTTTTTTACTGAAAATTAACAGCAAATTTGATAATATCCGATCAAATAGCCATTCCGTTTCCGACCATTTAAATGAAAAATGGCATTTAACATTACTTTTGAAATCAATTACATATTACGTTTTAAGAATTTTCAGATATTATTTCTCTAAAAATATGCAAAGTTCAATAAATAACATTTCGATTAAAAAGAGTTCTAAAGATAAATGCACTAACATTTCAAATTAAAATTGTTAACATTTTGTCACTTCGTGTGGATGGGACACAAATTCATCGATTGTTTCCTTTGATGTGTGTCGTTTACCGTCTATTTGTCGAACACAACCCACTAAACAAAGCGATTCGTTTACGATACGAAAATGATGTTTGTTGTTCATACAAAAAATATTTTTTTTTTATTTATTTGGAGTATTATTATATATAATACGTAAAATTTACTTTTTTATATGACGTTTTAATTGTAACGGGTTTCATAATACTTCGCTTCTCAATTCAATCGACAGTAGTAAAATTCTTAAAAAATAAGAAATTAGTATAAGGATTAAATTAATAAACAAAAATGGTTTAAACCAATTGGAAAAGAAATACATATATAGGTTAGGTTAGGCTAGGTTAGAGTGGCTGCTATCGCACACTTAGGCCAATAGTGGCCCATTGTGATACCACAGGATCTTATCTCTCCTTTACCCCTGAAACCATCCAGTGCTACTTATGTAGCGTAAAATATCTCGCACTCCACAGTTCGCGAGTTCTGAAAGGCTGTCCATACCGCACACACGTGCGTGAAGTAATCTAAAGTCTCTTCCTCCTCCTCGTCCATGCAACTTCTACAAAAGTCATTTGTCTGTAGACCCAGCCTTCTCGCGTGTTCCCCAAAAAGGCAGTGTCCTGTCAGTATCCCTAAGACCAATCCTAACTCTCGTCTTCCCAGGGATATCAGTGCCTTGGAGCGCCGCAAATCCAGTTTTGACCAAACCTGTTTTGCTACCCTGCACGTGAGAGTGTGAGTCCATCTCTCATTTGTCAAGGCGATTGCCTTTCTACTGAGCGCCAATTTGAGCGCTGCTATAGGCCTCCCCAGACTTGTCCTTTCCGCCTGCATCTTGAGAGTCGTACCGTACCTAGCTAGTTCATCCGCCCTGCAGTTCCCCGTGATGTCCGAGTGACCAGGGACCCAGATTATCTGGATACTGAAATACTCGCTCATCTCATTAAGAGATGATCGGCAATCCAGCGCCACCCGTGCCCTCAGACAAACCGCCTCTAGTGACCTGACCGCCGCCTGGTTGTCCACATAAATTGCGATATCCCTTACTGATACCCCATTATGCTTCAACCATGTCACGACTTACCCGATCGCCACCACTTCAGCTTGGTACACGCTGCAGTAGTCAGGAAGACGAACAGAAATATTAACATTAAGCTTCTAACAGAAGACTCCGGCTCCTACCTTACCATCTAGCTTAGAGCCGTCCGTGAAAAATTGCACTGCCTCGTTTTCCAGTATTGATCCGTCCCTCCAGGATTCCCTTGAAGGGCAGACGGTCCGGAACCCTTTATCGAAGCACAAGGTTGGTATAACATAATCTAGATTCACCAGTTCATCCCTTAGTGATCCAACTATCGTCGAGTGCCCCACCTGCAGACATTTCCACTGAGAGACAGCCGTAAGTCGCATAGCCACCTCGGCTGCCTTCTGCTTACCAGAAATCTCTACTGGAATAAGGTGGAACATAACCTCCAAAGCGCGAGTAGGCGTCGTCCTAAGCGCCCCGCTTATAAGCATGCAGGCCGTTCTTTGCACCCTTTCCATTCTACTCATGCATGTTACCTTGTCCAGAGCTGGCCACTACACGCCCACTCCGTACATAAGTACAGGTCTCATTACGGCAGTGTAAAGCCAGTGTACCAGCTCCGGTTTCAAACCCCATCTCTTACCTATGGGGTTCCTGCACGAGTAAATGGCTACAGTGGCCTTATTTACCCTCTCTAACGTGTTAGGCATCCAGCTGAGTTTGCTGTCCAAGATTATGCCCAAGAATCTCGCTCTATCAGAAAAAGTCAGTCTAGTGCCGTTTATCGTAGGCGGGCAAACTACCGGAATATTATACTTCCTGGTAAAAAGTACCAGCTCTGTCTTGGACGGGTTGATCCCTAATCCACATTTGCTGGCCCATTTGGTAACGATCATTAGTGCATTTTGCATAACATCTCTAATCGTGTCCAAATATTTACCTGATACCGCTATCGCTACATCATCTGCGTACCCTACAACCAATACCCCCTCTCTCTCCAGTTCCAACAGCAATTCGTTAATCGCTATACTCCAGAGAGAAGGGGATATTACACCTCCCTGCGGGGTTCCTCTAACCACCCGCCTTCTAATTGTGGACTCCCCCAGTTCTGAGGTAATAACCCTGCTTAACAGCATATGATTAATCAACCTACTTATAGAGTAATCCACCTTCAAAATTGACAATCCCTCCATGATCGCCTCCGTCTTTACGTTATTAAAGGCACCTTCAATATCGAGGAATGAGACCATATAGAACTCCTACGAGTAAATTGACTTCTCAATTGCGCGTACGAAAGCGTGCAAGGCTGTGTCCACCGACCTCCCTTTACAGTACGCATGCTGTGACATTGCCCAATTGCTGGGTTCAATTTTTGATCGTATAAATACATCCACCATCCTTTCCAATGTTTTCAGCAGAAAGGATGATAGAGTTATAGGCATCAGGTCCTTCGGATAAGCTTATGCGAGCTTTTCCCCGCTTTCGGAATGAAGACCATCTTGACCTCCGTCCATTTTCTAGGAATATAGACAAATTTCAGACATCCTCTGAAGATCATATCCAGCCAGGGAAGGATGACTGCCAAGTTCCTCTGGATCTCCGCTGGTATAATCCTATCTGGGCCAGCCAATTTATAAGGGTTAAACCCGTTCATTGCCCACGCGATCCGTTGCCTATCCACGATGCCCTCCATTTCTATTGAAGGTATTTCTCGATGAGCCTCCGGCTCCGTCGAGTCATCGAGGCTTCCCGGAAAGTGCGTATTTATTAGGAGTTCGAGAGATTCCATACTAGAAGCTGTCCATGACCCATTCGGCCTAATTAAATAACTAGGACTGGTTGGGTTGGTAGAAAGAATCTTCCTAAGGCGGGAAGTCTCAGATACCTCTTCCATTTTACCACAGAAGAGTCTCCAGGACCCCCTTTGTGCCTTCCTCAACTCTCTTTTATAATTCCTCAGGTCCTCCTTATATGTGTCCCAATGCCGAGCTTCCCTGGTATTCTTGGCCCTATTAAAGGCCCTACAAACCTTCCGATAGGTCTCCAACTCAGTGTACCACCATGTCGGCTTCTGTTTGCCCCTAGGAAATACATATATAATTACTTTGTGAAACTCACAACACCAAATATTTCCTAATGATTTTAGTTTCTTTTTACACAAATATCGCCGTCCACTTTTGTTTTAGGTTAAACTTGAATTGAAATGGCGAGTAAGAGAACGCGCAAAATACAATCTTTATTTTCGTGGTTTCTATGGGAGTAGAACAACAAATAAGAAAGTGCGTGGTGTGATATAAAAAAATATGCATCGTTCACATATCGCAACCATATCGTTTTTTCCGAATCGGTTTTTTTGTTTAGAGGGAAGCAATGAAAATATTCAATTACATTCGTCGTGCGAAAACCATCCACACGACGTTTACATTCGCTAAATGCGCACATTGACATACATAAGTGTCACATCTCATGTGGATGCGGCTTAATAGAGTTTGAGAAGAAATTCACAACACATAAACTGAATTGAATACAGAAATCTATCTGTCAAAACAACAAACTTTTATAGTATGCGTTCACACTACACTAGCAAAGCTAGTGTAAACCGCACCGGAAAAATATTTAAATAGCAAAAAAGTACATACTTATTAGGTACGTATAAAGGTGGATTTATATTATCAGTTCCTTTCAGTTCCTACTCGTATCGTGTCAGACATCATCAATTTATACTATCCGTACTTTTCAATTCAGGCATTTTCTTCGTATGATTATCATATACATACTTACATATATTCGTATCTTTTGGTTACGTATAGAGTAAAGACAAAAATACAAAAATGTTTTAGTAGCAATTTTACAATTTTTGTTTGTTTCGTTATTCTTTCGTAATTTTTCGCCTTCAGATATCAGACAAAACATTCTTTTCAACAATATGTGTCTGTGTCGGTACGAGTAGGAACGGATAGGAAAGGATAATATAAATACTCCTATAGAAAATATGTAACAATGTTTTTTTTGTCTGACACGATACGAGTAGGAACTGAAAGGAACTGATAATATAAATCGACCTTAATGTAAACGTGGTATAAGAAATATTCTATTCAATAGATCGATTCTCTCCTTTGTTTTCTATTCTTTGCTCATTCGAAGAAGAGAAAAGAGAATTGGAAAATTCATTTAAAACGAGAAAAATGTGAATACAAAAAACTGGAGTAATTTTAAACGCTGGAAAAAAGTGATCTGGATCAACAAATTGACATTTCATATTCTTTCGAAAAAAAATTGATTTTTTTTTTAATCCGAATCATTTTTAACAAATCTGTTTTTTTTTGGTAGATTTGATCCGAATTTCACAGATATATAGAAATGTAAACGTCAAAATTAGATAAACAAAAATAAGACGCTATTTTCATAAATAAATCATTTGTGGTTAATCTAAATTAACATTTTCTAGTTTTTTACGGTAACTTTATATTTCACAATACAATATGTGAAATGCTGTAAAATGAATTAACATAACCTCGCTTTTTTATTTACTATTTTTTTTCACCAATACAACTACATATGGATAATTTTTTTTTTGTTTCATATTCTGTGGCAAATAAAAAAAAATCGAATTTTTTTTTGGAAATCGAAAGAATATGACGCAAAATATAGAGCCTATCGATCATCGAAAATATTAAAATATGACACCCCAGAATGCCTTTCCTCGTAGAACAACAGTATCAAGGCTTTCACAATGAGAACACTTTTTATTTTTAATTTATATTTGTTTTGTTGGAAATTCATACAAACGTTCAAGTTAAAAGTAAAAAGTTTTTTCATTGTGAATGTAATGTCTTGTATATTATCAAAAATTTCATCTCCTCTGCCACCGCAATATGTGTATAAAGGTATCAGTTCGCATCCCAGTAAAATAAAAAAAGCAAAAAACTGCTGTTTTTTCTCTCTGTGTTTTTGTTTTTCATTTTTTTTTTTTTTTTTTTTATTTTTCTGTACATTCTGTGTGTATTTTTATTTTAGTTAAGTTTTAGTTATTATTGTTACAACATGAAAATAGTCCACTTTTGTATTTTGTATATAATTTGTGTGTGAAAATTACAGAATTCAAATTTTTTTTTTTTCGTATGGTTGAAAATTTTTTACTTTAATTAAACGAAGAAAAATGAAAAATGTATAAAATTTAACCTAATAAAAAAGAAAATTATAGTGCAAATATTTAGTGGTGTGATATATTGAGTTTCTATAGAATTCATGTACATAAAATATGTATATTGGTGGTGTATAGTTATTTCCTAGTGACCTTATAAGTGATCTAATTTTTTTTTTGTTTTTTGTTGTTTAAAATAATATTGTTTATTGGGTTGAATTAAATTTTTTTATGTCATCGATGATTTACTGAAGGCTTAAAGGTTAATAAATTAAAGTTAAAATTAACCGAAAATTATTTAAAATCGTAATGTTTTGCATGTGTTCAATGTCAGTTTTAGATTTTTTTTTCTTCGTTAATTAAAAAATTCGCCAGTCATAAAATTTTATTATATACGATTTTAAAATAAACACAATAATTTTCTTGAAGAAAATGAATTGTGTTTAAATTGTTAATGTGGCAAAAAGCAAAAAAAAACTATATGTACTCAGCGGTGTTCCCGTTATCTAAATAATATAATGTAATGTTTTTTATTTTATTTTTCTTATATACACTTCTTCATATGCATTCGTTCGATTGGATCAAATTTAATTCGTAATTTTTTATTTTATTTATTTATAGTTTTCTGTTACATATTTTTAATAAAAATCACGTTTGTAATTTTATATAATGTTCTATTGTGTTTTCTTCTGTTAGTTCGTCTTTAAGTGGAATTGTATTTTGCTTTAAGGTTTTTAATTTTTCATTTATCAAATCAGCTGTTTATTTTATTAGTTTGAAACTTTCTCCGCATACATATAACTTCTAAATGGCGTATTGATTTAATCCTGTTGTAAGCAACGCGAGTGACATCTGTATATAATTCAGTATTGTGACCTTAAAACCAATATATTCTATTTTGCAAATTAAGTCAACAACAAACAACATTGTAAATTACTTATTTCTAACTAAAATATAATAAAATGTATTGATTGGTTAATTGAAAAATAAAACCAGACCAACATCAATATTTGTTCAGCTGACTGTTGAGTGATGTTTTTTTTTTTTCATTTATTATTTGCGCTTGTTTATTTAAATATTCGCGAAGACTTTGTGAAATGGTCATTGTCTTGTTCATTTAGTAGTGAAATATTCAACAGGTAAACTTTTATTAAGCTTTCGAATAGATAACAAAACAAAGTTTTGGCTTGTATATAGTTTTATAGTTTTTGTTATAATTTATAACAAGGACATTTTCATATACCAGCTGTCCATAAAATAACGGATGTCGGTTAACGTATAATGGTTGAAACATGATTGCATTTTAGTATTAGGTACAACCTGTATGACAGCAATAAAAATGTTATAAATATTTGTATTGTCCTATGCCATCTGAATTTTTCAATGTCACATAATACGATTTAAATATTTTGTGGGGAGGATTGTAAATAGTTTCGTTTGGGGTGCTATCTTTCAGAGTCAATGAACGAATCCTTAAAACTTAACAATACCGTTTATTGTTTTATTTTATAGAGGGTAATAAACAATGAAATGATCTATTCATATGATTTGTAAAATTGAATATATTACATTGTTTTCAACCCTAATAAAATAAATAAGATTGTTATTCCGTCAAATGGACCGAGCCTTTCATTTACGATGATCCAATTCACATGGAAATTTATCAATCTTGCTAGAGTACATGTAAATGTTTTTGTGTAGGATTTGCAATTTTAATTGTTCTGATATTTAAACAAAAGACGTCCGTCTGTTCTGGGGTTCGAGGCACTCCCAATTTTTTCATAGTTTACTTTTAACAACCTACCTTCGTAATCAAAAGCTAAATCTAGCTCGAATTGGAGGAGAATAAGTTCGAAAAGCTCTTAAACCTCTAAACAGATACAATATCGGAAGTTCCAAATGTAATAAGTTGATGACCACCCAATACAAGAAGTTACATTTAACTGGATCCTTCTTTAGAGTAATATTTAAAAAACAGTTCATTTAAAGTACAGGCGGCCGGTTATGCCGATATTTCGATATTCCGATACTTCGCATCTTGAAACCATTCCAGTTATTCATCCATGTAGGAATATTCCAGTTGTTCATCCCTGTAGGACACAATCACACAACTAGATGAAATAATTGTTTTACATTTTTTCTTTTTCTAATTGGATAGATTTGCTAATAGAATAAAATCAATTTAGCGAGATAATATTTTATTTACACAAATAATTAGTATGCTTAGCAGTTTCTTGATACAAAACATTTTCGGTTTTTGACCCACACCACATACAGAGCCTGTACATTGCGCTAATATTTAAGTCACTGACCAAATATTACCTTTGAAAGTTTTTTTTCTTAAATAGTGATAAATAGATTTCTTCAATAGATTTCACTGTTTTAGATTGATCGTAAGTAACCTCTCTGGTATATTTTCCAAGCATGTCAAGGGATAACTTATCATTATCCATTTTTAAAAATATTGTAGGAATTCACTGTCTGTTTATTCCAAGAAATTTGATATATAAATTTAATCTCTGTAAAATAAAAATAACTTTAAGTTACTGAACGCATCACATACCAAGGGTGTCCATAAAAATTGTTTTACAGACTCGAATATTGGTTTCACAGCTACCTCGTTTTGCAGTTGAATTTATTTTTCTTAAAATATATTCCCTTTGCAAAGCTAAGCTACCGATTGTCCAGCATCTATCAAACTGTCATTGCCTATACTGCAACTCAATGTTCTTATGACAATTTAACCTACAACATGGTTTACACCCAAGCCCCATGTTCCGCGCTCGAATAATTTTTCCACGGGTATTTATGTGTTCTACTCCTTTATTATCAGCTTCCTTAATTTGTTGGCCTTTCCATTCTTTGGCATTCATTTTTTTTTTGCGACCAAGTGCCTTCCGCGTTGCAGTTCTTTGCCGTTTTCTTGGCATTGTCGTTATATTGTAATTAGGCCCTGGTTTTGATTTTCTAATCCTTAATTTGAATTATTAGTATAGACTATATCTCGGTGATAAAATATTCGAATCTGTAGAATCACTTTCTGGAACATATTCTGATCCGCCTTTTCAGATGGAAGTTCAATCAAAAAACTAAAAAGGCATTCAAGTCAAAACTTTTTTAAGTGAAATTCTTTTTAGATTTCTGAATGAAATACCTTTAGAAAAGGAGATTCAGTGAAACAACTAAAAAGTAATTCCAAAAGTTAAGGCGTTTCAACCATAAAATTCCTCAGACAAACATTATGACTAAAATTCCTTATAAAAAGGAACTTCGTTTGACTGAAATGCCCTTTGTGTAATTGGATTGAACAACCTTCTTGAAAGACATTTTGGTCACAAATTTTTGAAATGGCAATCAAAACATCTAAAAAGGCATTCAAGTCAAAATTTTTGTGACGATTTCTTTTTTGATTTTTGGCTCAATTTTTTTTTTTTTTTTTTTTTTTTTGAAAAAAGGTTCAGTCAAACAATTAAAAAGGAATCCCGGGCAAAATTGAAATTAATGTTCGTCCAGACTTTGGCCACTTCCGAAACGGTTTTAAAATATTCTGGGAAAAGCAGATTTCCAGTCTAATATTAAAAATAAACAAAGGCATTTTAGTCAGGGTTACCAGATGCTATGCTATGAAGCTCCAATGGGAAGAAGCAAAATCAATTTGAACTGATCTGTATAACTCTCCGTTTTTAATTTGTTGTTTGAAAAGAGAATCCAGTCAGTTTTATTGTTAATTAACAATGATGGTTTCTATGTACTCACTAACTTTGTTCTCAACTGGATTAAGACCACCGAGCGTAGACACGTTTTCTATAAAGCGATGACCCAAAGATTTATAAAAATTACGGAATTGTTCCATTTTAATTGCATGTTTGGGCCGCAGATAAAAAAGGCTCGCTTCGCCCGACACGAAATTGCGGCCGATAATTGTGGGATAATGATGTACCTCTCTTTCAAAGCACACGATCTCAGAATCGTTAGTACATTGTTTCAACACAAGAAGATCCACTTAGAAAAATGCAAATCAATGTTGTTGAAGGCATTGATCAGGCCCGTTGTCAAGAATGAGTGTGAGAGTTGGGCCTTGACGGAAGAGTACGAGAGAGGTCATTGTCGGCGAGAATGGCTCCTCGGCGTAAAAAAAATTTAGCATCTTTGAATTTTCTAGGACACTTGTATTGTAGCGGTAAGAACCGTTTATATTATTATTATTAACAGATACACATAGCCCGTGTCAACGATATCTATGTATTGTTGACCTAACAGTGAATTAACGTATCTGACTTTTTTTCGAAAACTCATCATGTCTCAGATACGTTAATTCACTGTTAGGACGACAACATGAATAGTGGCGCTCAAAAGTAAATTTATAAACTTTAAATTTCTACAGCCGACCTACTGTTTTTTGATTTTCTGAAAGTTCTCTAATAGTTTTCCTACATAGACAGACAAGTTAACAGTAGATATTGTAGAGCCATGCTACCTCCGCCTTCTTAGTGCCGCTTTCCAATGTTTTAACAATTGAATTTTTGAAATCAACCGAATACTCCTTAGTTTTTACCATTTTCTCAAATACTTAAATTTACTATTAACATAATAAAACAAACCCACACAGAGCATTCATAATGAAAATCTTTTTACTTTTTACTTACAGGTTTGTATGTCCAACATAAAAAGTTTTTTCATTGTGAATGCTCTGACAATCACTTTTCAAAATTCTATTAAGGCTGCGGTCGAATTCTCGAGTAAATCGGCTAAATTCGGTAAATGCATTTACCTTTTGTTTATGGAGGGTAAATGAAATAAAAAAACGTAAATGTTTCACGTCTAGATTCTTTATTCTTTATTGTTATAAGAATTGAACGAGTATAAAATAGAAAAAATGCGTAATGAAAAACGAACCTGAAGTAAATGATTTACCGGAGAATTCGACCGCATCCTAAATACTCAAATTCTTACTATGTAAATTTACTTCTGAGCTCATATTTTATAGTTTTTTTTAATAAAGAATATTATATTGTTATTTTGACGAAATATAAATATCTTCAAAATCTTAAATAAAAATATATATGTAACTATTAAAAATTCACTCATCAACACTATGATTTGTTGTGTCAACAAGTTTTTATTTCATCTAAAACTGTTTCTAAAAAATAATTCAAATGACGTCGTAAAAACGTATAAATTAATTTACGTCGTAAAATGATCTTATAAAGTAAACTAATTAAAAAAGTAAATTGGCTTCTATAATTATAAATTAATTTTGTATAGTAATTTTAATTATAAATTAATAATAAATATCATAGTTACGTTGCTGTAACATTTTTTTTTCAACAATTTCTACCATTAAACGCGCTCTGATAGACATTTTAATATGTATATATTGTAAATACGTCCGCTCCCGACTAATACCACAAACACACTGAACAATTCTCTCAGAAAAATATAAAATACAAAACCAAAAATACCATTTATATTTTCCTTTTAAAGTATTCCAATTTTTGAGTTTGCTTGTAAAATTTCATAAAACTATGATAAGTCAATTTTTTAAAAATTGATTTTATAGAAAACTATGACAAATTCATTTGGGATAGTTTAGTACAAATTGAAACTTTGTTTTCATGAAAATTAGAGTATGACAAATAATTTTAAAATTTTGACAGAAGTTGAATTGCTATTCAAAGTAAAGGATGGTCAATTAAAATTAAACTATGACAACTTGCGATATGTTTAAATAATTAGGTGTACCCTTTGCTGGCATACAGTAAATCTATATACTTAGAAGACATGTATTCTAGCAGGTCACAAGAATTTATTTATTTTTACATATTTTATCGATAAAATTTGCGCTAAATTCCTACCCAGATTCATCTATTAAGCTTGCTATATATAATAAATACATAGGAGTTTTTTGTTTTTTCTATAGGTGACCAAATTTTTTAACGTATCATAAATAAGATTTATAGGGTTGCGTCATGTTCATGACACATACTCTACCGTAAACCGTGTTAACAAAAAATTAAAATTTTTTTAGGCAACATGCAATTACCGATGATACATGGTAATAAAAATTTAAACATCATTACATCTTTTCAAAAATAATCTTAATAATTTTTTGTCTGAAACTTTCTTTAAAATTTATTTAATCTTCAAAACAAATATAATTTTTGTATATTTATTAATAAATCTGTACCACATTTATGAATATATGTCGTGTATATACGTATATGCACGTGCGATTCTTTGTATATTAGAATTAGAACGACGATAGATCGTTAGCTTGATTGATCAGTAAATTGGAAATTATTTTTTAGTCAATAATTGATTTGTTGACATACAATTAAGCCGTGCATGTGACATACAGCTACTAATTAAAACTATATGTACATAATAGTATTACATATTTGACTACTCATTTTTGACGTATGTTTGTATTTGTCATGTAGCTATATTTGGCCTCTCAGTACAAGTGTACTAACTGCATATTGCGATGCGAAACTTTTAATCCGTGTGTGTATTTTATTTTTTTATTATCGCGATAAAAATTTTATAAATTTTTTTCCAAAATTATTTTCTATAATTAGATCGACAAGAAAATGCAAATATATTTTTTTTTGTTTTTTTTTTTGTTTTTCAACTAAAAATATTTTCTTCGATACACACATTACCTATACAAAAATAAGAAGAAAATATATATCGCGTGAATATTAAAATTTCAACAATTTATTTTTGGTGTATAGTGTAATTTAGTATACATATTCATATAATACAAAAAGAATCGTTTATTATACATACATTATTTTCTTTATGTTGGGTTAGTACTTTTGTTCCATACTAAAAATGTGACATATTTTCTTTTAATATGTATATGTACGTTACTGAGCACGTTTTAAAGCAAAAATGCTCAATTCTTAGAGGATTATTCTATAAAACAAAGATCTAATTATTTAGAACACAAAATTAATGTGCCAATATCTACATGATAAATAAATTATTTAATTTGTTTGTAATGTGACATAATATAGTCAACATTTTTTTTTTTTTTTTGATGGAATCAAATAATTGTTTTCTAAAATGTAAGCCAAACACTCACGGGTTTTAAGACATATGCGGAAACGCTATTTATTTAAAGCTCACAAACAACATAAAAACTCTGTTAATGACATTATTGGCAAGAATTCGGCTGCGTATTGCCAGAAATTTTGTTGTGAAACTAATTAAAGTTTAATAATTAATGGTAATCATGAATTAAACACAATTTATTGCCAATTGGTATTTATTTTTGTGTTTACTTTTAGTATTGGAGCTAATTAGTTTTAGTACATAGTTACTTGTGTTGTGTAATGAGATTTTGAAAAATACAATACATATACATACATATGTATATATGAGCCGTTTTTTGTCTTGAACAGGGATTTTAGTTTAGGTTGTGATTGTTGACCAGAATTTTGAAACGACACAGTCCCTTCGATATGTGCGACGAATGAGTTTTGGTAAAACTTCAATTATCTTCAAAGTGCAAAAAATCTAACCACACGAAAAATTGTTTTAATATTTTGAAAAAACGTTCTACAATTAGTGAGAAATGAAAGATTAAAAACTTACAAGGTGCAGAGAACGGCCTGCTTGCTTATAAGCGGGGCACTGAGGACAACCCCTACACGTGCTCTGGAGGCTATGTTCTACCTTCTTCCTGTCGACATCTTTGGTAAGCAGAGAGCGGCAACTACGGCTGCACGACTCTCTGCCGTGGGTGAGTGGAAATGTCTTCAGACGGGCCACTCGACGATTGGCAGGTCGCTAAAGGCAGATGTGGTGAATAGTGACTACACAACACCGGTTGTTTGCTTTGAAATGGGTTTCCGGACTCTTCTCCCCTCAAGGGAATCATGGGGGAACAGGTCAATAGCAGAAACTGGTTGTATTCAATTTTACACTGGCGGCTCCAAGCTAGACGGCAAAGTCGGAGCAGGAGTCTTTTGTGACAAATTAAATGTGAATTTATCCGTTCGTCTTCCTGATCACTGCAGTGTGTACCAGGCGGAGGTGGAAGCGATTGAGGAAGGACAACTTGGTTGAGGCATAATGTCATATCCACAAGGGATATAACAATATATGTGGACAGTCAGGCGGCAATCAAGTCGCTGGAATCAGTTTCCCTAACATCCGTGGTGGCATTGAGGTGCCGCTCATCTCTTAACGAGATGAGTGAGCAGTTCAATATCCAGATAGTCTGGGTCCCCGGTCACTCGGATGTACGGGGGAACTGTAGGGCGGACGAACTGGCAAGGCAAGGTACAACTCTCCAATTGAAACCGAAAAGGGCAAATCTTGGGAGGCCCATAGCGGCGATTTTTAGGGCGCTTGGTAATGAGGCGATAGCCTCGGCACAGAAGAGGTGGACTAAAACCATAACATGCAATGTAGCGCGGCAAGTCTGGCCGAAACTGGACTTGGAGCGCTCCAAGACGCTACTATGCCTACGCAGACCTGACTTAGGTATAGTCGTAGGGGTACTCACAGGACACTGGCTCATTGGGGAGCATGCGAGGAGGCTTGGGTCAATGACAAATGACTTCTGTAGAAGCTGCATGGATGAGGAGGAGGAAGAGACTCTGAGCCACTTCCTCTGCTCATGCCCGGCGCTAGCTTACAGATGGCACAAATATCTGGGCAAGTATAGTTTGGACGGCCTTATGGATCTCATGAACTGCAATGTGCGAGATATCTTACGCTACGTAAATAGCTCAAATTGGTTCCAGTGAAGGTGGAAGGGGAGTAGGATCCCTCGGTATCACAACGGATCGTCATCGGTCTAAGTGTGCGTTTTGGCAGCCGCTCTAACCTAACCTAACCTAACCTACTTGTGTAATGAGTGTTGTGTAATGAGATTTTGAAAAATACAATACAGATACATACGAGGGCGGATTGAAAATGAAGCTATCTAGCGCTAGATGGCAGCACAAACACAAATTTTTTTTGTTTTTTAGAAATTACGATCTGTCAAACGTCAGCTGTTAAAATTTCACCCAAATTCATCGATTAGTTTATTTGTTGTAGTCGTTTGAAGTAAGCAACTTTTGTGTTTCTTGTGGAAAAAAACGAATTTCGTGCAGTGATTAAACACTATTATTTGAAAGGGAAAACGGCGAAAGAGACAAAAGAAAAGCTCGATAACCATTACGCTGAGCCTGCTCCGTCAGATTACATGGTAAAATATTGGATTGCTGAATTTAAACGCGGCCGAAAAAGCACTGCAACAATACCATCAACAGGAAGGCCAAAAGAGGTGGTTACTGAAGAAAATATCAAGAAAATCCTCGATATCGTTATGAATGATCGCCGAGTCAAGTTGCGTGAGATTGTTGAAATGGTAAACATATCATATGAACGTGTGTTCAACATTTTGCATGAACATTTGCATATGAAAAAGCTATCGGCAAGATGGGTGCCGCGTTTGCTCAGTGTCGAACAAAAACGAGTTCGACAGACCACTTCACAGCGGTGTTTGAACATGATAAAGCGGAATCCTGTTGATTTTTGGCGTCGATTAATTACTGTTGATGAAACGTGGGTCCACCACTACACACCTGAAACCAAAAATCAATCGAAACAATGGGTGGAAGCTGGTGGAAGTGCTCCGAAGAAGGCAATGGCAGTGAAATCGGCTGGCAAGGTTATGGCCACTATATTTTGGGATGCACACGGAATATTGCTCATCGATTATCTTGAAAAAGGATCCACAATCACAGGAAAGTATTATCGTGCATTATTGGATCAATTGGTTGATGCAATCAAGGAAAAACGACCACATTTAAAGAAGAAAAAAGTGCTCTTTCTTCAAGACAACGCACCGGTTCACACAGCATTAGATACGATGCTAAAATTACGTGAAATACACTTCGAATTGGTTGATCATCCACCTTATAGTCCAGATTTAGCTCCTAGTGACTTTTTCCTGTTTCCAAACTTGAAAAAATGGCTGACAGGACAAAGATTCATCTCAAACGAAGAAGTGATTATCGAAACTAACGCGTATTTTGAGGGGTTCCCGAAATCGTATTATTCAGATGGTATAAAAAAGTTGGAATATCGTCTTACTAAGTGTGTCGAATTAAATGGAGACTATGTTGAGAAATAAATGGTTTTTGACAAAAAAAAATTTTGTTTTCCTACTTAGGTAGGTAGCTTCATTTTCAATCCGCCTGTATATATGAGCCGTTTTTTGTCTTGAACAGGGATTCTAGTTTAGGCTGTGATTGTTGACCAGAGTTTTGAAACGACACAGTCCCTTCAATATGTGCGACGAATGTGTTTTAATAAAACTTCAATTATCTTCAAGGTGCAAGAAATCTAACCACACGAAAAATTGTTTTAATATTTTGAAAAAACGTTTTACAATTAGTGCGAAACGACAGATTAAAAGCTTTCAATTCATTACGTAATAAAACACATGCCAACTACAAGCTTTAAGGTAATTAGGAATCAAATAATCACATAAGGGTCAAACACTTATTTAGTAATGTATCGATATGTAATGTAATTGGTAAACAAAATTGTAAGCGTTTAGGAATGACTGTGGGTGATTTAATCAATCTTTGTGGCATAATAGAAAATACAAAACAAAATGAATAGCCATTTTCAAAATAAACACAAAAAACTATTACTTACATTTAATTAGTAATTAATTAATGTATGTATAACGATTTTTTTATTACCGTTGTTTTTTGCAATTTATTAGTCATTAGATATTTATACCAAATGCTGTCTGTGTACGTTAAAATATAAAAAAAAAAAAACTTTCGCTAATCGCAGGAATAATAACAAAATCAATTCATTTGGTAATGTAAATATGGACATTGCAAATGGCAATCAAATATGGTGGATTTTATAACGGGTCTATATTGTTATTTTTTTTTTGGTGATTCCCGTCATTAATAAGTACACAAAACCGTTAATAAACTTCGAGAAAAATATTACAGTTTGTGTGAGTCACTAGAAAACTACAGAGCGATGGTGTGTGTGTACTTATAATGCAAAAATCGAATGACATTGAACGATATTATGTTTAAGTAGCAAACATAACAACCCGTACATATTTCGAATACAAATCACTTATTTAGCCTAGTTATATTGTATAATACATAAAATTGATATAGTTTTGAATTCCCTTTATCTTAATACGAGTACATAAACTAACTAGCGATATCATCAATTCATTGTAAAATCTAATCTAATTCACACTTTTTTTTTTATGCATTATGTTATGTTATGTGTTAACTTAATAAAATTTCTTAAATCATAGAAATAATAAAAAACACTGTTTAGTTTATAGTCTTGAGAAAAACGATTTTGTTAATTGTCATTATGACATTGAATAATATTTTTCAAAAAGAAATGAAAAAAAAAAAAAAATATTGTTTAAAGTGAAACAATTAAAGGTTAAATTAAACGGTAATATTCTACAGAGGTCATATCTATCGAAAATATATTAATTTACGTATATGGTAATTAAATTGTTGTGTCGTATGTACATAAAATTATAATTATAAGATGGTGACTGACTGGCCGCTAAAACACGCGAATGTAACAATACATTTAAAAATATTCGAGTGTAACAGATTTGTTTAAAAAAAAATGTAAAAAAATATTTTTACTACGCATGATTTGAAGGATATTGGGTTGAGTAGTTTGAGATCGATCTTAGTGGTTAGAATGAACACTAATTCTGCTGTATCATCTTGCTTCAAAATTTGTGTTTAAATATTTTACTTAAATTGAAATTTTTCGTATTTTTGTACACGAAAAGCCCTTCAAAACCTGGTTTTACCGAAACCGAACAACCGATCAAAAATTTAGCCGAATAAACCGGTCTTGTAATTGCAAAAAAATTGTCAAAAGGATGAATAAAATATGCTGGTTTTTTTTCAATTTTCTCAACGTACTTTTCATATTGGACGCAGGCGCTTTGTACTTTGAAAATAAAAATTCTTTCTTATAAATTCAGATATATTCAATTTGTTGTAATATAAATTAATTTTAAAAATTATCAATTTTTTTACTTTTTCCACTATAGGTTTTTCACTTCAAATTCAAGTATTTTCATTTTAAATTCAATTTTTTTCATTTCAAATTCAAATATATTTAATTCAAATTCAATTTTTTTCATTTCAAATTCAATTTTTTTTATTTAAAATAACTATAGCATAGTTGATATATCGCACATAGTTGATATATTGCATATATAGTTGACAATCGCAGTAGTGTGGTTTCTTAAAACAAATTTTGTCATTATTCATTATATATTTTCACTTCATCCATATAAGGGAACCATACAAGAAAACTAGCTTAGACAAAAAGCAGATCCTAATAAAATGCTTTGAAGAAGGTAAGACAATACTTGAATCAAGTGAAATAGCAGGAATAAATAAAAATACTGCCATGTCTATAACAAATCGCTATAAAAAAGATGAATGTACAATTGTTAAAAGAAATCGCGGTGGTATTAGAATAATGAAATTGTCAAGTGAAATATTAAATGAAATTGAAAAAATAATAGAAGATAATCCAAGCATTACGCTGAAAAAAATAAAGATTAAAATATTCGAAACCAAAAACGTCAACCTATGTACAGCCAGTATTTTTAACGCATTGAAAAAATTAAGAATATCACTAAAAAATGCTACAATAAATTTGGATCGTATGAATAGTGTAAGCACAATTGAACAACGTAAGCAATATGCAATCCACTTTTCAGGAAATGCTCCACAAACACGGGATAAAATAGTGTTTCTTGATGAATCTGGTTTTAACTGCCATCTTCGCAGAACGAAGGCTAGATCGAAGATAAATACTGGTGCTCATATAATAGTACCAACTGTGAGAGGACGAAATGTTTCGCTCATTGCGGCCATGAACTTACATGGAATAGTACATAGCAAAATAATATCAAACTCATCTGTTAATGCTAATATTTTTATTACATTCCTTGAAGAATTATTTGGTAAACTGGCTGAAGCTAACATCACAGAGGCATGGCTGGTTCTGGATAATTGTTCAATCCACAAGACTCGGGCAGTGCGTGATAAAGTTAGTGAAACAACTCATACATTAATTTTGCTTTCTCCATACTCACCGATGTTGAATCCCATTGAAAAGGTTTTTTCAAAAATAAAATTTACAGCGAGGGATTTGCTGGCGGATCCACAAACTAATATAAATTTAGAAAGTATAATTGAAACATCTGTGGCAACTATTACCTCTGCCTAGGGATTGCATATTCGAAATTCGAGAATTCCGGAATTCGTTTTCATAAATATAGTTTCGAATTCCGAAAATTTCCCAGCGAATTCCGAATTTAAAATTTATTTTTTCGTGTTCTCTCCAACTTTTAAATTGTGCTTTCGTTTCTGTTCATATTGTGACGGTGACACCTAGTGTGTAATAGAATAAGTTAAAATTAATAGCTCAATGTTAAACTGTTCTAAATGGATTTTTCCATGATGAAATTGTTCTACACTATTCTAACTAGAAAAATCATGAGCTTTCTAGAAGTTTGGTTTGTGTATATAAAAAGGAGAACGAAGTCGAATTGGATTAGTAGTAGTATTTGGTAAGCGATAGAGCAAAGATTAAAAAAGAATTAAAAAGTGATTTAAAAAGTGTTGTAGTGCGATAAATAAAGTAAAAGTGATCAGTAAAATTTAAGAATAATTTATATAAAGTGATTTTGTGAATTTTTATTGATAAACTGTTGAAATAAATTTTGTGAAATAAATAAATTCGTTGGTAATAAATTGAATTGAGTTTGTATTATTCACAATCCAGTGATACGAACGTTCACGAATCTTTCACTAGACCATTGAAAAATACAATAACCAAAGTTATTGAAAGCTTTGCACAAAGATTAATATTTAACACTAACATGGAAACTTCCTCAGGCGAGCAGTCAGAAGCTGACGATGTGGTAGAAGTGATGTCGGAAGAACAAACCAATCCCCAGTCGTTAATGCAAAAGTTGCAGAACAAAATTCAATTGAATTTATCGTCCAACATACCGTCCAGCTCAACTCAACAAATAACAAATCGGAGCTTAATTTCAAAAACTAAATCTGAAATGAAATTCTTTGAAGAGAACGACATTCGTGGCAAAATATTAGAGTCCGTCTACTCATTTTTGATTTTGATTCCACCATCGAGCGTGGATTCCGGGCTAGCCTTCTCAATTGCAGGTAACTTTTGTACAAAAGTTCGATCGAGACTCGGAGATACAGCTTTAAGTGATATCTGCTTCCTCAAAGCATATTTTAGGCAAACACAAGAATAATTTTATATTTTTTATTATTAAATGATATGCCATATTAGAATGTTTCTGTACTAATTGAATTTTTGTACAATAATTTTATGTTTATATTTCATTTTGAATAATATAATTTTATGTCCCATTTTTATTTTAAAAAAAGTAATTTTTATGCAATAAATAACAATGAATTATCTCAAATAAGTTATTTTTATTATTTGTATAGACTTAAAAAAATTAAAAATATTTCGGAATTCGATCGAATTCCGAAATATTTAACTTGCGAATTTCGAATTCCGATTTTTTTATTTTCGTCAAAATTTGCAATCCCTACCTCCGCCGATTGCAATAATTATTATGTGGATATGTCTATGAAATTGCCATCGGCAGCAGTTGGACAACCATTACATTAATATTCTGTATCTGTTTTGGTGATACAGTGTACTATTATAAATTAAATTTTCTTTATAATGATTTTTTAGAAAAATTGAATTTGAAATAAAAAAAATTGAATTTGAATTAAATATATTTGAATTTGAAATAAAAAAAATTGAATTTGAAATGAAAAAACTTGAATTTGAAGTGAAAACCCTATATAACGAAGTTATATTGGGTAAGTAGAAAAGATGTTGTTCCAGATTTTCACATTTCTCAATGAATTAGGTTACCGGGACCCCAAAACATCAAATAGAAAAATGTCGTGTCCGTCCTTCCATCCCTCCGTCCTTTCAGTCATACATTTTTATTATTTTTGTTTTAACTCCCATTCTCACAAATATTGATAGTTTTGGTCGAAATTTTTTGCAAAGATAGATTTTAGTAATAAGCAGTTTGTGTTAACATTTATAGGTCTCTTCGAGTCTAGAACAGAGGGGTTGTAGTGGAAGAAATTTGAGGTCAATTGAAGCATTACGTCGGGGTTATTTTAACAAAAAGGAGTAATATAAATTTGTTGATCCGTTTTCGAGGTAATGTCGAACTTTTTGAAGAAAAAAATGTCTACCTTCCAAATACAACAATTGTTCCCTAAGTGTCTTTAAGTCAAAATGAATAAGTAGTTTGCTAAATAGCAAGACGTTCCCCATTTCTGTGGCATTGACATTTCTGAAATTGACATGTCTGAGATGTTTTATTGATATTTTATGACATTTTAATGATTGAAGTTTCAACGTATTATTTCTGAGTAATAAATTCTTTTGGTATTAAAGGTCGTATATAAATCTTAATAGCAAATTAATAAGTGATTCCTTTAAAATATTATCATGCCATTATGGCGGATCTAGTTTAGGAGAAAGGCGCTGGGATTTATAGAAAATGAAGTGCTATCTGACAACGAGGTTAGATTCGGTGTCAAAAGATAATTAACGTTAATTGTGATTTTATATTGTTTATGTTTTATTGTAAATGGCACTAATTTTCAGAAAATAAATTTTGACCATTGTGGATTCTCTCTGAACGGAGTAATTTAAATTATTAATGATTTTCAACAGTATACTAGAGATGTATAACTGGATCTAATTGATGAAGGTCGAAGTGTCAGTTCTAAATAATCTAACATTAATTGTGAGTCTGTGATTTGGTGGCATGAGATTAGAAGATTTATATTGTCGTGACCAACAAAAAACTGTGATATCTTTAATCTTGCCTACCCAAAATAACGGAAAATGTTTGTAAAATAAAACGGTCCATTTGGTGATCTATAACGGCGCTTTGTGAGTAAAGTGTCGAGAAATAATGAACAGACCTTTTACATTTCCGGGAAATGGGATTGTGATTTTCTGACTCCCGCGATTCTGGGCACGACAAATTTTTAATCAATTACCTCATTATGGATGTAATATTAAAATTTAAATAATTTGAAATTTTTAAACGCCGATTGAGAATTACTCTCATTTTCGATGCACGTCGGTTTAACATTGGATCACTTTTTAATTTGGTTCTTTTTCCATTTCTGGCTAAAATTAGCTCTTTGATTAAGGAAGTAACATGTTTCCTTATGTCCGGATTTTGGATGCACACACAATTCTTTATGTAGATTATGTTTGTCCAGCCCTTCTTCTGACTGAATTATTTTTCTATGTCTGCTGCCAACGGTTTCACCACATACATATGTATAACCTCTGCAACATGGTTTTCCAAAATAGGCCATTTTGTATTTTGAGCTCACCCCAAAGAATGCATCATCCATAATTTCGTTTGTCCCCGACTCTGGATAATGGTGGAACTTTATTAACGAGACAACATCTTTAAAGGAAGAATTATGTTGGCATTATACGCAAATTTATCGCATTGCAGGTTGAAAAAAGGAATGATGTTTCTTCTGACCGAGATAACCTTTCAGAATTGGCTCCAAAGCATTTCTTCTTTCTTTTTTTATTTGTCCATACATCCTGTGATTTTTTAATTACCTTAATAAACTGGGTAGAAAAGCCTGGGAGAGATTTTTACTGGCATCTTATCAGAAGTCAATTTATATTTTCCTGGAATACAAGCCTGCGATAATATCAAGACGGTGGTGATTTCAATTAAAAGGCTAAGTATTATCGAGATTTCTAACCTTAATAATATTAAACAAAAAACGATGACTTTAAAGTTTAAACCATTCGTTTGTTGTTTTGTCAAGTAAATGAATTTGAACCTTACATTGCCAAAATAAACATTTCAAAGAATGTTGAAAATGCAACTTTGAATTTTAATCAAACTATGAAAATAACTTTATTAAAGCACAGATCTTAATAAAAGTCAGAACATTTTTTATTTTCCAACGAATTTGACAAACACTTATTTTAAAAGTCTAGATTTGATTGATTTAGAGTAATGAACGTGTTTTGTTTAACTGAATATCAACAAAATATCAATATATCAGATACCTTGCAGCAGCGAAGGAGATACGGAATAAATTTGTGATAATTCTATCTATTCATTGTTCATAATCCACTTCAATTGCGCCCCTCCCTCTTATAATGCCAATTACATTTGTTTGTGGACGCCACGCAAGCGAACAGATGTACGTTGGGTTTTGTAGACGGTGTCTGTATATTGTGTAGGAACATACAATCCAACTACTGAAACCCATAAACGTCTAAATAAAGTTCAGCAATAAAATTTATAAAATGTTGTTGAAATATTAATTGGTATGATCGTAAAATGTAAAGGATGGCTTTGAATTTTAATATCTTTTGAACTAGGGGTTAGGGCAATGATATAAAAACTGCATTCAAAATCGTCCAATTCCCCATCTCCCATCAGAAATATATGTTTATCCTACCCTAATTTATTATGCGGCGGAGTTACACGAAATTTCCGGAGATGTGGAATTCAAATAACTCCTGAATCACTGCAGAAAGAAAGTTCAAATAAAAATCAGGTAAAGGCTCTTTTCAAACTCCTTCAGAAAATATTGTAGTAAACTGTTTTTTACTTAGGATCGACTACATTTTATATGGCGCACCACCAAGCCGAATTTCTACTTAAATAAACTGAATTAGATTTTTTTTGCTTTATCAGACAACCAAAGGAATTTAAGTCAATTGCCCTCGTAGTATTGCCAGCGGTTATTTGGACGAATTAATAGAAGTATATCCATTTTTTGAAAGCAATTGAGAGAGGGCTTCCACCTGTTTTTTATTTGAAGTTTCTACCGATTCAGGAGTTGCTCCAATTCTACAAAAATGTTTTAGTTATGTTTATGTTTTTATTTCATGACCAAAGGATATTTTAATTCAAAAATAGTGAAGTTTTTTAGTCCATCGCCGTGCCGACTCTGGTTCTCACCGCCGACAGTCTCAAAGAGGATTGTATATAAAATCGTTTTATATCGTAGAGAAATAAAAAAATTAAACAAATTTCTGCAAGAAAAATCTAAATTTTGGTACTTTTGCATTTTGTACGTACAGTCCGTTACATTTGATTAAATCCAATGAAAACAATGTAGGAAATACCCTTGTATGATTTAATTTTAACCCCCCTAAAATTTAAATAACATTATCACTAAAATAAAAGGCTGAAAATTTTTTTTTTTTTTTTTTTTTAGTTTTAAAGTCGTACATTTTGTTATTTTGTTGGGAAGTACCAAAAAAATGCAATTTTTTTATTGTTACATGTGAATAAATCCACGCCAGAATTTGAATCTATACACGAAATATTTTTATGATAATGATGAGTGCTGCCTCCATTCTTTGAAATAAGCTCAAATATTCTATTGGGGATTGAATCGTATAGCGAGTTCTAATAATTCAAAGAAATGTCGGCCCAAGCAGCTTTGATGACTTCAATAAGCGACTCCTTATCATTATACTGCTTATCCTCTTCATAAACCTTGCGAGAAAGCCATCCCCAAACGTTTTCCATAATATTTAAATCAGGAGAGTACGGGGGCCGTTTAAGTAAATCGACGTTTTTTTTGGAAATCCAGCCTTTTACAATCCTTGCTGATAAGTCCATTTCAGTGGTCCGAACAGCTGTTGGAACTTTGGAAATGCTGAATCCAAAATAGACAGATACAACTTAGCTGTCATTTTTTGATTTTGATAAGCTAACTCAATCCCACCGAAGTATGAAATACTTTCCCAGAACATAACACCCCTCCTTCCCTGGTATGATGTCGATTGAGAACTAGCTCTTATTTGCGTAGGTCATGGAAATAATAGTTATAACCATCGGGCCCGTCTAAATTGAATTTTTCCTAATCCGAAAACACGACTTTATACCACTGGTTATTCCATGTCATATGCTCTTTCCCAAATTGAAGCCGATTGTTTTTTTCGAGCTTCGTTTAATGGTGGCTTTTTCTTAATTTTCATCCGTTCAAGATGTTTAGCTTTCTGTATGGCGCGACGAACGGTTTGTACACAGACATTAACACCGGCTTTCTCCTTGATTCTGCGAGCAGATAGAGCAGAATTGGAGGCAATACGAATTATTTTACGCTTATCTACCGGTTTTAATTTCGAAACAGAACAACCTTTCATATTTTTTCCATAGTTTTCAGGATTTCTTAAATAATTTAGCACAACAGTGGTGATAGTGATTAAATCAGGGCTGTGGAGTCGGAGCCGGAACCGGAGTCGGAGTCGCGGAGTTTATGTTTATTTTCGTATTTTTAAAGGAGCCGGAGTCGGAGCCGGAGCCTTGTGGAGTAGACAGACTCCGGCTACGGATTTTTTTTGCTTCTGCAATCGGACTAGCTAAAGTTAGGGTTCCTTCTCGAAAAATCTTCGTCTTTTTAAAGCCTAGTACGCTGTTCAAGTGAAATTAAATTTTCACTGGTCTCCAAAAATATAGGAAGATAAATCTGACGTGAAAATTTAGTTTGACGAGCTTCGTTAATATTTTAGTGCGTACAACTTCTGGTTGTGTCTGACAACGTATTTTATACAATAAAATTCACTTTGATCCATAAAACGCTAAAACTCAAATGAAACTGTCAAAATTTATCTTCACATTTATTTAATTAATTTAATTATTTAACTATTTACACAAATTTTGTATTAAAGGCCAACCTCATGCTTACAATCTCGATTTGCATATGCTCATTTACAACGGATTATGAAAAAAGAGGAAAACTTGAGGTCGCTTAACATTATTTATAATTAGTAATAATAAAAATTGGAAGGTTATATCCTCCCCCGATCACATCACGTCTATTAAAATTACATCGCTTCGGTTTTTGTCCTTTTCGGTAGTAATGTGCTGCCATTGCCACATCCATCTTTTGGAAACGTAAGTTTTTCAAGAGTAGCGGCATCACTACGGGTCCCATGGTTGCGGCATTCTGCCATTGTGCCCAATTCACCAGTTTTTTAATTTTATTGTTAAAACTTTGAATTAATTTAGAATAATTTTTAAGAAAAAATGTAAAAATAAAAACAACTTACTGACTTAAAAGTCAAAGCCGATAAAAATCCAGGAAGATAAAAATGAAGTGAAAAATATGTAGAGATAAAATAGATACATTCTGATATGAAAACTCCCATTTCGCTAGGTAAACTGCGCACCACAAAATGAAATTCAGCGGTGAAATTTTCATTTTCGTTTTCGCTTGTGTCATTTTTATATGAGAAATTTCATTTCACTTCAGCAGCTTCAAATCTCACGAAATTTAAGTCGAGATACCTGAATAAAGTCGAGAAATTTGGGTTAAGCGCGTAAAATCTAGTTAAGTGTGTCATCACATTTCACGGAAATTGCTGATGTTAAACCAATTAACTGGGACTTACTGAACCTGACAAATTTCAAACATGTGACCTTACAATCGGTAATAAATCAATAGAAACCCGGTTCCCAGTTAAAACACCGACACGCTATCGTCCAGCTACTGCTTGCTTGCCAAATATCCACAGTTTTTCAGCACATAAATAACAGAGTTTCACGGAAATGAAAACCCTATTTGCTTTACGCAATGAAAGATATATTTTTGATGTCGGGTGAGGAGCTGGAGTCAGAGTTGGAGCTGGAGCCGGAGTCGAAGCTGGAGCCGGAGTCGTTAATAAGTTTATAAATTTCCGGAGTCGGAGCCGGAGCCGAACATTTTTGCTCGGACTCCGCAGCCCTGGATTAAATCATCTACCTTTCAGTGTAGAAAAAACAATAGCGATAGAATCCAAAAGCGTTGAATTCGGGAATTCCCATTTTTTTATTTAGTGGATTTAATCTGCTGTAACGGACCTTATCTTCTTTAGTTTTTGAGTTATTGTGAAAAAAACGAAATTTTTTTCGAAAATTTCATAAATCATTTCAAAATTGAATCAAAGTTTTTTTCAAATCTAGGCATTCTAAATCGTTCAAACTTATAGGAATATATTGTTAGTACCTAAATAAAGTACATTGTAACTGGATTATTTTATTTTATTTTATTTTATTTATTTATTTATACACAAATAAGGCATAGCCTTTTTACAATATTCAGGGATATATTCCTATGTGTATTAAAGCAATTACAAAGAAAAATAATTAGAACAATAATTAAAATTAAATATAATATAATTAAAAATACAGAAGAAAAGATTAAGAACAAAAGATAAAACATTAGAAGACGTGAAAATGGAAAAAAGAAAAAAGAAAAATAATGGAAACGAATTATGTGCCAATCAGCCCCTCGAGGTACAGTCCCTTGAAACCACGCAAATTAGATGCTGCCTTTATAGACGGATTCAGACTATTCCAGAGCTTCACCCCATGGATAAAGAAGGCACGTTGTCTTGGCTTAGTTTTGCATGATTTAGGCAAATTTAAATTTAATGTCCTCTGCGATTTCGAGAATTTCAGTTTATCATAAAGGTAGTTCGGAACTTTATTTTTAGTCAAACCAAACATCACAGTCAACACCGACAGTTCCAAAAACTGGTTCAAGCTTACACCAAATATCTGTTCAGAAAGGTGCGAAATTGGTTCGCCCCTTCGCTTCAAAAATATGTATCTAGCACAAGAATTAAAAGCAACATTTAACTTTCGTAGGGACTTCTTGGAACATTGCGAATATATCGAAGAACAATATGAAAGTAAAGGTCCCACAAGAGTACGAATGATATGACATTTCACATCACTTGAAATAAATTTCGCCGTGCACCACAATTTACCTAAGATACCATAAATTTTACCACATAGGTTATTAACATGGGTACTCCAATTTAATTTAGTGTCTATGATCAACCCCAGACTCTTGATAACGTCACAAAACTCAATTCTGTGATTGTCAATTAAAAGACTGTTTATCGGTAAATTTATACGTTTTTTTGTTAGTTATTAGTATGGCTTGTGACTTCGCAGGATTGATTTGAAGTTTGTGCACTTTGGACCATTCCAAAATATTACATAACGCTTGATTTAGATTATTAATCACAGCGTCAACCGAATCAATATCCCCAAAAGAATAGATTTGCAAATCATCCGCAAAAAGGTGATAGCAAATGTTTCCCATTTGTTTAATTGATTGACAAATTTGATTTATGTACAATGAAAACAGAATAGGTCCTAAAATAGATCCTTGAGAAACCCCAGATGTGACAAAAATGTTGTCGCTAAAGTTGCCAAGATATTTTACAGATTGTTGTCGCAGATGCAAGTAAGAACCTATAAGTTGACAAGCACTCTTGGAAAAGTTATATTCATAACATAGTTTCGATAACAACATAGCGTGGTCTACTTTATCAAATGCCTTTGAAAAGTCTAATAGAACCAAAACTGCAACTTTACCATCTTCAATATTAATAGTAATATCATCAGTAACTTTCAACAAGGCAGTTGTAGTACTGTGCTTGGCACGAAATCCAGATTGTAGTTCATCCAATAGGTTATGTTTAGCAATAAAGCCACTGATCTGAGCATGAATAATTCTTTCAAAAACCTTAGATAATGTTGGTAATATACTTATAGGACGAAAATCAGTTACTGCAGATGGATTCGGTATTTTTGGAATAGGCGAAATTGTCGCAATTTTCCACGCATCAGGAAATATCGATTTTGTGAGGCCAGAATTTATAATAAAAGTTAAGTGAGGTAGCAAAACCGGAAGCAGAATTTGAATGAGGTTAAGTGGAATACCATCAACTCCTACAGAACTCGATTTGATTTTATCCAGATGAAAACAAACTTCTTCAGCAGAAACATTTTTAAAGTAGAAAGCATTTACGTCAGCGGCAGAATGAACTGCATCACAAACAAAATTTACATCATTGGAGTTGAAAACCGAACCGAAGTAACTATTGAACTCATCAGAGGTAATGTCATATTTACACTCCGGAATTGGCGGATTTACATATGTGTTGAAGTTCTTCCAAAACAATTTACTCGTAGTATTATTGGTAAAACGATCATTAAAAAACTGGCATTTGGCAGCTTTGATCATATAATTTACTTTATTACGAGCTCTAACGTATTTTAACCTATTAATGTCAGTCTTATGCTTTCTCCAATTCTCATGTAGAAAATCACGAATATTACGGTGCAATAAAATATCGTTATTAAAATACGGACGACGCACTTTACGTTTAATTTCAATCCCTGCGGCTAAGCCATTGGTTTCATTGTTGATTTTTTCTCCGAAAAAAAAAGACAACCATTTTATTTTCATCAAAACTCTTAAAGGTCTTTTCAAGTACTTTAGAAAAGGTTCGATAAGTTTTCCTCCAAAATTGGTCGTTTTTCCGTTATTTAACGTTGAAAGGTTCGAATTCAGTTTTCGGCAAACAAACAGTCACCTTCAACTAGTCTCAACTCGGTTCATAGGTTTTTCGAGTTATTCGTGAAAAATCGCTCTAAAACATGGATTTTAAAAAATTAAAAATCAAAATTTTCAATCGCGAATAACTCGAAATACTATATATTGATTTATCGAAAAAATTTCATAGAACATATTTTGCTTAGAATTCATCCCTCTATCGATTTTTGCAGTTATTTTGATTTTACTAATTTTCACGCCCGAGAAGCGGTGGCAAGGTAAATGTACTGTCCAACTTGGCAATCGATTTATAAAAACACTGCGCATTGGAAAACCCGCGCACGATAAAAATATGTAACTTATTTTGATTCTCAATTTCAATACTAATAATTCAAACATCAATTTTAATTTTTTGCTGAAATTGAAATTTTTAACTAATAAACTAATGCGTGTTAAAAATTAGGGAAAAAATTATCTTGGTGACACACTTTTTCTAACTAAAATATTTGTTCAAATCAAATAATTCATTATTTTAGTTTTAATGTGGAAATTCAGAATAAAAAATAAATAATTTTATAGCTCGAATTTTTTTCGTTTCAAGGCTTTTACATGAAAACTGTCGAAACTATATTTTGTGGTAATTTTTCAACAAAGAACTTGACGAAACAAAAATTTTATAATAATTTTGAGAAAAATCTAATTCTGTGAATTTCGCCTGCTGAAAAATTACCACATAAATTTGGTGTCGACAATTTTCATGGAAAGCACCTTCATAATTTTCAAAATTTATATGTGGTATTGACCTTGTAAATCTATGTTTTTTATGAAATTTGCTGCCAAAATTTTAATTTTTTAGCTAATTCACAGACGTCCGTATTTACACAGGCCTTAATCGATATTTTTGTATTTTTTTATTACATATAAATAGATTGATTACTTCGCTTTGATAAGATCTTGTGATATTAAGTACATGTAATAAATATTAGCAAGGTTTAGCTAATTTTTTGTTGTTTCTAGGTCAAATTTAAGGTAGAAATTTTAAAATTAACACCCGTTTAAATTATTTAAACAAATCAAATATGCTAATTTTTACTTTTTTTTTTACAAAACAAAACAATATGTAGACAGTAAAACCGAAAAGCTTTTAAATTTAGCGATCCCCGTATATTCATTAGTGACGTCATCTTTTAATAAAATCAATTATTGATGAAATAAATTTAACAATCTTTGAGTTGTAACTAGGCAAAAATAGGTCCCACCTATTTTTAGTGGATCTACAGTACTAAAGCTGTCTGATATATGTAACTAATAAAAGCAATACGGCTAAACTCTCACTTTTTAAAACTTTATAGTCCATGAAGTAAAATTTGAATAAAACTGTGTTTTTTCATATACATATGAGACCGGGCATGAATAAACATTTACAAAGCATGTATGTATACGTCTTATTTTGGTGGTGGAAATTTTACAGAATTACAAAACAATTAAGTGTATTTTCGGTTACAACTCAATCAATTTAAAGTATTAGTCGATAATATGTATATGTCGATCGAAGGTTTCAAATTACCGAGTCTCACCTGAACTTCGCATTATATTCCTACGCAATGTTTATCAATAACATCATATTTTGCGAAAATAATAACTTGTATAAATTCTTTTGTTTTCCTATATGTACAATAAGATTTTAATAATTTTTTTTAATAATAAATCATTTCACATCTAACAGCTACATTATTTTGTGAAAAATAGCAAAAATAAAGCATACACAAATTGTACGTCATATTATCGTACGATTTTTTTATTCCGCTTCTATATTTTTTCAAAATACAAAATACATAAAAATGTGTATTCACGTGATTGTTAGTTTTTTGTTGTTTTTGTTTTTCTAATCTCTATTTTGTGATTGCTCGGTTATCTATTTCTCTGTTTACATAATATGTGTATATGTAAATAAAGTGTATGTTTGAAATGAGTTTTTATAAGTCGCCCAACAAAATATGTATAAAATGAGATAAGTAGATACACTTCATGTGACACAGATCAGGTTTACTTTTCTACTGATCTGTGTGTATGACTGTGTGTGTCTCTGTCAGCGTTTAGATTGTCTTCCTTGTATGATGAACGGATTATATAGTAAATAGTTTACATACATTATTGACTCATATCTGGTCACCTTGATGTAGATTTTAAGAAGAAAAACTGATTTTATTTTTTAAATTTCTTTTTATAAAAGTTTTGCCATTCACCAAAATCCTTTAATTTTACAAAAACATTAAATTACAACATTATTTATCTTACTACCTCCTCCACATCACTCTTGCATACAATATTTGCCATATTTTATAATTCCCATGGTTTATTATCTATTTATTTTGTATATAGTTTGTGTTTTATTTCAAGACCCCTGGAATTTCCCGCTGAGTATATTTTAATTAATTTTTGTCACCCGTGTGTATTACGCACATTCACAATACATAAAACTTGGCAGCAAAACTAATCTTAAATCGACATTTGAACACATTCAATTAAAACTAAAAATTAAAACAAAAAAATGTTAATTTATTATTTCAGATATTTAAACTATAATAGTGTCGGTGTTGCTATTATTTTGGTTTGATTATATTTAATCAAAATACAAAACTATAAAACTATTATGCGATGATTGCGGCGGTGCAGTAATAATAGTGCGGTGCTGTTGTAAAAAATAAAAAAATAAAAACTTTTAAATTCAAACAAAATATTATACAAATTTTTTTTTTTTATATTATGATAACAACAAGTGTGCTGTACAATAACAACAATTATAAACTAGTTTTTTATAATTTTTTTATTACTATTAATAATAAATTTTGTGATAAATCACATTATCTCCCAAGTGTGTGATATACATATATAAAAATTAAATATAAAGTGTTCCCTCAACAACAACCAAAATATCGTTGTTGTGTGCGTGTGTGTGTTTATATATAAGCAAAATAAGGAGGGGTGTGGTAAAGTGTGATAACACCTGGATTATAAAACTATAATGTTCCCGTAATGCTTCGATCACCAGCCCATATTATCGGACATTGTCCGCCAAACGAAATAAATATTAGTCATTCTTCATCGCCGCCACTAACGCGATCGAGTATATTCGATTCATGTCATAGGAAAATTCGATTGATTAGTGGCGGGCCGGTGGCGTTTTTGGGCGGGCTTATGGCGTAAGTTTTTTTTTGTTCATTTATGTTTTTATTGTGTTATTAATTATACAAGATTTAATTTTATTTTTTTTTAAATGATTGTGTCCGAGTAAGATTGTTGAATGATCGATTTACATAAATATTTGGATTAACTTATCAGTAAATAATGATTAAGTTTCTGTGTTAATAAAATTAATTTGTAGCAGACTACAATAAAAGAGCATGGTGATCGATCGCTGTTAACGATCGGGAAGAGATTAACATCGATTGTATGTCAATTCATTTGCAGAATTTGTATATCCACTAATTTGAAACAATGCTAAGTTCAACTATATGAAATATTTCATTTAACCTTTATGTGACTGGATGGGTACAATTGTACCCAAATGCACTTTTGACTATATATTTTTGTATGATCCAGATTTCGTAGGTGCCTGAAACTTTCCGACATCTTAAACTGTTTCAACATCTTTATGTATTGAAAAATTCAACAACAAATTTCCACGTTTTCCATGTAAACATGTGACCCAAAGTTTTTACACCCTTAGCAGGCTGGAATGGGTACTTTTGTACCCATAGTATTTTATAAGGGAATGTTCAGTTTTTTTTAATGAAAATAAAGAAAAATTGTAAGAAATACTAATTTTATTCAGTTACATTTATTACATGTTGGTTTATTTACCGAATGTTCAGCGCAAACAGGTTTGCCACATGTAAAGCAACTTTTCCGTGTTTTTCGATCTTTTCGATTTCCTTCAGTGCAAATATAGCAACGCCCAACAACAACAGCTGGTCCAGAATTCTGTCGAGTGGCAACACTACCTCCTGGTGTAACTGATTGTGGAGAAATTACGCGTCCAAGGACTAATTCGATTGAATTCCGTGTGAAATGGTTTCCAATCACATGAGGTTTGATTGAACGTGATTCTACTGTATTCAAGCATAACTCTTTTGAAAGATCCTTCAAAAATTGTCCACGCCGGTCTGTTTTTTTGAAATGCCTATTATGTTCCATATATATA
The DNA here is from genome assembly GCA_958295665.1 of Tipula vernalis. NCBI lineage: Eukaryota > Metazoa > Arthropoda > Insecta > Diptera > Tipulidae > Tipula > Tipula vernalis. The sequence goes on from OY282558.1 coordinate 555,867, forward strand.
ACATATGCAGCTAAAGCGGCGACATCTATCATATTGTAAAACATCGCAAGTGGCCAGCGATTAGTTCTGCGCTTCACTGTGTATGCCATCAACATTTTATCGGCTGTGTCTACGCCACCTTTTGTTTTATTATAATAATTTATAATTTCTGGTTTTGCAGTTGCAGTATTAGAAAGATCATTAGTCACATGCATCGTCGACAAAAGGATCACTGATTTATTTTTTTTCGGAACATAGGAACATACAGTGGCATCTCTATTGAATCCGAAATTTGTCGAAAATACATCTCTATATTTGGATGGTTTCATGTTCGGAGGCAAATATTTTTTGTTTTTTCTGACGATTTAAGCGATGTAAGTAGCTACCAGATCTAAAACAATACGTTCGCCGACGTTTTTTTGACGTTCACCATCAGGAGGCTTTCCCGTATAAACTTCACCTTTTAGAGGATACGCATTTGAAGCATCACAAGCCCAGAAAACTTTGATTCCATACTTGGCTGGCTTGGATGGAATATACTGTGTAAATTTTGTGTGTCCTCTATACGGAAACAATTGCTCATCCACAGTAATACATTCATATGGTTTGTACCCCTTTTGTAAATTGCAATTCAGCATCTGCCATATGTCCCGTATTGGAGCAGCCTTATCACTTTTTGCACGGTCAGCACGAGTATATTCGTTATCAAAGCGTATGAATCGTTGCATCATCTTGAAGCGATCACGAGACATTGATGCTCGATTAAGGGGCGAAAAATCTGTCCTCCATAATTCTGAGACATGCTCATTGTTCGATTTGTGGACCCCTGCTTCAATTAGGATTCCCAAAAAACAATCGAACTCCTCTTCTGTGAATGGTATGAATTTTTTTTTAATTGGTCGTTTAGCCGGATCAGGATACTTTTCAAAAAATTGGCTGTTGAGACTATCAGTAATTCGTTGACCTTTACGATTGGTTTCACGTAGAATAATGTCAAATCATTTCATTTGAAATAATGGATCGAAACGTTTCTTTCGCAGTAAATATTTTGCTGAAGTTCGCTGCTCCTCCTCTTTCGCGCATAATATTACGACTCAACGTTTGTGTTTGTACGAGAGGAGAGGCACTCCAAGTTGTGCCATCTTTAGCCGTCAAATTATTTGTATCTGGCAACTGCGTTTCTTCGTCATCATCGCTTTCATCAGAAACATATTCCTCTCGTTCGACAACAGCGTCGTGCTCAGCATCAGATTCTTCTGAAGCAAGAACTACTGGTTCCGGAATGTACTCTTCATCATCAGAAGGCACAAATGGCTCTTCTTCAGAGTCTTCCTCTAATATAGCCTGTATTTCAGCAGGTGTCAACCTATAAAAAAACATTCAACCCAAACAACAATCAATAAATTAAACAGATATGTATATATATTGAATAAAAACTTACGCGGATACACGGCATCTTGTAGCAAAAACACCACTTGGCCCAGCTTCAAACACAATTCCGAAATTTGACATAGTAATATGTATGTATGTATTGATTTTACAAAATAAAAATTAACCCGTCTTTCACTAATCGGTTTGCACTATAAATCACACAAGAAAATAACATAAACTCGAAAAAATGATAGTTCGTATACGTTTTATAACTGTTTTCTTCCGTTATTTTTTCGTTTTTTTGCCGTCCTTTTTATAGTTTAGGTTTGTTTATTGATAATTTTTACATATTTCATTTTCTCTTCAAACAGAAATAATTTTAATATTTTTTTACTCAATTTCTCTATTAATATTTTTACTTGGGTACATTTGTACCCATTCCAGTCTGCTAAAGGTGTTTTGATATTCAGTCACATAAAGGTTAAAGATCAGATTCAATGACTACCATGCCTTATCCTCAAACAGTTAATACAGTGGTTTGTTGTCTGTACTGTAGTGAATAAGAAATTGCAAAACTTCACTGTCTATTTAATATCGTCTTCGATTGACCAAAAAAAAAAACTAAATTTGACATAGTAAAATGTGATCAAAAAGCACTGAGCTTAGGTTTTTTGGTTCTATTGACCGACATAAGAAAATTTCATAATTTTCTTTTAAATCAGTTACAACAGAACAATAAATCAGAAAACAAATAGAAACATTTTTCTAAGAATTCTGAATTAATATTTGTACAGACAACTCGAATATCTTTTTTGATTATGAAATGTCACTAACATTACAAGTTAATACAAATTCTGCAGAATTGTTCGTAAGCAAGAGAATTTCTTAAAATCGAATTGGCATACATTTAATTTCTAATGTAAAATCATTGAAATTTCATTATTGTTACACCGAAGATTAATTAGATTCCTAAATAATATTTCTTGAAGGTCAGAAACTATGATGAGAACACACATCACAAATCATTTATTAGGGACCGGAAGTCATGTTTTAGTTTTATGATTTTTATATTTTGAAGGTGTAACACTGAGTAAAACAATTTATGGAACATGTTTTTTTTGTTTTTGTTGTTTTTTTAAGATGCAGCCTGTCAAATATTTAAAAAGTTTGTGCATTTGGTGTTGTATTCATTGCTATAGAAAAAAACTAATTATTCGAAAATTATAAAATTGGGCTCATTTAAAATATAAATGATGATTTCTTGTTTTTCAAAATGGCCGCCGAAAAGTTCTTTTTGAATTTTCTCCCATGTTCATCTTTTTTTTTTATCTTTTTCCTTACTAGTTCTATTAGATATATGTACTCAAAATCAGCAAATCATCTCGTTTCGTTTTCTTACAAAATACGTTTAAGTATGACAAAAACAAAAAATAAAGACAAAAATTTGAAAATATTTACAGTTGCAATTTAAATTGTATACTGTTGGCCGTAAAAAAAAAATTTCCGAAAATTAAAAAAAAACACAAAAATTTAATTTTTATGCCCAAAAAAATGATAGATCAACACACTAAAACGCATTTCGCAAGAAAACGAAACGAGATGATATACTGCTTTTTTCGTATGTCTATTAGAACTAAATAGGGAAAAAGATAAAAAAAGATGAACATTAAAGAAATTAAAGATGGTATCATTTTTATAATTATTTTATAATCCCTATTTATTTATCTTTATAAGCCCAATTGTAGAATTTTAGTTTACACTCTGTACCTTAAAAAACAACAATAACAAAAAAAAAACATTCTAAATTTTTTTTTTTTTAATTATTGCTACACATTTAAAACATAAAAATCATAAAATTAAAACATGACTTTCAAAAAAAAAAAGTGAGTTGACGTAATTTTCACCATGATAAAATCAGTGCTTTTGAATTATCGATTTCGTCATATGGTATATCACCAAAAAAATGTCCACTTGGCAACATATATGAAAATCCGATTAGGTACCGCTAGTTTATATTGCAGGTTCTGAAATGAGAATTAACATAATTTCACGAGGCTAAATTTAAAAGGACAGACCGAAATAGGCATTTCTTATCCTGAAGAACACTCGACCTAAATGGAGCGCATCAAAACCCATTACTTCTTTTTAAAATCTAAATACAAAGGTACTCCAAATATTTGGGCAGTTTCGAAATTTAATATTTTGGCTCCCACAAATTTTAATAAAGACGACTTCGCTTCTATAATTTTCTATCAGAATATTTGAGTTCAGAGACTGTAATCTCAGCTTAATTTGATTGTGTTCCCTCTCACTATGTGGAAAACAATGTATTATTCCTATAGCATAAACTTGTATACTTTTGAAAAACAACGTAATGAGTAGAATACAAAGCAATGTCGTCACAAAAAAAAGAACAATGATAAATGACAATGATTTACGAATACGAATACGATCAACAAATTAGTATTTGGACGGTTTCTTTTTTTCTTCCGCTTCACACCGTATTCCTAATTGGCCCTTCAAATATTTACTATCAATATAATCGGCAGTCCAAGTTAGTTTCGGGGTTCATTATTAAGCCCACGTTTTGTTGCTTTCTTGATTACACATACCAAAGTACAGGGCCGGCTACAGACTTCTGAGGGCCCTGCGCTACATTTATTAATCCGCTCCTGGGAACTGGTTGTGATGTTGGTCGCAATATGTTAACCTCAGTTTTGATTAATTGTGTTTTATTGCACAGATTATATATGTAGTTGATAGGGTTCACATAATCCGCAGCATTTCTAGTATTTATATCAGGATTCGAAATTTCATTTGGAATATTTTTAAAACTAAATTCTGAATCTGGACCATTTGTGTAAATATTTCAATTTTTGCTAGAAAATGAAACAATTGCCGAACTTAATTATATTTGTTGATATTAGATTTGATATTAGAAAATTTTACCTCGCAACGTGTGTTACTGTCGTTTTGTTTCCAATGATTTGACGATCAGTTAATTTTAATATGGATGATGTTCTCCGTTGATTTTTGACATAATTTAGCCTCTAACTTCAATTTAATAAAATATCCCGATTTTTTTTGGTGACATTTAAACGTCAAAATAACATTTTTTATTATCAATGCTAAAATCACAGCATTTTTATATTACATATTTTAATTTATAATTTTCAATTTGCAGAAATTAATCGATTCCTGTCAGAAAAATTCGGAACAAATCACAAAAAAAAAAAAGTTGAGTTAAAAATGAGAAGTCGGCAGTGTAGAAAACTGGTTAAAACTTTTTGAAATGAGTTCTTACTAGTTTTTAAAAACTGTTTTCGACATTTGTTGACAAAATTTTTTGACTGTGAAAAAAACTGAAAATGTACAATTTTATTTTCATTTACTCTCAGATCTCTCTTATTTTTGTCAAATGCTCTCCTTTTATAGCTAAAAAAATCCGGATATTTTTTCCAGTAGTCATCAGTTCAAACAATTTTGACCAAGGACTGAATATATTTATGCCTTCTTATTAGTCTGGGGTAAATTTTTACCCCATTCACAGGCTAGCGAATATTTTGGTGTATCGTCCCATATTCGCTTTGAAATGGCCTGATTTCGATTTGGTTTTCGAGATTACGTAAAAAACAAATCAGAAAAGGCGGTCCAAACTTTTTACCCATGTGCACCGACGGAAGTTCAAAAATTTGGTGCCGCTTGTTGTGCCCAAAGCTAAGAACAAAATGTATATCGTGATCCATTTTTGACTTATGCAAATATTGGAGACATTCTCCTTGGTAGTTCCAAGAGGGTTAGATATGACGAAAATCACCCCAAGTTTGAATTGAATGGCTAACGTTCAATATTTGAATTTACTAAACCATCTTTGGTACTTTGTCTGGAAATAAAACTAGAAACGAATTGTAGACCGTGGTCCATTCTTGACTGACATAAAATTTGGGATGTTTTCTTGGAGCTAAGAGGGTTAGATGGTTAGATATAACGGAAATCACCGCAAGTTTAAATTGAACGGCTAACCTTCAATATTTGAATTCACTAAACCATCTTGCGTACCTTATCCGGACATAAAAATAGCAGTAAAATGTAGACCATGGTCTATTTTTGACTTAGAAAAATATTTGAGATGTTCTGTTGGAGCTAAAAGAGTTAGATACGACGAAAATCACCTCCAAGTTTAAATTGAAGTGCTAACCTCCAACCATCTACGGCCGGAAATCAATCCAAGAATAATACCCTAGACACACTGTGATTTAATAAAACCGATTTAGTGAAATTGGCGAGGTTAGTCGCAGTGTGTCAACCTCGATTTAGCTAATCCCTTTGTTTTTGCATAGATTACTTAAACTAGTTTAGCTAAATCGGATTTATTAAACCACAGTCTTACTATGGTATAAAATGGTCTATATTCTGTTTCTAGTTTTATTTTCAGATGTGGTTCCAATGTTAATAGATTTAATATTTTAACAATAAATTATTATTTCTGATTTTAATTCAGTTTTGCATTTGAATGTTTCAATAAACCATTATTGATTACGAATTATTGATTGGTTTATATTGAATGTTTTAGGAAATAATTCCAAAATTACAAAAATTTTTATTTCTATGTATGTAGTAAAGCTCATTACAATTGAATCAATTTGGTCATATAGATTTACACTTGACAAAGCCATCCGAAAATGTGAGGATATGATACCGTGAAAATTTCTAAACAGTACAACATTTTATTGATCATTCAAGATCAGATCTTAAGGATTAGCAAAAAGGGTTATTTTTGTGGACATCTATAGATTCGTAATTATACAGTTCAAAAAAGAAAATCAAAATGTCTACTGTCTGTAATTATTAAACGTCAAAATTCTGTGAAATTTGGTAAAATACATCACAATTGTGTCGTCTTGGCCACATTGACAATTATAATGTTTTCCAGGCATCTCTAATACCCTAGACAGACTGTGGTTTAATAAATCCGATTTAGCTAAACTAGTTTAAGTTTCTATGGAAAAACAAAGGGATTAGCTAAATCGAGATTGACACACTGCGGCTAATCTCGAAAAATTTACTACATCGGATTTATTAAATCGCAGTGTGTCTAGGGTATAAGATAGGCAGCAAAAAGATTATTAAAATCAGTATACTTTTAAATTCTGTGAAACATAGTAAGGTTCAACACAATTTTTGATGTTCTTGGTCAACGGGAAAAAACAGATAGTCCCCAGCTATCCGAAAATGAGTTGACTAGCTCAGGTGGTACTGTTGGTGTAATGTTGTTTATTTTTGTATCTAATTTTTTTATAGAGTTAGAAGAAATCTAGACTAAATGTTGTCTAATATTCTAAATCGAAATCTGAAAATTAATAATTTCATAGGATCCTGCTCATTTGAAATTTAAAGTGTATTTACAAAATTGCACACGCTCAAATCTTACGAATAACGTTGGTTTGATTATTTTTATTTTGGAATAAATACCTTAATTGAGTCTCCTTTCAACCTACTCGCGTTTTCATACTGATCTCAAATTTCACCTAAATACTGTTTTGTGATATACTAAGAAACGCCTAGTTTACCCTTCAACAAATATTCATTTTACAAAGAAAATTGACAATCATTTTCATAAAAATAAATCCATTTCGTAGAAATCCTGTTTAGAACAAATCAATTTTTGTACCATAAAAATTATAATTCTCCGATATATACGACTTACTTCCCGTATTGCAAAAGCGCTTGGAACAGCAAAATAAATTGTTCAATGTTATTGCGGCTCCATCTTTTTACGTGTTTTTTAGACAAATTTAAATTTGTTTTGCAATGTTTTTCATATTAATATTTAGTAATGTAATTAACTGAATAGTGTTAATTTTGCACTTATATTCTATTATTTAAATCACTTTTATAATAAAATCAATTATTTGGTTATTAAGAAATAAAAGCAAAAATAAAATGATTATTTAGCATTATCAAAAAATTAGACTATGAAACGAAGAATTATTTGTTATTGTTATTGAAAATAACATTGAATTTTCAAACTAGGTAAAATAATCTATTCATAAATTTCGTAAGAATCAAAAATTATGGCTTGAATACAGAAATAGTATGCTTCTAGAGTATAGAATCGGTCCAGTAACGCAAGAATTATAACGCTACGTGATTTTAATCTAAATATTTTTCTGCTTTAACTTGATATTCTGTTTCATTTTAAAAGTTGATTCGTGATTTGATTCTATATCCTGTAAAGCAACGAGAGAGACAGACAGTTCACGACTCGCAATTAATTCTATTATTTACATCTGCCCGCTTTATCGTTTTATGCTTACAAATTATTAAGGTCATGTTTAAAGTTAGAAAAAAAAATTATATTCGTCTTTGCCATAACCTTGGTTGAAGCAGAAAATATATCATATACCTAAACTTCAATTTATTATTATATGTCTCAAACGAACACAAACAATTTTAGAATTTAAATTTGTTGTTTAACATTACGCTGATACTCCCCCGCACGCGTACATACACACAAATCACGTGAGTTTTCATGTTGTCATAATCATCATAGCGCACATACACCATGTTTTAAATAAAACAAACAAAAAATAGAAAATTTGCATATTTTTTTGGCATTTTCAGCTTGCATAATCGATAAAGAATAATGTAGAGAATTTTTTTTTTTTTTTTTTTTGGCATCACTTCCATTTTAAAGATCTATTTTTATATAAAATGAATATGAATACACAGCAATTTAAATGAAAATGGATGTTTCATTTTTCCCTGCACTCATTCATTCTACTATTCATTGTATGTACTTAAATAAAAAAAATTTTCTTTTTGTAATTGTTAGTGGGAAAAAATTGTGTTAATTTGTATTTGCTATTCACCTTGAAAATGTATAGAGCAAAATTTCAACAAACAAAAACTTTTTTTTTTTGCATCTAAAATTAGCACTGCAGTTTAATAGTTTATTAGTATCTTTGTACTATTTGTATATATTATGTACATATTTTTGAGTATAAGTCGATTAGAGCGGGTAACAAGACTAAATTACGTTATCTGGAAGTTTTTAAACTCGACATATGGTTTGAATACCTTCCGAATAAATATGTTTTCCCATTGTCATTCAAAATTAAAACGATAAATCAAATCCATCGAATGTAAAATAAAATCGTACATATTATTAAAACCACATTGCTATATAATATACTATATATTGATGAGATAACTAGCGTATATATGTATGTATGAACTGTAGATATAAGAAGATATTACTACATATCACATCTGGAACACAGCACATATTACACAGTGCTTGGCAAAAATCGATCGATTTGCACACAAGAACACGTAAGCTAAGCTATCCAAAAAAATAATAATTTCGTTTCAATTCTATTTCAAAATTTTAATATAAAAAAATAGTGTATAGTAAAGTAGAAATTTCCATTAAATTTTCACAATTTTCTTTTATTTTTCATATTATGTAAAAAAAAAAAATACTAATAATAAAAACTATTTTCTCTATATACTCGTATGTATATATGTACACATATATTACTTATGTATTTGATACGATGAAAGTAGTAAATAAGAGTAAATTGTCTTTTCTATACATACATACGTATATAAAATCTGGGACAATTTCCAAGATTTTATGTCATTTTTGAAATCAAATCGAACCAGAATAATTTGGTTTCGATACAGGAATAGAGTGATTTTATAAATATAAAATTCATAACATTTTTAGTATATTGATCTAAATTTAATAGTCAGTTACGATTGACGCAAACTGTAATAAATTCATCATAATCAAATCTATATAAATTTATATGATTTTTCCAATAAAACAAAATAAACATTTTTTGATTAGCTTTTGCCTCCATTTCCATTCTGTTTTTCAGTGGCTTCATTGTTTTTCTTATTTCCTTTTGGGCTAGTGTCCAAAACCACCATTTGAACTTTTAACGTTTTAATTTAATTTATTTATATGAAGACGTGTTCCAAAAAAGTCTAATGTTTTTTTAATAATGATAATAATTAATTAATTAATAAAAAAAAATCCATATCATGGTTAAAATAAATTTCCAAATAGTGAGTGATATCATATGTATGTTTAAAATTTATAAACTAAATACTTGCTTCCTTTTAATCGTAAACAACTTCCAGCAATTTTTAATTTAAGTAATAAATAATATGTGACGTCGTCTTATTATTCGACAATTTACGTCTCAAAATTACCTTAAGAAATTTTATAGTCGTGATCTTCAAATCGCCTGACTCTACTTTTGATAATAGAGAGTAACTTTAAATTTTATACAAATCAAACATACAATTCAAAATAATATTCAGAACAATAATATTTATTTAATAAAAGCAAATTAATTGATTAATCATACTTTTACTGTGACTGTGATCAATTTTAAATAATTGATGATTTTAGTTTCGCATTTATTATACATTTACATAGACAGATAATTTCTAGACCAAGAATAATTTTATATATTTTATAATATAAAGGTGAATAATCTCGGTGGGACAAATAATATTCCCCGGACATAAATAATTTTACCTTAGACTTAGGAGCAAAACTTCTCGCTAAAGATGAACCAGTGGATTTTCCTCATTACTTGTCCTTATTACACGACTAAACCTGATTGAAGTCTGAAAAAATTTGGAAAACCAGAACATAAGTCTGGAAATATATTATGAGTATGGAATTAAAAAAAACAATTACCATATAAAATTGGTTTGGTGGCAACGATTTTCCCACTGGTTACAAAGCAGATATGTGATGAAATCTCGAAAAGTTTTAAACCGGCTATTTTGATTCATCATTTGGATGTGCTGCAACTAGTTCATTGATCAACAAATATGTTGATTAAATCAGATAGGGAATTTCAATGGAATTAGTGCATAATAGTAGAAGTTCCATTTGGGGCAGGGATGAAGTTTCTTAAATAAAACATGGCCAGAATTCGATAAATATAGCGAGACGAAAGATACCTTGGTTCACAAATGCAATCCATAAATAAAAAATTAGATATGCCCAAGAGAAATTTGTTTTTTTAGACATATAACCAATCCAGCATTTACATTTCCAGCACTAAATGGAAGCCGCACGTTTATTTATAGATTTTAGTGAAATTTTATAAGTTATTAAGCCGATTTTATTAGTAGTTCATTTTAAAAAACCAAATGATCCACTCTCTGAAGAATCACTTTGGTCATATCTTTATTTTTTTATTTATTTATTTATAGTATGTATTTTATAAATAATTTAGTATTAAAAGGAAAAGCACACATGGAAACAAAGCAATCGAAACAAAAAAAAAAAATGAAGTTGCTTCCATTAGGCATAAAAACCTCTTAAATTTTTTCAAACAATTTCCACCTCATGCTTACACATTCTATTTTGAGCAGTAGCTCCATTTACAATAAAATGTACAGCACGAGGTGAAATAATATTAAAAATTAACAAAAATAACATAGTTAATATAAATAAATTAAAAAACTACGTATTGCCCATCAATCACGCCACTCCAAAAATTTTGACCTAAATAATTTTGCCGATCCTAATCTCTTAATTTCCAATGGAATTGAATTCCAAAGGGAAACTCCCTTAACATAAAATGACGTGTTTAGAGACCTACAACAATTTTTAGCCGGAATTAGCCGGAAGTTAGAGGAATGAAACCTACTAAACATTAATTTTCTATATAGATAACAAGGCTCCTTAGCTTTAAGAAGTTTAAAAATAAAAAGACAAACGCGAAATTCGTAAAAAATAGATAAACTACATTCTAAAACAAGGCTGGAGTAGGCAGAAATATGATCGAACTTCCTAATACCAAAAATAAACCTGGTACAAGCATTGAAACATCTTTGGAGAACATTCATATTTTCCTGAAGCATACCGAATAAAACTATATCACCGTAAATAAAATGAGGAAGAAGATAAGACAAAAATAATTTTTTCCTAAACTGACTATCAGAAAATCCAACCACTTTATACAAACAACTAAGCATGCCAAAGACCCTCTTACTAATAGTAACTAAATGGTCACCCCAAGTAAGAGTTTTATTAATAACTAAGCCTAAATCCCTAACAGTATTTGAATATTCAATTAGCGAACCCTGCAGAAAAATACCAGGAAAGGACGAGGTATCTACCGGTTTTTTATAAATTATAATCGACTGAGATTTATTCGCGTTTAAAACGAGCCTGTTAGAGACCGACCAGCTAACGATATTACTTAAATTTTCATTTATCAGAGAAATGTTCCTAACAATAGAATCCTGATCTAAACGACTATTTCTATAAATTTGAACGTCATCAGCGAACATATGAAATGAACAATGTTGAATGGAGGTTTCTATGTCATTTATGTGCATAGAAAAAAATAGAGGACCCAGCACTGAGCCCTGAGGCACGCCGGAAATTACAGGAAGGAAATCAGACAAGGAATTGTCGAATAAAACTGCCTGAGAACGATTAGAAAGATAGTTAAAAATCAATTTGGCAGCAGAAAGCGAAAATCTAAACTGAGATAAGAGTTTATTAAAAAGGATTCTGTGATTAATAGAATCAAAGGCCTTAGAAAAATCTAACAAAGTTAAAGAAGTTAATTCCCTATTATTCATATTACGCCTAATATCATCACACACATTTAATAACGCAGTAGAAGTGCTATGAAATTTTCTAAACCCAGATTGGAAGCAACTAATTAAACTATTGCTATGTAAATGCGATTGAATTTGATTTTTAACAACAATCTCGAAAGCCTTAGAGAGAAAACTTAAAATGCTAATTGGCCGAAAATGGGATAGCTCTAAAGGATTACTGATCTTTGGGATCGGGATTATTTTACTTAGCTTCCACTGATCTGGATAAGAAGAGGACGTGAGAATAAAATTGAAGATATGTAACAAGTATTTTGAGACGAAAGGGAAAACTACCTTAACGAATTTTAAATTGACGTTATCCAGACCAGAAGATTCCGATTTAACCTTCCAAATAGCAGATTGTAAATCCTCGAGAGAAATATTTGAAAACGAAAACGAATTAGAGGACGCGTTAGAGAACAAATCGACGGAACTACTGTCCGAGTTCAGACTAGAGCAAAAATAACTATTAATTTCATTGGGTTTGAAATCCCTACTTGAACTAATATTGCATCTGCCTAGGCCTAAATTACGAACATTACGCCAGAAAACCTTGGGAGGAAGAGAGGAGTCTAACTTGTCTATGAAAAAATTACGTTTAGCAATTCGAATTAACCCTACAACTCTGTTACGAGCCTGCTTGTAATCTAAATGAGACTGACTATTAGAACACCTTTTCCATACACGATATTTACTAACTTTAATATTTATGGCATTTGAAATTTCCTGAGACAACCAAGGCGGAGATTTTGCTTTGCAAGTAACCTTTTTAAGCGGAACGCAACTATTAAACACCAAACTAATATACGAGTTGAAAAATTCTATTTGGCTAGTTGCAGAACTAAGACAAAAAATATCCTCCCAAGGAACTGAGTTACAAACTAAGTAAAGGCGGGAATTGTCTATACTAGAAAAATCTCTAAAGCTAAAACTCTTAGGTTTAGGTGGAGAGTAAGAGTTTACAGAAAAAACTAAAAGATTATGATGGGATCCCATACCGAGAGACAACTGATTGAAAAAACAAATAGAGTTATTAGTAAAAGAGATGATATGATCAATAAGGGAATAAGAGGCCCCGCTAGCGGTTGGACAAGAAAACGTTGGTGCCAGAGTGTTGTGTACGGATAAATTAAGACTATTTAACAGATTCAAATAATCCCGAGGGAAGCCGGAATTTTGGAGTATATCGAAATTAAAGTCACCTGATATATACATTTCATCGAATCTACAAGAGAAATAACTAAATAAACTTTCTAAGTCTACAAGTGATTTTTTAAATTTGGCATACGATCTCTTACTAGTTTTTGGTGGGTTATAGATGGTACCGACTAAGATTTTACGACCATTAATGAAAACATTGACAAATAAAAACTCTAAATCCGATACTAACAATTCTGAAATGGAAGAAGGTATGGTAACTAATCTAGCGTTAATGTGATCTCCTACAAACATACATAAACCACCATAATTAAGGGGAGGTACCGCTCTATCTTTCCTAAATATATTATAACCTTTGATGGCCAACGCTGAATTACGGATATTCGGATTTAAAAATGTCTCAGAGAAACAAAGAATGTCCACTGCAGCACCATTAAAAACGTGACGAATCTCGTCAATATTTGGGACTAAACTTTGCACGTTGAAACTAGCTACATTTAATAAAGACCTATCGACTAACATAGATTTTAAAACTACATTGGGGTTGTTAAACGACATTACACTCGAGTGTAAACACGACGCGACGTGATTGAAGCGCAATAGCTACTTACAAATAAATATAAGGAACGCTTCATCCAAACCGAACCGGATTACAAGAAATCTAAAACGAAAAGAAACAAAAAACCAACCAAAGTAATAAATGCCAACTTAACGTAAACAAAGGAACAATACTTAACCGTTGAGCCCCAAATTATGCCCTAATTTATTTTAATATTTTTTTTCCCTATGGTGGAAAAAAAAACAAAAAAAAAATGCGACACGTCTGTCGAAGGCTACTAATTATTCTTGGTTAATGGTACCAATAATAATATTCACATCATTTCGGATCAAATGGTATTGATATTATTATTGGTACCATTAACCAAAAAATATTTGGAATGAAACTAGCACGTTTATGCAAGGATTTTACTAAAATTGTTTATATGAGTTGTAAAGTAGATTGTTTAAGTAGTTCCTAATATAAAATTGGTTAATTCCTGCTCTGGAAAATTCTTTCGGATATATCATCTGAAAACACAAATTATGTTCAGCAAATTTATTTTTACTTTTTTAGCTAATTCAGAGTATCTTCTCAGTCTCCAGCATCAATTAGAACAAGCACATTTGCTGATGTACTTTAGTGAAATTTTTTTATATCTTAAATATTTTGCCGATCCTACAAATAGTTCCTAATATAAAACCTATTACTTTATGGCCTGAAGACTTTTTCGGCTATAGGGTTCGGCTGGAATCAGAATTTATAAAATAAAATCTAGCCCAACGGCCAGAAATATTTTGGAACACTACTCTCGTACTAATGATATTACGATCAATATCATAAATCAAAAACAAGGTTTGCACAGTCAGTACCGAATAGAACAAACACATTTTTCGATGTATTAATAATAATATTATCTAAAAACCAGGACAATACATTTTTCCGGACACCCGCAGAAGTTTTAAAAAGTGAAACATGTCCGGAAAAACCTGAACGTTTGTTCAGCGTTTATTAAACCGACACACATTTACAATATACACTACGTTTTATGTTTAACCGGTTTAAAATTAAAGTGACGCTCAGCGGTTTTTATTTTGCTCGATGCCAAATAAGAGTCACGTTTTAATATCCCTTCTTTAAACCCTAGATGCTTGCTCTGAAGAACATCGTATTGCACTGATTTTTTACGATAATAGTCATTTCAAATTACATATCTGGTCATGATATATTTTAAAGTGAGGAGCAACTGGGCTAATTGCCTCTTAAAATGACTATTGTCGTAGTAACCGCCTAAGGTTTATAGAAGGAATATTAAACCTTAGCTGTTACTTGACGCGGCAAACGATCCAACTAAGGGAATAAGGTTGTTAATTTGAAAGTGCTAGTCGGTTTTAATTGATTGCAAAATGTCATTTTGGCGTTCATTGGAGAAAGGAATACAAATTTATTATAAACAAGTTCATTAAAAAGACAAGATCATTAAACTGGGCTCATGGTAAATTATACACTACTTAAATTTTATAAACATAGTTGAGTTTTTTAAAAAAATCTCAGGCTTTTATCTCGAGCACGGTACTAGAGGAGAAAATCTCACTTTTAATGAAATTTGTTAAGGGTCGAGGAGGACATCGGATGGTGACCTTCAATTCGATCTTGACTTCGACCTTCAAGGTCATTTGAAGGTCAAATTGAATATTTTAAATAGAAATCACTATTTTTGACCCCGGATTCGGAAAGATCGCAAAATTGTATGTTCAGAATTTTAATGCAGACGACTTAATTTAAAGTTGTAGTAAGTTAGTATTGTCTTGGTGTATTCCCCATTAAAATTCATTATTTGCTGATTATTTCTTATTATTTAGTAATTTGTCCTTGAACTAACATCTGAAAGTCATTCAAATGCAGATCCTAAAGTTCCTATCTGAACGAAAAATTTTGCGCTCTTTCCGAATCCGGGGTCAAAAATAGGAATTTCTATTTAAAAAATGTAGTTTGACCTTCAAATGATCTTGACAGTTGAAATCAAGGTCGAATTTAGTTTTCTCTAGCATTGTTCTCAAGATAAAAGCCTATACATATATTGTACACACCACTACTAATAAAAAATAATCAAGTAGCCAACAACAACATAACAAATTAATTAAACGTCATAATCTCTAAAGTCTTTGCCCGTGCGAAACATAAATTCTAACATAGAGTTAGCGAGTTAGCCTTATTAATGATTTTTTCGATATGCAAAGCAAATGTAACCTGGTAATTAAAAATTATTCCTAAATCACTAACTGCAATTATCCTTACCACCCCAATACCATTTAATTTATAGTCGTACTGTCCAATAAGAATGTATCTTCATTTGAAAATTTAGCGAGAGAGACTAATTAAGATTAAAGTATAATTGTTCTGTTCACACCACACGTAAAAAGAATTAAACAGCCTGAAGTTCTAGACAATCATATTCACAAATCACTGGAAGGAAAATTTTTATGCGTCGATTCACTTATATCAGAAGTCCAAGATACCTTGAGTAATGCAGAATGTAGCATTATGTGGCAGTGAAATGCATTCGCCCAATTTTGCCAGTTAAACTCGATCACATAAATAGGATTTAATCAACATCAGTAAATTAGAAATTTAGAAATGACAATCTCGTGCGAGATTCTATCGAACGCTTTCGTAAAATCAGTAAACACTACATTCCCTCGCTTACCGTCTTCAATAGAATTTATCACAAATGAAACAAACTCTACTATTTCCCAGGAAAAATCCGTGAAGAATATAAATTTTACTTAATAAAATTATTTGATTGAGTCAATAAAATTAGCCACCCATTCAGCCATACCTCTGGGAAACGTGTAACGAGTACAACTCAGAAGTTTAAGATGGATATTTAACTCAATATTAACCAGGTTGGAGTTAATTTCAGTTTTAATTGCAATTAAAAAACCTCCACTAGCACCTCGACTTTGAAAATTTCAATCACACCTTGAAACCATATACAAGGTCCTGAACAACTCCGCGCTAAAAATATCAACAGACGACAATACAAATTCATTACATTTAGTTCTTAATACTGTGAGGTTTTGATAGTAGGTATAATTTAAATTCAGATAACGTTGAACGACCCGGCTTAGACGATCATGATGAACGAGATTTGTGTTAATGGACGCCTAAAACCATCTGATTTAAGTTTTTTGAACGGCTAATAAACTCTCCCACCAAAACACCGGCTGGCCACAGACTAGGTTGCGGCAGTTGATACCACAACGCTCTAATTTTGAAAGAGACGTAGTCCTGAACGGTTGAAATCAATAATCGGCAATCTATTGCATCTCCTGACATGTCTAGCTTTTTACTTAAAAACGAACGCAAAGACTCATGAAAGTATTATTGGCCAACTTAGACGCGTATATATGTATACTTTTTTGGCTCAACTGCTTCAGCTGGCTTTATTGACTGAGAATAAATAAGCTGATTTGTTGTGTTTGTACGTACGTATTCCAGCGGCAAAAATTCATCAAGTAACAAATATAAAATTGTATTGACTCGCAAATATGATTAAGTGGAAAGGTTGATGACTAAATTCGGACCTTAATTCATGTTAATATTTTAAATTAATGGAAAAATGATTTTAGCTTAGCACAAAATACATTGTCAAAAAGGTTTCGTACAAAATTTATTTTGTCGCCCTCAAAGTATTCCCCATTCGAGGATATACATACATACAACTATGCTAGCGTTTTTCCAATCATCGAAACATTTTTTATAGGCACTTTCCTGGAGGGCCTTAAAACGTAATTAAATATAAATTATTGAGTCAATAATAAATAAGGTCTAAATTACATATAACCTCTCTAAATGAGATGGGTGAACATTTCAATATCCAGGTAATCTGGGTCCCAGGTCACTCGGGCGTGATGGGGAACTGCAGGGCGGATGAACTTGCTAGGCATGGTACGACTCTCCAGCTGCAACCGGAAAGGGCAAGTCTGGGAAGGCCTATCACAGCTCTGAGACAAGCACTTGGGAAGCAGGTGCTATCCTCAGCGGGGGAAAGGTGGTCTAACACCCTCACCTGTAGAGTTGCAAGACAAGTTTGGCCAAAGCTGGACCTGGGGCTCACTAGGGTATTAATATCCCTACGCAGACGTGAATTAAGAACGGTCGTAGGAAGTCTCACGGGACACTGCCTTTTTGGAGAACATGCAAGAAGGCTGGGTCTGGAGGCAAATGACTTCTGCAGAAGCTGCTTGGACGAAGAGGAGGAAGAGACGTTGGTCCACTTCCTTTGCTCGTGTCCAGCATTGGCCCTCAGAAGGCACAAACACTTGGGTAAGTTCAGGATGGACTGCCTCTCGGATCTCGAAAACAGCAAAGTGCGGGACGTCTTACGCTACAGAAGTAGCTGGAAATGGTTCCAATAGGGGTAAAAGGGGAGATATTCTGTGGTATCACAATGGACTGTCACCGGTCTAAGTGTGCATAAACAGCCACTCCAACCTAACCTAACCTAACCTACATATAACCTCGTGAATTTTCAAAAAAAAATGGAAAAAGTGAATTTCGTATGTTGACAAAACGTTATTTTTTGCGAGAAAAAATATTACGCAAACCTAAAAATCGCTTAACAAACATTAAGGGACCCTTCACTTGGTTTGCTGAATTTCGTTGTGGTCGTACTAAAAATGCAGAACGTTGGGGGCGTCTCTTTTGAGGTTACCTTACCAGAAATGGTCGATAAAATCCAAGGCATGATATTGGGTGATCGGAGTTAAAGTGCGTGAGATTACTGTGGTTGTGGACATTTCAATCGAGCAAGTACATAACATCTTGGTGAAATATTTGGGCATGAAAAAGTCGCCATGGCTAAATTACATGAGTTAGGAAACGAATTGCTTCCGCATCCAACATATTCCGCCCGATTTGGCCTCCAGCGATTATTTCCCGTTTCCGAATAATGAGATCCTTGCTGAAAAAAACGTATATTTTGAAGAGTTGCCGAAATCCTGTTTTTTTGGAATGGATCGGGAAATTGGAAAAACATTGGAATAAGTATATTGAGCTAAAAGGTGGCTATGTTGAAAAATAAAATCAGTTTTGATCAAAAAACAATTGCGTTCTTTAATTTACCATCGACCTAATGAACTGCCATCGTAGTAAATAATGAAACAGTAAAAAAATAGAATTTGAAAGCTCGAACCTAAGGTGTTTATAATTTTATTTTAATTATTTACAGAAATTTTATTCAAAGGTACAAATGCACAATACGGTTTGAACGTCCTTAAATTATTATTGCATTAAATTAAGCTCTCGCAAAACTTGATGATGTTTAGATCTTAAATAAATGTATGCCAAATGAACATCTAATTGATGAGGAAGTTGACATAAGATCATTTAATGTGTACTTGACTACTTAAATTCGTTAACAATCGATTTATTACTTCATCAATGGATTTTGTTGCTTAAGAAAATTAATTATTTTAAACTTTAGATAATTTATTCATGAACCTCAATAATTTATCACTTAAACATTCATCAAAAAATATATAAATGGGGGTTGCGCCCCCATTAACCAATTTATCATGAATTCATCGATGAGTTGATCAACTAATTTCTGCTACGGTACGGAAGGGAATTTGGCAAAAATTATTGCATGTCCAGTGCAAATTGTTTTTTTATTTTTTTTAATGACAAGAATACTCGATGAAACCGTCTTATTCAATTTCATCATAGGAATATTATCGAATCAACCTACGATGCCGGCGGTTATCTATAATTGGCTTAGGCCTGAGCAACAATTGGTTAAAGTTAATATTCAGTGTTTTTTAATGAGGTGGTTTAACTTATTGGCTGAACCTGTTTAATTGGTTTCAGCACTGTACAGTATTTATTAAAATATTCAACTCTCGTAAAGCAATATTTTTGAAGCATTCGCCTTTAAAATTGCGTCGTTGCATCGAACTGCGATTTGATAGTAGATTATCGAGAATTTGCTCGCAGCTTAGTTTCCTTTCTCGAGAAACTATAAATGTATTTTTTTCATTTATAAATTGCTCCCTCTGGCTTGTTTTGTGCAGTGGCTGAACGCGTGCTCAAATCAATCGAAATATTGCTTACCTTTTACAACTTCAACAGGCTAATGGCTCAACCAGCGAATCAGTAACAAATTAACGTAATAATGCGATAAATGGGTTTTGCTGGTTACTGGCCAGCGAAACTTTAACAACTTTTTCGTTCAGTTTCGTTAAAAATAT
Source organism: Tipula vernalis (assembly GCA_958295665.1). Classification (NCBI taxonomy): domain Eukaryota; kingdom Metazoa; phylum Arthropoda; class Insecta; order Diptera; family Tipulidae; genus Tipula; species Tipula vernalis. The sequence goes on from OY282558.1 coordinate 575,811, forward strand.
CTGTCACTTAACAGAGCGAAAAATTACGTGCAAACTGAAGGAAATGTCAAATACCATCAATTCATCTTGCTTATTCAAATATTTTTATTATTCTCGGTAAACATTTTATCAGTAAGTAAAATTAATTTTCTTAATAAAATTAATTGTGGATATTAAATTTTTTGTAATTGGTTTCATTGTATTTTTGATTTATTTTTGTCGCTGATCAGGTCGTACAACCATTAGAAACGATCAGATCTGAGATTGATGTCAAGAAGGAACCAATGGACGAAATTAAAACGAATACTAATGAGAATTTTAATGTGGTTCTCTTGAATGGAAACAAATACTATCCTTGTTCGTTCGAGGGATGCAGAAAGTGCGTTAAGACCATCACACAATATAGAACTCATAAGAAAGTTCATACTGGTGATAAATTGTTCAAGTGCGCACTTGACCAGGGTGACCGATCATTCTCTTGTAAATGGACTGGATGTGATAAATGTTTTAAATCATCAAGCGACCAGCTAAAACATTTAAGAACCCATACTGGGGATCGTCGTTATAAATGCATCTTTCCCAAGTGTTTTAAACAGTTTACCACGTCCTGCAATCTAAAACAACACACAGTAACTCATACTAGAGAACGGAATTTCTTATGTAGCGTTTGTAATAAATCATTTCTACGCCTGGTTCATCTACAGAGCCACGAACGTATTCATCGCGGCGAAAAACCATTTAAATGCGGAATTTGTTCACGGACATTCTCCGAATACTCGTCCGCATTCAAACACAGGCGGGTCCACGAGGAATCCAACCTAACATGTAATTTCTGTCAAAAATCTAATTTTAAAAATGTAAGAATAGTGTTTTCTGTTATTATTATTATTATTTACTGGAGGGCCATGTGGGCGATAAGCCACCTCGCACCGCGACCTAAAAGATCTATTGTGCTGGACCCTACTTAATTATCCGTCCAGTCAATATTCAGGCTCTTAATGAATCTGACAATACTACTGGCCGGTACAAGATACATACTATCCGGGCTCATTGTTCTCCCTCCTAGATGTTGCAGTCTTTGCTGGAAAATGGCTGGGCAATGGCACAGAACATGTTTCGCTGATTCCGCTTCCAGACCGCAGAAGCGGCATCCATCTGTCGTACTTAGGCCCATCTTCTTAAGGTGATTCCTTAAGGGGACATGACCTGTGAGGAAGCCAGTAAGCAGCCTCAACTCAGGTTTCCTAAGTTCAAGACACTCCTTAACCCTGACAGACGAAGGTGATATACATTTCTTCGCCTGCCGTAAACCTGGAATTCTGCGCCAGTAGGAGGACTTTTGAACATCCTCCCAGCGTTTTACCGCTGCTCTAAGGTGTCCCTTAGTGACACCGCAGAAGGGTTCTGGTCCAATAAATGGAGAGGCAGAACCCTCACGGGCGAGGCCATCAGCTGCCTCGTTTCCTTCGATTCCAGTATGACCTGGCACCCACATAAGTGTTACCTTATTTGAGCCTGCCAGATGTTTAATAACCTTCAGACTATCCCATACCAGCCTTGACTCAACGGTACAAGACCTAAGAGCTTTTAAGGCCGATTGGCTGTCTGATACAATATAAATCTTTGCATCGTTTAGGCCGTTTGCTATGCCTATCCTAGCGCAAAGTTCTATAGCATGTACTTCTGCTTGAAAAACGGTAGCATTGGTACCCAAGGACTTCGAGAGGGTAGTGCCACTCCCGTGTATTCCTATCCCCGCCCCATCTTCCATTTTTGATCCATCTGTAAACCATACCATGGACCCTAGCTCAAATGATGGTCCACCTGCCCTCCACACATCCCGGTCAGGTAACCTAACACAGAATGGTTTGTGGAAGTCCAGTTTAGCTGGCATACAGTCGGAAGGCATTCCTATGGTAGGGTCTGTCTGAAATTCCTTAAGGATTTCCAGATGACCCACCATATTGCCTGGCTTGATATTTCCTTCCGCCTGCATTTTCAGGGCCATAATTGCAGCATCCTTTTTAATATGCAGGTGTAACGGTGTCAGTCCTAGAAGTGTCTCCACCCCCGCGGTTGGACATGACTTCATTGAGCCCGTAACACCGATGCAGGCTACACGCTGAACCTTATTCAATAAGGTTTGCGTTGTCTTCTGCTCAGTTTTAGGCCACCATACAACCGATGCGTAGGTGACCATAGGCCTAATGATTGTAAGAAATGACCAGTAGATCATTTTTGGTTGTAGTCCCCAAGTACGCCCATAGAGTCTTTGACAGGCCCAGAGAGCCTTGATGGCTCTATTTTGAACTTTCAACAAATGTTGGTTCCAGTTCAGTCTTTGATCTAGGATAACCCCTAGATATTTAACCTCGCTGGAAAAAGGCACAGTAGTACCGTTTAACGAGGGAGCTGTAAGCGCAAGCTTTTTCCTCCTCGTAAAAGGAACAATGACAGTTTTGCTTGGATTGACACTGAGTCCTTCCTGGTAACACCACTGCCATATTATATTGAGTGCATTTTGCATGCGATCAGAAATGACCTCATCAAACTTGCCTCTGATTATGATAGCCACATCATCCGCATAGCTCTGGACATCAAACCCATGGCTACTCAGAAGGACCAGTAGTCTGTCAATAACCAATGACCACAAAAGAGGAGATAGTACGCCTCCTTGGGGACAGCCCTTTACGGCCTTGATGGTTACTGACTCGCCACCTAGTCTGGCAGTAATCTCACGATGTTCCAGCATGGAACGGATCCACCTAATTGTAGAAAGTGGAACCCTTTTTCCCATTGCTGCCCTCTCTATAGATCCATAGGAGGTATTGTCAAACGCCCCCTCAATGTCCACAAAGGCACAAAGGGCAATTTCTTTATATGTCACTGCTTTTTCAATCCTCGTGACTAGCCCGCTAAGGGCCATAACCGTGGATTTACCAGTTTGATACGCAAACTGGTCCCCATGCAGCGGATTCTTTCCAAGGACCTCACTTCTTATTTGATAGTCCAGGATTTTTTCCATCGTCTTCAAAAGAAACGATGTGAGGCTAATTGGCCGATATGCCCTGGCCTGGGTGTCTAGACGACCCCCGCCCTTTGGTATAAAGACCACATTTACTTTCCTCCACAGTTTCGGAATATAGTTAAAAGCATAACTTGCCCGAAACATCTGGATCAAGCTGGGGAGTATTTCCTCAATACCTTTTTGAAGTAAAGCTGGAAAGATACCATCCCCTCCAGCGGATTTGAAAGGTTTGAAAGACCCAATAGCCCATCGCACCTTGCTGGGTGTGAAAATTTTCCCAGAGAGACTCCAGATCCTACTGTGAGGCGTATAGTCCACCTCACTTGAAGGATCATGCGAGTCCTCTTGGGCTCCTACCACTACTGAATCCGGAAAGTGGGTCTCTAACAGTACCTCTAAGGTTTCCTTCCGGTTTTCAGTGAACCCCCCATCTTGCTTCTGGAGAAGTCCTAAACCATTTGAATGATCCCTGGAAAGGACTTTCTGGAGACGAGCTGCAGAGGGCAATTCATTGATTCCCTCACAGAAATTTCTCCAGGTAGCCCTTTTGGATCTCCTTAGTTCGAGATTATATTCCGTCAAGGCCATCTTATACTCGCCCCATTCACCGGTGCGTTTAGCCTTGTTGAATAATCTTCTCGATTTTTTCCTCAGTTTACCCAGCGTCCCGTTCCACCAAGGGACCATCTTTGTGGACTCTCTTCGCTTAACTGGGCAGCTGTTCTCGTAAGCCGAGTGTATAGAATTATGCAGCTGGTTTGAACAGATCTCCAAACCCTCTGGAGACTCTATGTTCCCCACAACCGAGGGCATTTCTGATTCGAGTGAGACTCTATAAGAGTCCCAGTCGGTCAGTTTTGGAATTCTGATTTCCTGCCGCTGCATGGTCTCAGCCGCCAAATCGAATCTGATGTGCAAGTGATCCGATAATGAGGCCTCTTCAGACACATGCCAGTTTTTGCCAGTTGTTTTCTGTTACAAGACGAGGAAGCTAATTTAATAAAAAATTCGTTTCAGGAACATAATTTACAAGCCCATATGAAACGTATTCATCCTGAATATGAGGATATATTTCACTCGAACGATTTGGCCCTGAACAACAAAAATTTGTCGAAATTATTGAATAAAACAAGTTTTTTTTAAAAACAAAATATTATATTTCACTATCTGAGTACTCTGCCCATTTTTCATCATTCAAGTTCACTGGACTACCTTCCAGCTTCTTCTTCGTCAAATACTTATTGAATTGTGGCCGAATACTAATAAACTTGGCAATTTTAGCTTTAAACTGTTTCCACGTGTCTTGATCATAATTTTTCTTATCCTTGGTCATCTCTTTGTAATTCCGACCATATTTATTCATAAATGAATCATCCATAAAACGACCATTTGTGTGTGTATAAACAAATTGACATTGGCAAATTGACAAGTTGTGTTACAGCTTCACTAGCCAACTTGTCAAATTTTCCGTAACAAAAAACTTTCGTTGTTTTCCGTAAAGGTTTGACAAGTTGTATTACTGATTCGCTGGTTGAGCCATAATAAATAGTAAATTCTAAAACAAAACAGCATCATATTTCAACGACATTAGAAATGCCAAACGATGCAATAATATTTCTTTCGATTTGAGCAACCTGTAAATCAGGGATGGGAAACCCTACGATTTCGTTACGTTATTGGAAAAAATTATCAAATTTTTTTTTGATTGCGTTATAACGTTATTTAACCTTAAATCATGTGAAACGTTACGTTATATAACGTTATTTAGCATTAAATAATGTTTTTAACGTTATATAACAAATAACGTTATCTAAAGTTAAATAAATTATTAACCTTTTCTTTAGTAAGATTTTAACACTAGAACTACCGACCAGTCAAAATGAGGATTCAAGAATGAGGAAAACAGTGAATTCAATAAATGTACAATCCGTCATTTTTGCCGTTCGGTAGTTCTGCATTTCAACTTCGGTGCATTTTTTATTTTGTTTTCTTTTATAATGCATAAGCAGTTAAAATATAGTTCATAATTGTATAATTTGGTGTCACCGAAGTTATTATTAATATTTTTTTTTAATTAGCTGTTACCTATATATATATATAGATGGATATATGCGAGCCACGACAAGTAACAAAAAAATTTTTTATAACGTTATTTTATTTGTTTATTCCTAAATTTTATAAAGTTATCTGTTACGGTTACGTTATAACATAACGTAATGGATTTGGTTAGGTTTTTTTTGAAAATCTTCGCTGTTTTAGCGTTAATTAACGTTATTCGGGTAACGTTATATAACGTTATCCGTCCCTGCTGTAAATATGAACAAATTTTGCCAAATGTTCTTTATAGTAATAGCTGTATGATACTCACTTTTTTTCAAGTGCACTAAAGTGCTGCAAAACTAGTAAAGCGAAACAGAGAAGGGTAGTGTAGACAATACTAAATGCAAATATTTTGAAGTTTCGGATAAACAAAATATGCAAATAGAATCAAAATTTTTTTTTGCGATGAAGTAGCCATTTTGAAAAATCTTTATTTTTTGATTCTTAATTGATTTTTTACATAAGAAATATGAGGCCCGCGCATAATAAATTTGCATTAGTTGCCGCAATTAATTGCAGCAACATAATTTATATGTTAAGTTAATATACATATGTATATATTTTTCTCTTTTGTAAACAAATTTTCTTTGGTAGAAATGTCAGAAAAAAGTATCTAATGTCAAAAAGAGAATCCACTCCAATTCTTTTTTTGCTATATTTGCTCGATTAACTGCTAGAAAAATTGAGCTACCACTTTTTTTTTTTTTGACGTTTCTATATTTTTTTCAAATCTATGGTGTATACACTTAAGCTCGGGACATAACATCAGAAAAAAATACCATAGTATCAATTTCCTTTCGCTAAACAAATCAAATCACTATAAATGATATAAGCCCCGCCTACTAGTTCTATACTCGAGTTGAAAAAATACTTACTTTGAGCAAAAGGTAGCGCAGGGTTACCAACAAAATAATATATTTTTAAAAATAATAAAGTCTATTTTGCTCATTGTATGTACAAAATACGTTTGCTCTATTTTTGACAGTTCCGTTTTATTTTGTTACCATATTTTTCGGTGTTGTGTATTGTGTTCCTATATGTAAATGTTTTTTTTTTAAATAAATGGTTACAGCAACAATTCGTATAGGCAAATTTATGGGAAACCGTCTATTATGCCGTAAACAAATGGTGTATGCGATGTCCTACATCCAGGATTACCATCCGTAAATAAGAAAGACATTAGAGAAAAGTTGGCGGCCATGTACAAAGTGACACCAGGGGTGACATGTTATAACCATCACTTTTTTCGCTTCGATCCATTTTCGATAGAATAACTGTATTCCTTTGTTAAAAATATAAAATTTTAAAACAATTTAGTTGCAAGATACCGTTACTCTGTCGAAAATTCATTAAAGCGAGAAAAGTGATGGTTGTAACATGTCAGCCCAGATGTTGTATTTGTGTTTGGTTTCCGTACAAATTTTGCTGGTGGTAAATCAACTGGATTGGTTTATGATTCATTAGATTTTGCCAAAAAATTCGGCCAAAACTTAGTCTTGGATGTCATGGAATGTTTGAAAAGAATACCCAGACACGCAAGGAACGTAAGAACAGAATGAAGAAAGTGCGAGGCACAAAGAAAGCTAACACCCAATGGAAAATTTTTTTTTTTTTTTTATTTACTTTGATTTCGGATGAACTATGTATATTATACAATTCCTGTAAATTAAAAAAGTTTTTACAACACAAATAAGAATAAAATATTTGAAGTAAAATTACATTTATTTCTTTTAATAATAATAATATGAGTGATAAATATTAAATGCACATAAATAAATTCAAAAAATAATAACACCAAAGACATCAATTTGTACAGCGTATCATTTTTGCCGCATCAGTTTTTTCAATAGTGATTTTGAATGGATTTTGAATCCAAGTCGTATCGGTTTATTGAGTGTACTACCTGCAGTTGTGCTATATATGGAACGATGATGAGACGCCTAAAACTTCTAATCGGCCATCTGAAGAGGAATGAAGATGTAAATCACTAGGCGATTGACTCATTTCCCATAATTTAACGCCACCTCGCCAAGAATCGATCTTCAAACATACAACCGACTGTACTTCGGGCAAATAGATGATCCTAGATGATCTTGTAGAAATAAAAAAAAAATGATTAAAATACGAAAAACAAGAACGCGCGAAAATTAATAAGAATTTATTTATTAGAATTGAATTACAAAATTGATGAACTGAATTTATTTATTAGAAAATTAATTTCATTAAAAAAATAAGAAAAACTCATAAACCCAATATAAATTAATAAAAAATCGCCAAAATAATTTATAAATCAGCATAAAAATTTGGTTTTAACACGACACAGGCAACAACAAAAGCAAATTGAAATGCAAATTTTGATTTAAGTTCAAATGACAGTTAAAATAGACTTATTTTTGAGCAAAAAACCGAAAGTACCTAACTTCAATTGATACTAAGCTATTTTTTTCTGATGTTATGTCCCGAGCTTTACTCTCACAAATATTTTGTATATATATTTTTTCTCTCACTCCGTTTGTCTTTCCTAGTCACTGAAAAAGTGGGGAAAAAAGTGAGTATCATACAGCCATAATAGACAAAATTTCGTTATTGCAAAACAGGTTGAATAACTTTTTTAGTTTACCACCCTTCTGGATATATTGATTTTCCTACTCATCTTCTGCCACTATATTTGCGGCATTGTTGTCACAAGTTTTTTATGAAGCCTCATCATTTATTACTCTTGTGTAATCCCATTTGATTTACTATGGTTAATAAAGATTTTGTTATCGCTGTCTTCGTTCGTGGAAAATTGACAATATTTTTAATATTTTCATATTTGTTTTTTTTTTTTGGATTTAAGCTTCACACAACCGCAATATATTTGCGTGCGGTTCTTTAAGGCAGTAAATTTGCTTGATTTAATTTTAATCTTTTGAAAAGGTAATAGCTGATTTATACATTAAGTCTTTTCGTTCTATTTCAAAAATATCGAAGCACAAAGAAAAGTGCAGAAAAAAGATGAACCAGTTGTGCATCTGTTCTCTTTTGGAATAGAGTAAAAGATTAAATGTAATTCAGATACAAGACGAATCTAAATGACATATTCGATTAATTGAAATTAGCAGATTTGTGACACAACGTTCTACTGTTAAACTGAATAGAAATTGCGCTGAATTTGTCAAACAAAATTCTTTGAATCTAAATCTATCTAATCTGACTGGATAACAACACACAATGTTTTGAAATTATTGAACATATATTCAAAACGAAAACATATTAAGAATATTTAGTGCAAATTATAACTTTATATGTAGGTGCATTAATTACAATAAAATCGTGAGTCAGTACGGGCAAGATTTACGGTACAATAAAAAATTGAAAAATTCCAAATACATATACTCACTGTAATAATGCACAATCCTAAGAATTTTTCTTAGAATTTTGGCTTTGTTATTATAATTTTTTTTTTATTTCTTTGTGAATTTCATAAAAATTAATTTTCAAACAATATAAATGAAAATTAAAAATTTGCTTTTTTGTTTAAGATATCGAACAGTTCCCAAATACTTATGCATAATTTATTTTGCATTTACTATGACTGAAGAATGTATAGAGAGCTATGTCCGTGCATATATTGAATATATTTTATTTATATTTAAACTGAAGCGGGAAATACTTACGAAATTTTTGAATTTGGCCAAATAAATGTCTGAAATGAATATGTTTACTTTTGCCTTGTGCGTCACATGTGAATAAATTAGAATTTTTGGAATATTTTCCAAATCTATAAAGCTTCACTTTAAATAAAATAACAAAGATGTAAAAATGTAAAAAGTATACAGCTGTTTCTTTACTTCAGAGAAAAACTTATCGAATTCGGCACTGTAAGAAAAACAGTGACGTGAATCATAATAATGATGTTAACGGCAATGTCCTCCTATTAACATCTACCGCGAGTCACTCGTATGAGTGAACATAATTCACTGATTTCTCTTAAATTTGGCGGTAACATATATTTCAGTCCCTTCAAAAAGTGTTTAAATCGCTGCCATATTGCAAAGTCCGCTGGAGTTTTAATTCTTTGCAATTTTTCCTCTAGGTAATGTGCATGTTTGCTAAAAAATTGTCAGTGATATAAAATTCGGAATTGTTTATTAACAATTTTTGAAGTGCCTGAAATATATTTTACCGCGTAATTTAAGAGAAATCAATAAATCATGTTTACTCGTACGAGTGAAATCGAGGTTCATATATAGAACATAACAATTGTTATGTAAGTAGTTTAATAAATATTTAATACTTTGTTTTGTCCACTTGTTTTGTTATAGTGTGATAGACGACGAGGAAATACAAAGCAAACAGGAACATTTTGAACTAGACGCAAAATTTGTGATTTGTGGACGTACTCGTAATTATACATATGTAGTTATTGTTGTTTTTTAGAAAATACAATTCCTTATTTCCCCTTGTTAAAACTATTTTTTGTTTCTAAGAAATACAAAAACAACAATGGTTTTTCTTTTGTTTAAAGCGAATTATAAAAATGCATTGCCAAAATTTAAGGGTTTTATTGAAATACATTATTACTATAGAATTGTTTTTGCTAAAAAAAACTATAAGTCGGAATCATGTCGAAAAATTGGCAAGCGGCCGAGTTATGCGCTGTCAAAATCTAAATATGTAGTTCTACGTCAACAAATTTATCACCGTAAACTTACAGAGCTTAATTTACGTTTATAGAGCCGAATTAACATTTTGTGAATATTTATTTATTTATTAACAACCTTTATAAAAAATCTGTTTACAAACGCACATAAATATAAAATCGCTTTAAAATAAACTACATTACAAAAAATTAAAAAGAAAAATCTACTAGCACTACATAATAAAAACTACCAACAATTAGAAAGAAAGTCGGACATTCAAACCTTGAATACATCTCTTGACAAATTAAAATCAAAAATCTGTTATATTTTATTAAATGTCTACCCAAATTATTCTTAAGTAACTTAAGAACAAAATCACCACTAGAAGGCAACCCACGAGATGGAACGTAAATAAATAATTATTGCAGAATCTCAATGCAATGGATTCTCGAAACAAGAAGATCCCTAACAAAAGTTGCATCCCTAACAAGATCTCGGTAATCTACGAAGAGTATACATTAAAAACTATTTTTGAAAATTTTCAATACGGTCAGAACATTTTTGCTAATATGGAGCGTGTTTTTTTATTAGCTCCGGATAGCAAGCTATCGGGAGCACAAGGGAAATTTCTATTGAAAGTTGTTCTATTATACACATGTGTCGCTAATACACAAAAAACTAAAATTTTACCTAACTTCATGCAGTTGCACGACATTTCTTCCGAATAAAAAATCGGACTAAAAATATCTAAAAATCATCGGGAGATTGTTGAGGAATACGGAAATGTAATAGCTGCAAAGAGATTTATAAAAGCTGGAAAGCAAAAGGATAATCGAGATGCATCATTATCGGAAGGTGACGAAGATAAATAATATTTTGATGAAATGGGCATGCCTGGTACAAAAGTTAAGTCGATTCAAAACAAAGAATTACTGTACGTATTCTACGTATACGTGAAGATGATGTCCACATGTGGAAAATGGATGTGGAATTCGAGAATAGGGCCCCTGAAGAGTAAATAATTTTTGTTCACTAAGTTTACAATTAAATAAATTAATTAATTTTATTATTTTAGAGTTGAGTTGTGTACTGGAGACATGGAAAAATATTCTAAAGCAGAACTATTTGCTTGGGAAGCTTATGGAAAAATATTCTCCAAGTGGAAAAATCATTAAAGGACTCATTCGAAGCCGATATGAAAAGATGTACATATATTTGAATAATCACTGAATATATTAAAAATAATCCAACATGTATTTATGCTTCTTAAAAATTTTTTATTTTCCACGATTTGCAGTAAGGCTAATTTATTTTATTCAAAGATTCAGTTTTGTTAAATCACAATTTGTATACTCCTTCGAATATAACTTACAAACTTAAATCGTTTGCTTGCTGTTCGTTAAACAATCTTGACATGTTACATGACCGCAAATTAAAATTTTGTACAAGGTAATTCCGCTGCCGCTATGTAGTAAACATTTTACAGTAATCCGAGTAACAATCTTCACCTATTTCCCCTTCTCAAACTCTAGCCTTTTTAATCTTGCTTGAACCCCATTAAATTGGCCAGACATAACTGCGGCGTTATCCGATCCTAGATAGGCCCATTCTGCACCGGGATTTGCAATAAATATAATTGGTTTAAAATACTACTAAAAATAGAGAGTCCCTTTTAGTTAGATTCAAATGACCTGAATACCTATCTCTTGGTGAACATTTTCTCCGATCAAAAACGCGAGCTGCCAAAGCCAATGATTTTGGCGCACCACTTTGAATAAATTCCATCCATTTCAGCTGTTTTTCGTTTTTTTAGTATCGAGTATCCATTTCTTAAATTATTAGTATTAAATGCCATGAAAAATATTAAAAAGGCTAGAATTTGTGGAAGGTAAAGGGAAACAGGCGAAGATTGTTACTCGGATTGCTGTAAAATGTTTACTATCTAGCGGCAGCGGAATTACCTTGTACAAAATTTTAATTTGCGGTCAGGTAACATGTCAAGGTTGTTTAACGAACAGCAAGCAAACGATTTAAGTTTGTAAGTTATATTCGAAGAAGTGTACAGATTATGATTTAATAAAACTGAATCTTTGAATAAAATTAATAAGCCTTACTGGAAATCGTGGAAGATAAGAAGCATAAATACATGTTGGATTATTTTTAATATATTCAGTGATTATTTAAATACATATATGTACATCTTTTCATATCGGCTTCGAATGATTTGTTTCTCTTGTACTTTAATGATTTTTCCACTTCGAGAATATTTTACCATAAGCTTCCCAAGCAAATAGTTCTGCTTTAGAATATTTTTCCATGTCTCCAGTACACAACTCAACTCTAAAATAATAAAATTAATTAATTTATTTAATTCTAAACTTAGTGAACAAAAATTATTTACTCTTCAGGGGCCCTATTCTCGAATTCCACATCCATTTTCCACATGTGGAAATCAGCCAAATTAATAAAAATAGAATTTTTTTGGTACTAAGGGAATATTTCCGAATGGATATAAGCAGGTGGAAGAAATTCTCCATATAGGAAAATGGCCATGTATCAAGTGTTTTATATACCAATTAAAATTTCCGAACGTTTTGATGAATTTTGACAGATGTCTGCATGTGGAAAATGGATGTGGTGTTTTGGATCATAATATGCCGAATTTTGGTTCAAATTTCTGTGATATTAAGCTGTGTCTTCACGTATACGTAGAATACGTACAGTAATTCTTTGTTTTGAATCGACTTAACTTTTGTACCAGGCATGTCAATTTCATCAAAATATTATTTATCTTCATCTTCGTCACCTTCCGACAATGATGCATCTCGATTATCGTTTTGCTTTCCAGCTGTTAAAAATATTTTTGCAGCTTCTACTTTAACGTATTCCTCATCAATATCCCGATGATTTTTTATTTGGAAGAAATGTCATACAACCATATGACATTTGAATTTGACATCTATCAAAATTTTTAAACCAAAATGAAGTTTGCCACAATTAGGGTTGTACAAAATTCAAAAATATTTCAAATTTCCCTTTGCTCCGGATAGCAGCTCCGGATAGCAGCTCCAGATAAATAGGTAGAGCTAAATATTTTGTATAGGTTTTTAGTTAAAAAGTTGAATTAAAAATTATAGATTAATTTTAAATAAATTAGTTATATGTATAAATAGCTTGTCAAACATAAGTTTTATAATAGAAAATTAGCTGCTCCGGATACCAGCTATCCGGAGCTAATAAAAAAACACGCTCATGGATTCCAAATTACAATACCATATTCCAATTGCGATCTCAGAAAAGACACGTACAACATTTTAACCATAATGTCTTTAGAGGACCTTTTAATAAAACCTAAAATTGCGTATGCTTTCGAAACACAGCGCTGAATGTGGTTATGGAATTAATTCTCTCAATTCTATGGTCATCTAGATAGAAATCGTTGCATAAATCCGCGCGAACGGCAAAATCGCATTGTCTTGCACTTATCAATATTCAATATCATTTTGTGCAATTTACACCATGAAGCGAAAGCTGTCAAATCCCTTTGGAAGCCTTCAGTATCCGAAATATTAAAACTGGTCTTAAACAATTTTATATCGTCTACATATGTATACGTATAAGGATTTCAGAATGTTCACCCGATATTACGTTAAACAATCTATCTATCTGCTTGCTGAAATCAGTGTAAGCAACCTGTAAGGCATTCTCCTTATCCAAGTCAGACGAAATATAATTTATAACAAACACAAATTTAAAATAGTCGATGTGCCAGGGAGGAAACCGTCTTGCTGTGAGAAATATACTTACTAGTGTAGAAAAATATGTAACGGATAAAATACTTATACCTCGATAATTCCTAGTATCACTTCGAGAACTTGACTTAATTATTGGTGTTTTCAAGAGACACGGTCGCAATAATCGAGGAGCTGGTATCGATTTATCCTCACCAATATTTGTATATTTTCCCTTCAGAACTGTTTGAATTGAAACAATTTTTTATTGGTTTTGGGCTCTTTATTTAAAAAATTATTATTTTATAGCTTTAGCTTTCGAATCCTATTCGGATTCCTTCTCAAAAGCAAAATGAATTTTTTATTTTTTCCAATCACAAATTCTTTTTTAAAAACCCGACTTTTCATTGAAACGCACCGCTATACAATTTTTCGAAAAAATGTGTGCTAAGGCGTTTTCATGCACAAAGGTTGTGCATTTGATTAAAAATAAATTTGATGAGACAAAGCGAAATTAGATGAATAATTCCGGTATACGCATAATCTTCTTCTATGTTTATTGAATTTGTGATATTATCTAAACTGATTTGGTGGTTTGTATCTTTCAAATGTCGTGAGAGTGCACTAATGCTTGAATTTTTATTTTTATTGAAGTGACAAAAATTGCTTAGTCTGTCCTTTATAAGTAGTGTTGCAACTACATTGGACCTGGGCCCTATTGCACCAACTACTTATCACTTATTACTTGTCAACTTATCATAAGTTAGTTTTTTTGATAATGATAAGTGATAAGTGTTTCACCAAAAGTAACAAAATCTCACTCACTTATCAATTGGAAAACTTATCAGATTTTGATAATGATAAGTGATAAGCGTTGCACATCAGATTGTCTATAACTTATCAATTGGCAAATTATCAAATTTTTATGATAAGTTGTAATGATCTATACAAAAATACTATAAATGTGATAGTGTTTGCAAAATAATATGCTTTCCGCACATTTTATATGGTAAACAATGGTTTTGTACCTATATAGAAAAACAATTAAAAAATTGTTAACACGTATATAAATAATACATGAAGAGAAAACTTTCTCAATTGAGAGTTCTTATTTCAGTATTTAGAATCAATTGTAAAACTTTTCTTTTGTTGCTTTTAAAATAAATTCTCCTTTCTAACTGTAAATAATTTTTCAGCAGTACTGAAATGTAAACAATTTATTTTCATAACAAATGAATTAAGAGAATTCCTATTAACAAATAAATTGAATTTAACTACATTTTACAAAAATTGTAATCGTCATATACAAACCAAAATGATTTTTCACTATTCGACTCGTCCGCTTATGAGCACGATTAAATCTTTGCTCTATTGCATCATTCGGATTTCTTCGCATTGGTGGAATAAGCCAATCTTTAAGGGGAAGCACTGTCACCCAAAATCACAGCACCGAGGAACGGACGAAAACAAGATTCAAAATTGCTAAATAGCCTTGTATATCGCAATACTCGGTAGTCATGGACACTACCTGGCCAATTTGAATTTACTGCATAAAAGCTGATGTCTGGGCCGCACACTTTCATTGCATTCAGTGAATGTTTTCCATGCCGATTCGCAAAGTTCTTCATTGACCGTAGGTGCATCTATATTAATCATTGTTCCATCGAAGCAACCAGCTACCTGAAGATAACCACCCATCTCAAGAAACTTCTATCCTGGACATTCCTAACCAATGCAGTGTTGTTAGTATGCTGCTATAGAGAATTGAATGCGCAGTTTCGGTCGCTTCCATGGTGCAAATTTGCTTCGATTTTTAATAATACGTGCTCAATTTGTTCATGTGACAAACGAAAATTTTTTATCACTCCCGAGTCCAGAGAATATTTGGTTGTGACTTTCACTACATGGCTTACAATAACCGCAAAAAAAAAAAACGTTTTTAATAGACTTCCGTCATACCACTACAATTTGTAGCTCTTATCAATTTATTTGTTTAGTGAAATTTTTCTTATTGATATTTTTGATAAGTTAGCATTAAAGTAGTCGATTATTGATAAGTTAAAACTTTTGATGCAACAAAACGAAGAAAAAATTATCAAAAACCTCAAACTTATCGCTTATCAAAATATTACTTATCATTTATCATTTCGCAAATTGGTGCAACTTAATTTTGATAAGTGAGTGCTTATCACTTATATATATATCACTTATAACTCAATTAAATACTTATCAAATTTCAATTTGGTACAATAGAAAATTATCAAAACTTATGATAAGTTGATAAGTAATTAGTGATAAGTAGTTGGTGCAATAGGGCCCTGGTAAACAACATTTGATTGTTTCTTTAAAGGTGTGTTGTCTTTAAGTTTAGAAAACAGTTTGTTGTTTAAACTTGTGGCTGCCCTTCCTATAATTTTGAAGTTATTATTTTTAAAAAGATTTTTTATTTTTTTCGTAGATTTTTAACATAAGGAATGGCCAAATAATTTGTGGTTTGATTTTCTGGTCGAGAAATATGTAGGATTTTTATGTTTCCAAATTATGTTATTTAATAACTTTTCAGGATATTGATTGCGAAATAAGGCATCTTTTAAAATTTTAAGGTTTTGATTGTGAAAATTTGTATGAAAGCCAAAGTGAAAATTTAGATATCGGCCAGACCAAGTGTCATGAATCAACAGAATGTTCAAAAAAGAAATTTGGTTTTCTGTTTCTATTGTTATCAAATCATCGACATATCTATAAATGAACAAAGGTTGAAAGTCTAAAGTTTAAAATGCCACTTGCATTTGGTCTGAATGGTATGTTTGGCTTATGAATTTTGTGTAAGCCTTATAATTTTGGAATCATTGGGGTGTAACTTGTTAATTTATTGGTGTCGAGTTGTCCTTAAAAATCTGTCTGTAATTAGAATTGTCATTTAGTAGGTTGTACATTTTGTCACTGTAGTCTGTTAACTTGTCTGTAAAGTTAACACTGTTGTATTTCGCTTGTCTGCCCTTGTGACTAAAATATTTGGGTTGTCTTTTAAAAACCTCTCTATTTGTTGGTTTGTTTTACTGTTAATATTTATAAAATTGCTCCGAATATTTACTCGATCAGTGTCATTCAAACTAAAAATTGCGTTCATCTGTTGGCGGACAAAATTTATTCCCTAAACTTAAAACGAACTTCACGTGAACCATTTTTCGCAAGTTAAATTAGATCAATATCTAAATAGTTATTTATGTCACAAGGTAAAAAGTTGTTACAGAACGAGTTCGATGTTTATTAGAATTTTGAACGAGTTCTGTGACGATTATTTAACGTACGTGTAACGTACAACATTTCATAACATGAGTTTGAAATTTAAAGAAAATCCTAGCCTAACCCTAGTTTATTTTGATTATCAATTTGTTTTGTTTTTCAAATTATCAAGTTATTATAGTATGTAGTTATAGTCCAGTAAATGAAGGGGGAAACAAAGGCCAACCTATAGATTATTAGTTACCATTTTTATTTGCTAGTTGATGAGTGGCATTTGGCACCCCTTTGAAAATAAGCCCGAGTTTGCATATTGTGTGACAGGGGGAGAAAATGCCCCTAAAAGACCCGGAAAATCGGTTTTCCGCGAATATCTCCCAATATACGGCAGTTAGAGATTTTTTGTTTAGATAAAAATTGAAGATCAGTTAATTTTCTACAACATTAATATTTTTTGCAAAAAGTCAGGTTGAAAAATCCAAAATTTTGAGACTCATGAAATATGCAAGTTTTTTACAAAATTTGAGATGGGAGTGTCTGTGTAAACCAATTGTAGATGGCGCCACCACATTCTATCCACTGGCAAAATCCTCCGGGTCATAAATGAGAAACGCCGTAAACCATATAATTTTGAAGGATATTTAGATTCCGAGCGTCTTGTTTTTCTCGCAAATGAGGCTTCAAGCTATACCTATTAGGAAAGCAGACCATAAGATTAATCACAGCAGGATGGACCTCACCAATTGGCCAGAAACTAGCGACAATCAGTTTTGCACATGTGGCAAAGTATTGAGGTTCATTAGGTTTTTCCTAACGTTACGGTGACGGCATCATCCCCAGAAACATCTTCCTTACAAAGGAAACACACCGGTGTAGCGGAGTTAACCTCCATTTTTCTATAACAAGAAAAATAGACCAAGATTTGAGTCAGAATTGTTACTTGAAACAAATGTTCTTGAATAAAAACAACATAAACAACATGCTCGCCTTTTGCTCCAATTTGACAAGATTTGAATCTTCACTTGGTTGGTGATGTAAGTTAATTTAAACGAAAAACCTCAAAATTGGTTCAATATTCTTGACTTTTATCACTCTTTTTTGCTATAATTTACTATAATAGTTATCTAAAAATGAAAGAAAACCAACGCATTTAATATCTCCAAACATTAACCAACCAAATGCTACTGTGGTCGCATGGACTGTAGCAAACGACACGAGCGCCGCATAGAGCACACACGCGACGAACGACGGAAAAAATGAAAGTAATGAAATTATAGCATTACATTTAGAGACTCAGGTTTTTCCCCAAGTATAAATGAGATGACTTTATATACATTGATGGAAAGGTGAGAATTCAACCTTTACACTAGTCAAGGTGTTAAAATGTCAGAAATAAAGGGCAGGGAGAAAAATGCCATGAAAAGAAAAATGCGCTTTTTCCTTGAGCACGCGTTTTTCAAATTTTTTGGAAAATCGCCGATTTTGTGAAAAAAAATAATTGCACAGCCGAAAAGTAGACGTTCTTAGCTTTCAAATGATATGTCTTAGAGACCAATCCGATCATGTGTGAATTTTTAATTGGTAGTTGTTTACAAAATTTATCCACACTCCAAAAACAGCAAAAAATTGGGATTCAACAAACAAAGTTTTAATCAAAATGCAAGAAAATTAGATTATACAAATTGATGACAGATGACAAAAGACCTTCTGAGGGCCCATAATCAAGGAAATTTGGAGCAAATTAGTGCAATACAAAAAAATAGGAACAAATTCAGGGGAGGACTAAAAATGCATGGAAAAACAATATTTGACCCTTTTTTCGATACGGTCAAAGATTAAAAACGTGACTCTGCTCGAAATTTTCGAGAAAAATGAAAAGGACTATTTTTGTAGGCAAGGAACTGATCTTCAATTTTTATCTGAACAAAAAATCCCTAACTGCCATATTTTGGGAGATATTCGCGGAAAACCGTTTTTCCGGGTCCTTTGGGGGCCGTTTTCTCCGCTTGCCGCACAATATTTTTACGCAAACTCGGGCTCATTTTCAAGGGGGTGCCAAATACCATTCATCAACTAGCAAATAAAAATGGCAACTAGTAACTTTCAGGTTCGACCCTTCATTTACTGGACTATTAGTATTATCAAGAAAGTCGGCCTGGTATTTTTCTAAACGGTAATGACTCGTTTTCCGGACTATGTTTTTCTGTACCGTAATGATTCGTTTTCTTGGGCCCTATTCTCGAATTCCACATCCATTTTCCACATGCGGACATCTGCCAAAATTCATCAAAACGTTCGGAAATTTTAATTCGTATATAAAACACATGGGGGATGGACATTTTCCTATATGGGGAATTTCTTCAACCTGGTTATACCCATTCGGAAATATTCCCTTAGTACCGAAAAAAATCAATTTTTATGAGTTTTGACAGATGTCCACATGTGGAAAATGGATGTGGAATTCGAGAATAGGCCCCTGGACTGAAATCAGTCACGTGAACATTTAATTTCTGTATAGTATGAAATAAAGTCATTTTACACTATCATTTCCATCGTACAAGTCGAATTTCACCATAATTGGTTAAGAAACGGCCAAATTCCATTCCGATCAGCCATATTCCAGAATTTCATCTAAAAATAATTTTAGAATCCCATCTGCATCCCATATATCGGATTTCATCATTATCGGTTTAAAAATGACCAATTTACGTTCTGTTTGGCCATACATATTTCAGGGGCGGCATTATGAAATCCGTGACCGTTCGAATTTTGACGGAAATCAAACATTTTCCGTCAAATCTTCACCATGAAAATTGTTTCACCAGGAGTTTACCGTCAGAATTGGTTCGTCTGACAAACAGACGGTAGAAATAATTTGACATGAATTTTTCAATAAAAGGATAAATGTATTAAAAATTGAAAACATGACGATAAACTATAACCCTCAGACATTGCCATCCGGATTTCATGATGCCGCATATAATGCAAGATTTAGGACTTTTGAATAATGACTTCACAAAATGGGAAATTTTAAAACGTCAGTGCAATGACTTGGAATGTCATCTCTATGCAAAACGTTAACCATTCTGCTAAATGATTAATGTCCCAAACTTATATTGTCAGTTTTTTAAAAACTGTTTGCCACCCAAATTGACTTGTCATTTTTGTCAAATTATCGCAATTAATTTTTATTTACAAAATACTGTCTGAAAATTGTCGCGAATGCGACACCGGATGAAGGAGAGTGATAATTGATAAAGTATTATACAAATATACCACAGTTGCAATTTACCAAAACCATATAAATTTAAGCAGAAAATTGCGCGCATATTTTACATTTGTGGAAACAATGTAATATTCTTTGTGATGAACGCAAGCACATACAACATATACTGTATCGCAGCAGGCTTGAATGATTTATAGTAAAAAACAAAATTACTATAAAAATGCACCATTGGCTGGCATTACGGTTAATGTGTTTATCTTTTCTTATTAAGTTTAGTGTTTTAATTTGGCATTTAAAAGACTAGTTTTTATGATGCAACCTTGATACGGGGTGTGCTTGGGGTTTTATAATACGGCCGTTAAATTAAATTACATTTTTTACATTTGTTTTGGGTACACATATTTTTCGATGTCGTTAAAAGTTTATTGTGCACTTTAATGTTT
Organism: Tipula vernalis; assembly: GCA_958295665.1. NCBI lineage: Eukaryota > Metazoa > Arthropoda > Insecta > Diptera > Tipulidae > Tipula > Tipula vernalis. Next base: position 596,186 of record OY282558.1, read on the forward strand.
TATTTTGGAAAAATCGTAAATTGTATTTCCGCAATTTTTTTTTTTTTTGCGACGCTATCCTCAAGACATAAAGTAACGACCGCAACAACAACAAAATAATTACTGACTCAACCTGAAGATGTGTGTAGGGTGTATGTGTATGTGTGTGTTTATATATAAATATGTAGGTGTCATACGACTATGTTGTAATAATAATTGGAGTTTATAATGATTTCACCCGAGAATCCTTGAGATGTGAATATTGTTTTTCGTTTCGAGTGTGTCATCAAGTATTTTTTTCATATTATTATTTATTGTTGTCTTCGTCTCTAGTACATATAGACAAGTGGTACATCTGACCTCTCCAAAAATTTTATGATATGACGCGATGTTAATTTTTTGTTTCATTTCGATCCAAAACCAGCCGCGAGACCAAACACTCGTTTTAGATGTGGCCATTACAAAATCCAAAATTAACGCCATTACATAATTTGTTCGATGTGTGTTGTTTGTTCGTTTATTTTGCGTATATAGCTAGAGCTATGTATATTGTGAAGATGAAACGCGATTTTAATGGTTTTTATTGCGATGATGTTATTATATATAACTATAGCGCGCGTATTGTTGTTAGAGGATAGAGAGAAAACAAAAAGCACGCTAATTACGTCGCGTTTGTTATGCTTTATGTGTATATGATGTGATATGGGGTTATGCTTACATAATTCGTGAATTAATTTTCACAAAAAAAGGTAGAGAAATACAACAAAAAAATGTAATATAAACATTTTAGGATTAAAATACAAAATATTACAACAGATGGTTTTTTGACTATTTCTCTACTCTATATATGGTGTATTGTGTGTGATTTTAATGAAATTGGAGCACGCATGTGTGTGCCTTTATTTTGCCTTGTTTATGTTATTCCGTATTAAAAAAGATTTCATAAAAATAAAAGCTTTACGATATTAAATTTATATACAGAAATCTTCATTTTGCATATATTTACGAGTACATGTCAAGTGGGCAATCATGTTTAAGTACTCTAGTGGTGCGGTTACCTAAGAAATTTCACAATATTCTCTTTCAATCGATTTTATCAAAACATATTCTTTATATAATTCGAAAAATGTATAAATTTGGGTCAATGTTTTTATTTTTATATAACCAAAAGATTTTAAAAAAATTGTTGAGTAAAATAAACTGTATCACCTTAAAATAGTAAAGCCACGGTATCTCTTTTTCCATTATCGGAGTAAAATATACATGTACATATTGTCATTTTGATCATTTCAATCAATATCTTTATAAATATTTAACGCCAAACAGACATTATGAATGATCATTCTTAAATTTCGGCCAAATAAAATTAAAAAAATTGTTTTCTCGGAACCACCATCCAACGAACTGAAATGAAACGAACATATACGTTGTATGGGGGTCTCCTAGGACAATTACGAAATGAAAACGGATAGAGAAATTATTTCAACTCGATTTTCTATCGTTTCGTCTTACCGATTATGTTTACCCTGTTGTACAAATGAGCACTCCATAACCGATACTTGATCAATCGTGGTGATCATGGTGAATATGGGTGTCAAAAAAAAAAAATAAAACACTAATTACTACTTACTACTTAATCGATGGTATTTATTGAATTGTTGGCCTTATATTTGTTCACAATCGTAGCTCGGTGTGCTGGCGCATTATCGTCGTGTAAAATCCTCGAGTTTAATTCCGGTCACTTTGTTCACATCAGCACAAAAAATTTCGTTTGCAACACAAAATTTAAGACAAACTCTTTGTTCAATAATTTCGTTCATCGAAAAAATCGCCATGCACTAATGAGGTCGACTGACTTAACCAACTGCTGTAAACAAAATAGTCCTACCAATCTAGAAAAAAAAAATTATTTTAATCCTTTCAGCGCGTATTAGTTTTGGCCAACTGTAAAAAAGGTATCCTTATGGGGAATAGAATTCGAGTAGCTACAGAAATGGTATTAAAGGTCGTTATTTGTTGCGCCGTAATTACCGATTTTATTTTTTTTAAAGCCAAAAAAAAATTGCAGTCTCGAATGTTTTCAAAAAATCATTGATTATTTGGTCAAAAAACATTGATCATTTTCCAAAATTACAAATTATGTGGAGTTTATACATTTTTATCAAATGCAACGCTTAAGACGCTCTATTTGAATACAAGTACTAGTATGGTTACTTTTCGTTTAAAACGTCTAGGCATTGTTAAAAGCTGTAGCAATACCTAAGCCAATGTGAAGATAAATTTTGACATTCCATTATTTGAGTTTCTTGTTCCTTTTTCAATCGTAGTCATTTTTAAATTTTTAAAATAAATTTACAACTTGAAGTTATCTAATCTAAAATTTTGTGGAAATCGACAAACTAATTTTTGCTTAATTTTCTTTTATTTAAAGACCATTTTTAGTTTTATTTCATTTGTACTGCGTGCTAAGCTTAAAAGCCCCCTTAGACTAGACGCACAATTAATTTTGTCAATTTTATTGTATAACATTGTGCAATGCAAGTTTTAGTTAGCGTTAAGGGTTATTATTGACTGTACATAAACATAGTTACATTGCGCAATGATTTGATAAAGTTTGTTCACCTAGTTTGTATGGCAAATTCATCAATCTTGTATAGATCAATGCATTTTTATCGCTCATTGAGCTACTTTTTATAGGTACACGAATGTTAAATTTCAACAATTCTTTTTTTGTAATACAAAGATTGCTTTGTCTAGAACCTTTATACTTACGTATGTGAATTTTGTCCTAAATCTGTCCTAAAAATTAAAAAAACATACTGTGTGTGCATTTATTAGTAACAAATCAGAATGTCTCGTTATTACAAATTTTAGTTTTAGGCAATCAAAGTTAAAATTTTTTAAACTAAGTTTAAATAAGATGGCAAAGATTACAAGATAAAATAAACTAATTAAAATATTTCGTTCTTTCCGAGAAATATTTCTTGGAAAAAATAGGAATTTAGGGTGGTTAGGACAACAATGTTTGATATGATCTCACCCAGTATATAAAAAACTTATGAAAAAATGATTTTCCCAATTTTCTTGAGAAAATCCTAGGAAGCTGACACCAAAGCGGCCTATATGCAAAGTTGGCATAGGATGTAGGCTATCCGAAACCAGTTTCAGTTTTGAAAAAAATAGGGGATTAGGGGATTTAGGACAACGATGTTTGATACGATCTCACCCAATAATTATACCAAATATTATGAAAAAACGATTTCCCAATTTTCTTGAGAAAATCCTAGGAAGCTGACACCAATGTGACCTATATGCAAAGTTGGCATAGGATCTAGGCTATCCGAAACCAGTTCCAGCTTTGAAAAAAATAGGAGATTAGGGTTTTTACTTTATTAATTTTTTTTTTTTTTTTGTTGAATATTAATTAATTCATGTAATATCTAATATGCTACCGGTGGTTAGACCATTTTAATTGTGTTTCGATTAACACGAGAAGTATATTAATATTTACGAACAGTAATTCAACGAAACCGACTAATAGACATAATTCTATTTATTTAATTATATGATTTTAATACGAGTATGTTCCGAAGATTGTAAGAGAATTCAATCCAGTTTCGAACTGATGAGCTTATGATTATGAAAAAATCAATCTTCTCATCAGGCCGCGGCGACTGGACTGATTATACCACAATTTACATTCTATATATACATAATGTGTGCTGTGCGTTAAGTATTAGCGAATCATAACTAATACAGATGAATTCTCTTACAATTTTTCTTCTTCACTTATTTTTCGTTTAAAACGTCTAGGCGTTGTTTAAAGCTGTAGCAAT